>AP028911.1:17596333-18171333 GCA_036186465.1 Nesidiocoris tenuis
AGAATCGTGTCTTTTGGGGGCGTCTGGGTTGCCTATTTCTCAAAACTTGGATTGGTGGCAACTTGGGAAATCACGCGTCCATAGATTGCATGACAAACGAATTGGGCAGTATTGATTCTACACCGTCGAAATTATTATACGATGGTTCAGTAACATAGTACCTACCTATTTCCTAGTCGTATTAAGAATTTTGGAAACCAAATACCTGTAGATAATTTTCCAAATCAATGTTCAATGTTCCAACCCGAATTGCCTTGGAGAATTCTCAATTTTGTGAGGAATATTTTCGAATGATTTAGAAAATAATCATTTTAGTTTGAAAATTCCCAATACGTCTTCGAAATGCTATAATTGAATTGAGTAATAAACCAAAATAACGTTTTGGATATTAATAACACCGTCAAGTGTTATTATTGCAAGCTGAATTTATATTCTTTTGCCTCTTGGAAATCATTTACAAGCTGTCTCCTGGTCCTGCTACTTCAGGGAACCTGCCAACAGATATACCATACGTGTAATAAATTTTGGAGTGAAAACGATTTGTTGAAAAAACGGAAAATTCTGAACTCTTCGGTCAGATTCAAAAAATATAATCACCTCTAACTTTTGGAGTTTTCAAAATTGAAAAGAGTAGGTAGAGTTGAAAAGTGAAAAGTACTTTCAAAACATAGGCCCCAGGTCTTGTTATTCGCCCCGAACGTGCAAACTTCCCACGTACAATGTGCAGACGCTTACAAACCCAGGATAGAGTTCAGATTGAGCTAAAGGAAAGCCGAGGGCGAACAAAAATCCAGCCCTAATTGTATGAGGTTGTAGAAAAGTTATGGCCAATTAGACGAGGTGCAGGACTAATTAGCAATTTTATCCTTCATCGCACTTAGGGGAGGAAAGGAGAAGGATTCGACCCCCAAAGGAGAGGATCCTGCCATCGTCGCTGAAGCACGTAAATTTATCACGCGGCTTATCAAGAAGCCAGAGTAATATCCGGATAATTCTAGCTTTAGCTCTTAGCTTGGACTTCCATCGGCTCCGCCGTCTGGTCCGCCCCGGCGGTGTTCTGGTTGAGACCCTGGGGGATGAAACTGTGTGTATCAACCCTATTCTACAATGGTCAACAATTAGTTTCACAGCAGCTCTGGTCATTCCGTCAGTGAGAGACATTCCCATTGCAATTTTGCCATACCATGGCTTGTCATAGGTATTCAACTGAATTTCATATCAAATGACGGCAAATTATATTATTTTCTATCGCTCATTCATTCTCGAGATAGAGCTTGTTGAATTATAGCTTTTCCTATAGGAAAATCTACTATAGTAGATTCGAGAATTTTCTAAATCCAATCAAAAAATTTCTAAATCAAATTGGAAATTCAAATTGGAAATTTTCGTAGGGAATTAGGTAAGCAAGTAAATTTCTCAAATTCTCGATTTAGTTTAGACTATTCTCAAATCGACTAGGAAATCGACGATGAAACTGCAATACTGCCCAATTCAAAGCATCGTGTCTTTTGGGGGCGTTTGGGTTGCCTACTTCTCAAAACTTGGATTGGTGGCAACTTGGCAAATCACGCGTCCATAGATTGCATGGCAAACGAATTGGGCAGTATTGATTCTACACCGTCGAAATGCTATATCGGCACGCAGGTGGCAACACCGGGTAACTCATTTTTCAGGAAATGCAAAAAATTGATTATTATAAAAATCATTAGTGACAAAATAAGTTCCCCTGGTTCCCAAGTAGGGCCTAACGGTTAAATTTGATTGACTTGGCTCTAAAGCCGTCTAGAGACTTGCCATCGGACATAGTGGTTGCACTGAGACAGCGTGTTTTTACGAAGATTTGATGTACCCAATTCTGACCAAATCGCGATTGGAGCGCTCCCTATCGAACTGACAATGAAACTAGCTTCACTATTCGATCAGCCACCACCTCATTTACCAAGCAAAACCGTTCTTAACCCAAAACCGCCCGAAAATGACACCCGGTGTTGCCACTAGTGACGATGTACAACAGGCACAAACCTGATCATAATCCTGACCCACATCCTCATCCTTACCCTCATCCTGATCCTGATTATCATCTTGATCCTGATTCTCGTCCTCATCCTAATTTTGATCCTAAACCCGATCCTTGTACACATCCTTATCCAGATTCTCAATTTTATTCTCATCCTCATCCTAATTCCTTCTCTTGATTCTGATCGTCATATCATCCTCATCTCGCGATCCTGATTATTATTGGCATCCTCATTTTTATCAAAATCTTCATCAATATCCTGAACCATATTTCCAACTGCACGTCCTTGAGAAAGGTTAGCCAGACGTATACGTACTGATGATATATATCATATTATCCGGATAATATTATCCGTACAGGGAAGATCCAATCCTCTTCTGTGATACGGGAGATTAAAATGTTAACGGTCGGAATCTCCTGGAGCACGGACTTCTCATGCAAGTAGGAAGCTGATCAAATACAGTAGCTTTTTCCCAAATATTTGCTTCGTCGGTATAACCTAGTGATTCAGGATGAAGCCCCTTGACGCTAACACTAAAATGGAGGATTGCAGTTTCATCTTTAATACCCAATCAATTAAATGGATAAATTCAAATATTTAAACCCGGTACCAATAAAACGGATAAAGTCAAATAGCGCAGTAATTTGAGATTTTGCCATCGAACGCAATTCGCCGTGCTCATAACTAAATTAAATTGGTTTATTACAAAGTAGGTAAGTATGTTCCTATCTAAATGAAATTACTCTGTTACGCTGACGAAAAAACTAAAATTGGAATTAAAAAAAACCCAAGCACTCAAAATTAGTATTTTTTTAAACTCTTTTCCTGACTTTATTAAGCCATAAAAATACCCAATAGTAATAACTAAGTAATTGTATAAATTACATTGTATGGGGAACCGGCAAAAAATCACAGGACTCAAGAAAATCACTTATTTGAGGCAAGAGGAAAAAAAATAATATAAAAAATAAATATTGAATAAAATAATATTGATATAAAAAATTGATTTTTAAGTTTTAGTATCAAAACAGTCTACTGATCAGCATCTATCGGCTGCACTAAAAATCATGATCCGGCTATTTATTCTTGGGGTCGGAAAACGATAGAATAGTAGGTATTCTAAGAATACAAAAACTACACATATCTCCAGATTGTTATTTTGGAAGTGCCGTTTGCTATAAAAGAGACAAACATTTTATATTTAGTGGATTCCTTTATAAAATTGAAGCGTATGGGAGAAATTTCAATGCTCGCAATTTGATGAAAAAGTTTTTCAGAAAAACCAATTCTGCATTTTCCTAAAATTGTCATTGTTCGACATATTATTCTCTTTGTGTATCGATAAATTTCTCAACAGAATAGCATTCGGATAGCTGAGAGCACGTAATACGGTTTAGAATATTAGGGAGGATCAAGTTCCATTCCCTGGAGACAGCGTCAAAGCGCCCCTGGTAAGCGAGCTATTCCCATAGCCCATAGGGCTTGACATCTTTGGTACCTACCTCTAACCAAGATACCAAAGCCCGATATCAATATCGTCTAGCTAACGCGAGCAAAATCAAATAAAAAACTAAATTGACCTCAACCCAATTTTTACTTCTACATCTACAGAGTAACAGACAGTTTCCATCGGTGCTGTTTTCTACATTATTTTTTTCCGGCCACAAAAATGAACCGATTTGAGCGTTCTTGGTCTTAAAATCTCCGTTTTACCTCGCAGAATATTGGATTGTGGATCGTGAATATTGTGGATCGTTTTTTTTATTCCGATAATGTGGCGTATTCTTATTTTGGGCAAATTTTAAAATTTGCATAGTGAGTTTTTTGATAGTTTTGACCTACACGCCCTTAAAAGCAGTCAGAATATGATCAAATTTTGTCACACTTTTACGTTTCAAAATATGAAAGTATTGTGTGTTATCTACGCACCACTGGTTTGCGATTCTGCTTACGGATATAATGTATTCGGAGATTAGGCAATGTAATATTATTACAGCTGCCTAATCTCCGCGTTTAGGGGCATTGAAGTAGAAAATCCGGTATCAACTACAAAGGTGTGCTGTACCAGTGAGCGGCTCTAGTGTGTAGTGTGCGGTTCTAGTGCGTTTATTCTAGCGGGGCTTGTTTTAGTGTGCGAGCAGGTTAGACGAATGGCACGAATAAAGGGCTCGTAGTACAGGGAATCGGCACGGAATAATTGGCCGGCCCTTCATTATGTTTGCCTTTAGCCGTAGAACCGATAGCCTTCCAATCGGTTGCCGGGCGGACTTTGTGCCGCCCGCGGCCCGAGCCTGAGAATCATAAATACGCGGCGTTCCGAACCGAACGGGCGTTTTGTACCCTTCGTTCGGCCAGGCCGCGTTTTGGAAAAGACCGTCGCCCGACAACACAAAAGGCCCGTCTAAATAATGGGGTACGAAAGCGACTAACTGCTGGTACGGTCGTCTGTCGTTACCTAACGGTCGGGGGAAATTCACGAATCATTACGTTCCAGGACGAATCCCGAAAAGGGCGTTAAATTCCGAAATTGCAAGATACATTATGAAAACAGTCCGAATTCCATTAACAAAGTGTTTTTCCGATAAAACCTTTCACGCCGGTAATGCGGAGACAATACAGTTTTGAAAAAATAATACCAACCCAATAATTTTTATTTTTCCAGGTGCGAGGTGAGACCTGGACCTGAATACCTCCTCAGGTGGCACTACTACTCGGAGAACGGCACCTTCCGTCACAACACGTACGTGTACAAGGATGACGGCTGCTCGAAGCCGGTCTGGAGCCGCTGCGTCAAAGGCCGTTACGGCGTCAGGGGCCGATCTCTGCACATGCCCGACGCCAGCCAGGCCGACTTCACACTGCAAGAAGTCATGGTCATGGTCTACAGCGGAACGGTAAACGAACGAGATGTTTTTACCAAAACATTTTCACCAACCATACTTTACAAAGCAAGGAAGAGGTTGGAAATTTCGGTCTCAAGTGAAAAATATTAGCGGGATAGAGGCTAGAAAAAAGTTTAACTTGAACCTTTAGTCGCCTTATAATTTATAGAAGGCGAAATTCGGGGCAATAGTATTTTTACTTCCATATTTTTTTTGGGTTGCAGATGGCCCAGGATTTGTCAGCAAGAGCAAACACGTCTTGCCCGGGGGTCACAGTGGGGCAGTGGATGCCCAAAGTTGAATACGTCGTGTACAAACCTCGAGAGAGGAACGACAGCGTGGAACCCTCGAGAGGTGAAGCCCGACACGCTTATTTTTCATTAATTCCCAAAGCTATATGAACGAGGGGCTGCTATCTTCAAATAAAAGAGATTGGTTGAATAGAAAAAAATTCAATTTTTCTAAGAGGAAATATTTTTTAACGCTTTACCTGCGTTTTTCAAGCCAATGAAAACTGCTAGGGATGGTGTTTCGACTTGGTAAAATAGACGAATAATCGATTCATTAAAAATTGTTTTCAGTTTGTAGCGATCAATTTGATGAAAAAATTCAGTATAAATTTCATCTAAATTTTAATTTTTCATTTCATCTAAAATTTTAATTGAACGTGATGAAATAAATAATGGGAGATCACTAGAGGAAGGCAGTCGGTAGATCTGAGCGAAGATGCGTGGAAATCCAGTCCCCAAACAAGTTACTTGCCTACTGTAGGCTGCGCGGGCAGAAGTGAAAGGCTCGATCGTCCGTCCTTCTCCCTCGCCGAGGGTCTCCTCCTTGCGGTCCGGTTTCAGAGAACATCAGGCTCTTCGTTTTAACGCTTGAGAGCTCGACGGTTTCTCGTGATTTCATCGATTGTTCGACGTTGCGCCTCGTGATTTCTATCGAGTGCCGATCAGATGAGTGATTAAATCTGATGAGGGATAGTTTCTTTCTGCTGTACAGACTGTTATATTTTATTCAAACTTTTGTGAAAATAATTGAAATTAGTCCATCTTCCAATCAGTGGGCAAACAAAAAATTTCATACGAAAATATCAACCTACAAAAAATATTATATTCTCAAGTTTTGTCTCAGTAATTGAAATATAAAAGTATGTTATCCACGCATTTTCTTTCACGTTTCAAAGGTTCTAGAACACAAATCTGCAATAAAATTTTTTTCTCACAACCCAATTTTTTTTCTAATTATTATTAAAAAATCACACGAAAACATCTCCTGTTTAGTTTTGTGAGTCACGTTTTGAAAAACTAAACAGATTTTGATTCTTCACGCCTGATCAGCTCCAGATTTACCGTTCTTAGAACATGCAGCAACAAAAACGGAATATTCGAGCGTTTTTTGAGATGTTCAAAATTGGTTGGCAGAGGACATTGACAAGGAAAGGTCTTGCATGGATCTCCTCAAACTCTCCTACGAAGATGTCGTTCTTCTGCGGATACAACGAAGGCCTCCACTGGTCTACGACACCTGGGGCGTTCGTGAAGAGCTTCTCCTCGGCGAGACGAAAGCGAAGTTCACCGTTTTTGCTGATCCGCTCATCAGGGCAAACCAGGTTAGTAAAATATGGTCAATTTATGGAATGGCTGTCTTCATGCTGGTTACTGTTTTCAGATTTTTGGGGATTGAGAGGCTGGGAAAAATAGGTTTTATTGCAGAAAATAGGTTTTTGATTGTTATTCCATTAAAATAGTTTACATTAAATTACAAAATTTTCATTTGCTATTCCACTGAAATAACAAAAATAAACCTCTCCTGATGTTTGTAACTATATACGCCGAATATACCTGTGACAATATAGTGGCTAGCTTTCGTATTCAAAAGTTAGGCCAAGTATAGGGCGATAGGTAGATAAGTAGGTAGAACTTATTTGATCAATCCGACCTAGATAAGTATTTGCTCAACTTTCAAAGATGGCGTTTCCTGGTTTATCTAGAAAGAGCCACCAACCTTTTTTTTGCTCTTCTGAGGAATTCTTCGGACATTGCTCTACGCTTCACGGAGTAAACTGAAACACCGTCCCACTCAAGTTCCAACTTTTGCCTCCTTCCACACCGAGAATTGTCCAGTTCAGTTACGAGAGGATATCGTAACACAACTTTGTTGCGATAAAGATTTGCTCCACACTACACTTTTCCATCAGACTTTTCCAAACTGTTATACTCTTGACATCTTAGGGACAAATTCAATTTACGAGTAATAGGATATGGGACTGAGATAGAACCCCACATGATGAAATTATCCTTCCTCCCGCCGCCCACGAAAGTTTACAAACCTACGCTTGAATAACTTTCATGAGTAGGTAAATTACGGAGAAAATAAAGGCAATGCTGTTGTCAAACCATTAAGCATCTGAATCGGATCAGATGTTAAGAAAAAAAACGCCACCCTATACTCTTCAAATAATAATGTTTAGTTCCATAAGAACTGCTACCAAGTCGGGTTTAGACGTATAGAACGAGCAAAATAATTAAACCATTATTCCCTTAATGACCAGAGTAATTTATACATGACACCATCAGTTTTCCTGTACGAAATTCTTTCACTTATGGAGTCAGAAAGTTGTGTAGTTGAGTAAAAGCCAAATGTGACATTGTCGAAAATGAGTGAAGAAAATACTGGTGATGCAAGTACGGCGAATTGCTCCTTGGGGGTCCATTCGTCTTCGAAATACAACAAGGAAATCTCCTTTGAGACTATATAGTGTGATAAACTGCGAGGGACAATTTTAAAAGCGTGACAGCCCTGTGAGTAAATATGAATGATATACGAGCACGACACGACTTGAGCTGCTGAGCACAGATTGCGCCTGACTAAACAAGTATTATGTTTACTCAATATTTTGTAAAATAATGCTATCGGAGGGCTGCTGATAAATGAAAAATAAATTACTATGCTATCATCGAAGTAAGGGTCCTCCAAAATTAAATGTTTTACCGGACCTAACTGTCCCAAAATGCCCATGAATCTTAATGACTATTGAGTCTCGAGTGGCCAATAAAGTCGTCCCTGTTGGAAATTGTTAGCAGGTCGAGGGAAAATTACCATCGATTTCGAGGGAGAATTATGAATAATTATCGAGTAGTGATTGTAAGGAATCCGGCCAATCCGCTGACCGCTGGGTCTGGAACGCAGAGTCGGCCATTGTGTCTCGTAACTGACCGCTTGTATTATTCAATTAATTGTCCGCCTATTCATTGGAAACTCCGATCCCTTCCGAGGGTTATTTGTCGTCCATGACAATTCGAAGGTAATTTTCTGGAAGGTGATTGGAAGGTGATGGGCATCAGAAGCATGCACGAAGTGATTACCAGACGAGTCATGTTGGAAATTATCCAATACGATTCAATGCTGAACAACCCGCGATTTACGTGGAACATGGATGCGTTTAATAAGGAAAGACATCTACCCCCGCCAAAATACCTAGTAAGTAGAGAGTTTTTGAAAACTTCGTGCTTCTTTTCACTTCGTAGTACCAAGTTATTAGCTTGTACGAAGTAGTCACCTGGCAAATCCTGAGAATGTTTGGAAAATTTCGGACACATAAGCGACAAAAATGGGTTCCAAAAGTCCGGGCTTGAGTTATTTCAATAACCACCTTCATGGTCCCTAGGAGGTTTTGCAGTCAGCAGATCAGGGATAGGGTCACACAGTGAAACGCAGTCTCGCCTAGGCGAAGGAGACTGCGTTTCACTGTGTGACCCCTGATCTGCTGACTGCAGAGTTTCAAGGGTCGATCATTCACCATTACTAGGAGGTTTTGAGTTAGGTAACGAAAGCTAGGAGTTGTCATAGCATTTCTTGATTTGCCAAGTGACCACTTCGTACAAACCACTAATTTCGTACCACGAAGAGGCAAAAAATACGAAGTTTCCAAAACCTCCCTATTCATCCTTTATTGTCGGCCACATACGATTGCTGGCTGTCGGAAACCCCAATTAAATTTATTGGGTTCAACGCCGACGCCACCTCGACCAATCACAGCAATGGATTTTCTGATCCCCTCCACAAGCAATCGGACAGTGTATACACTTATATGGCCGACTCAAGATTTCAATCCAGATCCCAACCGCTCTCGTGATCGAATACTCGTTCTACACTGTTTGTTCTCCCGCTGCATGTGAACGCTGTTCGACGTCAAGTTTTTCACGTTCCATCCAGCTGGATTGAAACGTGTGGAACATGCGTGAGGAACACACATCACCGAACTGTTGAGAAGATGATGTGATGTCCGTGGGAGCGATGCTATTGGAAATTGAGTTGAAAGCACGCCTGTGTGCGTGGGAAAAAGCTGAAGACACGGAAACTGCGGCCGTGCTGGTCGGGAGGGATCGGATTCCACGTCACGTTCCCCAGAAGACGCGGTACAGACCCGCATTTTCAGTTCATCTCTGATCTGGCCACTGCTCAGAAAGCCCGGCTGGCAGACGTAGGGCCGAAGGAAGGCGTGAGAGGAAATCCCAAGGTGGAGAAAATATGGAGCCGCCGCTGGAAATGGGAGCAGACGTCGGGCCGAGTCGAGATAAGAATTCATCACAGTGAAGCCACCGGCAAAGCGATTAACTTGGATCACCTTTTTATTTTTTATCGAATTATAAAACACCTCTCTGGCGAAAAAATATTATCGGTATGTATACCTGCTGCCAATATCGGAACACAAAGTGACGGATTTCAGCAGGGATGCCACAATTCCACTACTGAACGCCTTTCTCAATTCCACCGGTACCTGTGAGATTCTGGTGATGGAGTTGTTTCATCAGGCCCGTACCAAGGCCCCCGAACTTTTTTGAAATTCTTCATCGATCTTTATGTTTTTGGGGTGTTGAAGTGAAACGAAAAGTGAAAGTTGAAATACTAGTTAAACTTAAGTTGCAAGTGATACGGAAGGTGTAAGTAAAACTAAAGTTGCAAGTGAAACTGAAGTTGATGTAGAAACTTGAATGAACACTTGTGTGAAACATGAAGTGAAACTTGAAGGAGAACATAAAAGTGAAAGTTGAAGGTAAAAGGAAAAGTGAAAGTTGAAAGTAAAACGAAAAGTGAAAGTTAAAATGCTAGTAAAACGGAAGGTGAAAGTAAAACTAAAGTTGCAAGTGAAACTAAAATTGAAATAGAATCAATCAAATCATTTGGGAAGAAGTTGTGGATCCTCATGATTCGAATTAGAAACTTGAATGTGAAACATGAAGAGAAACTTGAAGGGGAAACGAAAAGTGAAAGTTTACGTGGAAGAAGAAGCAAGGCCCGATCCGGGACTGAACCTTGAAGAACCGAAGGTACAAGTCAGATTGAAGTTTAAAGTAAAGTTCATTCAAGTTTCCATTCCAACTTCACCCCTTCACTTACAACCGTAGTTTTACTTGCAACTTGAGTTTCATTTTTAACTTCGGTTTCACTTATAACTTCAGTTTGACTCCAGTCCCACTTTCCGCTTTACTCTTACTTCCCTTCAACTTTCACTTTCCGTTTCACCTTCAAGTTTCACTTCATGTTTCACATTCGAGTTACTATTTCAACTACAGTTTCAATTGCAAATTTAGTTTTACTCGCACCTAAATCAGTCTAAGCCCTTCTCATTGAAAATAGGTCGTCTCTTAATTTCAATTTCTATACTTTCGATCGAAGCTTGCTCGCTTAATTAAAAACGTAAAGTGCGGTGGTAAAGAGGCAAAAAGTTATCTCCTTCAAAATGAACTTCGAAAATTTCGGATGATTTTCTCCCAGCATGCGGAAAGGTGCGAAAAAATTGTTGAATGGGAAAAGTAAATGCCGCGACGAGATTGGATGTCAATGAGGTGCGGGGAAGATGTTCACCAATTGAAATGAAGGTGGACTCCCAAGATTATTTTGCCTTTTAATTAAGGACGAAAAAAATGAAGCCTTGCCCGCGATCCTAGATGGAACCAGGCCGAAGAAACACGAACTGGTATACCAATTTCCCAATACTCTTCCCACTCCACAATTCACTCCACACCTCGGGGTTCATTTCGGTACAATTTTCGAGTCCATTCTACATAGGTACTACTCATCACTCGCAAAGAACAGAAGCATACTTTCCCCTGCCGGTGTTCTCTTTCTTCCACGCCTCATTATTCTTTTTCCCGCTTTGTGCCCCTTGTTCCCTCGTCTCATTCAATTTACATTTTTCGGGTCTGTTTCTTTTTCATTTCGGATGATGACGTAAGGTGCGAACGAGAGGAAGGTCGCAAGGTAGAAAGAGAAGATAATTGAAAATTTTCAGCGAGAGTACGCTACGTATAATACCGGGATCAGTTTGAGCCGTATTTGAAAACATCGAATGCCCAGATTGCATAACCGAGATTTCATGAATAAATCAGCGAATTATTCCGTTTTTCCACTGCTGTCCTAAAATCTACAAGATGTTGCAGCTGAAAAGAGATAAAACCTATCCATTTCATTTAGGTACTCTTCGGTATGAATGATTAACGAACAATACAGTAAATAATTGGTTCACATTTAAGGGTATGCTCCGAAAATTAAAATCCGTCGAACTAAATAGCTGATGCATGAGATTACAACTATTTTCAGAGGTTCATCATAATTTGTCTCGTTCTTGGTACAATCGCATATCCGAAATTGAATTTCCTCTTTCCGTCACGATTTTCCTCCAGGTTCCTATATTATTATACGAAATCAGCTTAAGGACATAATAAAACTGTTATAATGATAGTTAAAGTAAACCACACCTATTTGGAACAGAAAACAAAATTAGCTTAATGACCGTATTTTTTCGTTGAAAAATAAAACTGCTAATGGCTCTGAAGTACTGTGGCCGCAATAAAATTTCATGGGAATGCACCTGTAATCCTAAAAATTGTCCTATTGAGCGAGTTTGAGACCGGAAAATAATTTACAGAACTGCGGCACAAGGAGGAACGAATATTGACTATAAATTATGACAGGCTGGTAAATCTTCAAAGGAAAACTTTCCATACGTTTCTAAAGAGTGTACTGGCAGGTTCTTTCATTGAAAGTGGAAAAATGATCTGACCAATAAAATCGGCGGATTCCAGTTGCTATAAATCCGATCATGAAAGGAATGGAATGTATTCTCTCGAATAAATTGCCCATCTATTCCCTCGTCCGGCTATGTATAACCAGTGAAGATAGAGATAAGACACGTAAGTCGGACGAGTGCACTGAGAAACGATAGAGTCAGGACCGCCAATGGGTTAGCCAGCGCCACACGAACGACTCTTCTATCATTGGCCATCAATAAAGTTTTTTCTGCCAAGGTACAAAATTCAATAATTTTTTATTGGGTTAGCGTGAGGATTAGTAAATTATAATTCTTAAATTTTGCGCTTTGTAGAGGTACTGAATTAAAAATTAAACAAATCAAATTCCGCGCCAAGATGAGCCGAGGGATGAATTCACACTTTGTTGGGTGACTTGCATAGAACGGCTTATCTCCCTTCAACATTTTATTTATTGCAAGAATATATTCCTAGCAAATTGCATCTTGCGTCATCAAAAAATATCATTTTCTCGTACCTGTCAAATAAGAGCCACAACCAGCCGTGGATTATAATACAATGGTCATATTATGTATGTATTATAATATTATCATAATACATACATAATACGACCATAACATTTTTCGTTGCCTTTCATGTGGCACGGGGCTATAAGATGAGCGAACTGGCTAGTCGGCCTCGGGAAATGAAGGTACGACCCGTTTAGCCTCACAACTTTCCAAGAATTGCCGGGGTGAAAGGAAGTCACTCGCCGCGGTAGCGGACCGCTGGTCAGAGCGGCAAAGGCCTCCTATCTCTGTCCCATTACTCGGCCTTTCTCGCGTTATACGCCTCCTTTTTCGGAACGGCTCCAAAAAATGGCGATGATTTGTGATATTTGATCAAATCGCTGAGGTTAACCTCTATTTTCTCACAATGGACAACACCGTAGATTGGTTTAGCTTCGACTTATGAACTATATTTTATTTTGCAGATTGCAGAAATATCTTGATTAGTACCTAGATTTCTATGATTGGATCATTCTATGATCATCGAATACTGTATCTGTTACGCGTAATTCATTATACAAAAATAATATTTGCCTATATTTACTTATTCATACTCAAAATCAATTGAAAACACAAATTCAAACCTAAACGGAAACTCTAACTTAAATTGAAAGTTAAGCTCAAACTGAAACCAAAACAGAAACTCAAACCCACACTGCAACACAAAACGATTCTGGACTAAAACTGAAGCATCAACTCAAACCCAAACACAAACTGTAATCAAACTTAAGATTAAACTTGAACTCAAACTTGAACTCAAACTCAAACTTGAACATAAACTTAAACTCAATCTTGAACTCTAACTTAAACTCATACTTCTTATTCTTCATTGGCTCGTCAAGGGCTCGGCAGTTATGAGTATGAGTTTCATTTTCAGTACCAGTTTGAGCTTCAGTTTTACTTCGAATTTCAGTTTGACTTTCAGTTCAAGTTTGAGTTCGATTCCCAGTTCGAGTTTGCGTTTGACTTTTAGTTTCAGTTTGAGTTTGATTTTCAGTTCGAGTATGAATTTCAAAATTCGTAGTATTCAGTATTCGTATATTTCAGTATTCGAGTATGAATTTCGATTATGAGTTTCTGTTTGAGCTCGATTTTATGTCGACTTTGAATTTCATTTCGATTTTGAGTTTGACTTTCAATTTCAGTTTGAGTTTGTGTATCAGTTATAGTTTGAGAATCATTTCGATTTTGAGATTCAGTTTAAGTTTGATTTTCAGTTCGAGGTTGAATTTTATTTCGAGTTTGACTTTCAGTGTGAGTTCGATTTTCAGTTCGAGTTGAGATTCCGTTTGAGTTTGATTTTCAGTTCGAGTTTGAATTTCGTTTCGAGTTTGAGTTTGACTTTCAGTTTCAGTTTCAGTTTGAGTTCGTGTATCAGTTATAGTTTGAGAATCACTTCCATGTTGAGATTCAGTTTGAGTTTGATTTTCAGTTCGAGGTTGAATTTCAGTTCAAGTTTGAATTTCATTTCGAGTTTGATTTTCAGTTCGAGTTGAGATTCCGTTTGAGTTTGATTTTCAGTTCGAGTTTGAATTTCGTTTCGAGTTTGAGTTTGACTTTCAGTTTTAATTTGAAATTGATTTTCAATATCAGTTCGATTTTGATTTTCAGCTCGAGTTTGAATTTCATTTCGAGTTTGAGTTTGACTTTCAGTTTCAGTTTGACTTTCAGTTCCAGTTTGAGTTTGATTTTCAGTCAAAGTTTGAATTTCAGTTCGAGTTTGAGTTTGTGTTTCAGTTTGATTTTCTGTTCGAGCTTGAATTTCATTTCAAGTTTGACTTTCAGTTCCAGTTTGAGTTTGATTTTCAGTCAACGTTTGAACATCAGTTCGAGTTTGAGTTTATGTTTCAGTTTGTGTTTGAACTCGATTTTATGTTCGACTTTGACTTTCATTTCGAGTTTGACTTTCAGTTTGAGTTTGATTTCCAGTTTGAGTTTGAGAATCAGTTTGTGTTTGATTCGAGGTTGAATTTCAGTTCGAGGTTGGGTTTGACTCTCAGTTTGAGTTTGTATAGCAGTTTGAGTTCGATTTTACGTTCGAGTTTAGTTTTCGTATGCGTTTGTTATTGATCAACCTTCGGCAGTGTGAATGACACAATAATGCATTAAGGGGCCCACTCACTATTAGTGAGTGGACTCACTATCGTGAGTTGAGAGTTTTAGTGAAGTGCAGGAGCTTCAAGAAACAGTTTTTGCCATGAAAACCCCTTTTCGTCACGTATCTATCCGATAAGTTGTCAGAATCAATTACTTACCGAGACGTTAAATTGACGAGATGTTGAAAGTTCAGCAAAAGTGGCCCCTAGTGCTAATTTTTCCATTTTATGCTAGTTTTCCAAATACTATACCCTCCCAGCTATTACATGAAACTGAAAATGCGAAAAAAATACAACCCCTTGTCGAGAAATGTCGAGTGTTCTCAAGAGAAAGAAGGTCGGTAGGTAAATGTAGAAAACGAGAAAGTGGGAAACTCGAGCAAAAAGGTAGGCACTTTTACCAAATGCTCCACCGCTCAAAGGGGGAAGTGGAGAGTAAATAGGTAAGTAAATGTGAGAAAATAGAGGAGCGAAACTCTCGCGACGGTTGTGCGACGCGGGTAAGTAACAATAAGCTAGCCTGCAAGCTGCTCAAGCCAGGGCATGACATCCAGCCAATGCTCCAACCCAGGCTCCAGCACCAGCCAAGGATCCAGCTCCAACCCAGGCCCCGGTTTCAGCTTCGTTTGGCCTTCTGAGGCCAGCAGCAGCGGCGTCACAGAGGCAATATTGTTTCTTCGCTCCTTTGACGCCTTCTTGGATCTCTCGCCCCTTCCCCGTTCGCTTTTCATACGCGTTTCTAACCCCGCAGAAAGAAGAAACATTGTGTCAACTTAGTTTTCCTTTCTTACTCGCTTTTCTACAAGACCTTTTCTTTCTGGGGGTTTTCTTTTTTCGCAGTTGAACTTCTTTGTTCCCTACGGTCTTGAACTCGTCCGAGCCGTCACGAACCGCATTCGGTCTTTCAAGGCGGTTCGAGAATGGATCTGTCTGATTGAAAACCAGGGATTGTACCGAATGTGAAACTCCAAGGAGCGACGCATCTTTGAAAGGGTTTCTTTATTCTCCTTTGTAAGCTCCTCAGATATTGGGCGAGTTTTACACATGAATAAGTGGTTTTGTCGAGAGAGATCGATTATTTTACGGTGGAATCGAGTATTTTGGTTTTAAGAATGTAAACAATTGAAGAGTTTTCCTTCAAAACTGCATAAATCCACTTTCGAGTTTTGTCGATATCGATTTCGTTTTTCGATTTTCGATTTCGATTCATAGCAGTTTTGGTACCTACCTATAAGCAATCAAAAATCGAAAAAACGAAATCGATATCGACAAAACTCTAAAGTGGATTTATGCAGTTTTGAAGGAAAACTCTTCAATTGGATTTGATAGCGGCATTCAACAAATCGGAATTTGTGTTATTTCTCGTTTCTTTGACTTCTATTCGTAGGGCGGCCTGGAGATGGCGGAGGGTCCGAAACCGCTAGTCCAGCTCTAACAGTGTAAGGAAGTCTTTAACTCTTTCCTTTGCCCCAGGAAATTGGAATTGCTCACGATAGTTTAATACATTCATACATATAATTATGCTGCAATTTTCTTGAGAAAATTGAAAACTTACTGCGGATCAAAAACTGAAAATTACTGTAGGATGACTGAACAGCCGTTAGATACTATTAGATAAGTTATTATATCAATTCTAAGACTTCTTGTAAAAATTTCGGTCCGATTTTCTCCTTCTGAAATATCGGCCCGCTTTCGTTTTACATTCTGAAAATAAAACCTGATGGCTGGGCAACCCAAATCGTTTCAGATTCAGAAACTTTCGTTACCCGCCACCTTTACACCCACATTCAGTTGGAGTTTCATCTTTACTTTATCCAACTAAAACCTCCTAGAAATGATTATTTGTGTGGGAGGTCGGCGGGATAAAAGCTTTTATCTCACTCCCGCGCTTGAATAGTAAATTTTTATTTGCTCTTTTCGCCTTTCGGATAACTCCAGCTTATCGACCCAACTTTACTGCTGGCTGTGTGACTCCAAGTCCTGCATAGGACATGACGTAACCATGATTGTATTGTTTATGGTCGTCCTGTAAGAAAAAATGACCGGATTTTCCCTGAATTAATTTTTCGAGGAGCTGAAAAATGGAAAAATGGAATATAGGTATGTGTATTGCTTCCCATCGATTTCACTCAGTAGCTTTCGATCTACGTGTATCCACGGTATTAAACCGGACGTATTAAATCGGAAATGGTTAAATTTCTCGGAAAAAGGTACCTACCCATGTTGAATGGAGGGAAACCTCAAATCACGGATTCTCAAAGCGATAATCAAGACTCTTTTCAGATTTTGGTGTAATTTGGTGTACAGAGGTGCTTTTTTCAAAATCTAATTTTCAGAATCCGCAAATTATGAATAATTCTACATTCTTATCGTTATATATTGGAATAGTAAAACCATATCTTAGCTCACCATTAGCATACACTATACTAGTAAATTATCTCTGAATTGAATCTATTGGGCGCAATTTCAATTCAATCGGGGGTACACAGGAAAAGGAATAAAATATTAAGGGCTAGAAGACGGAGCCGTCTTTTAGGTGAAAACCTAGACAACAACAGCCGAGAGAGACGGAAGAAAGCTGCGCACCCTAGAACTACCCCCATATCCCCATCCCTCCATCACCACCAAGAAAAACTCTTTTCAAGTTGCATTCCAACAGAACCTAATCGTATAAAATTCAAAAAACCAACATTTTCTCTATTCTTCGTTCGACCGAGTGAAATTTAGTGACCTAGGTGATAGGTATTGTTGCCCATTTATCTCTCCACATTCGTCTTTTTCGGGTATCATGATTCGAGGAAGAGGTTTTTATAGGGTATAAAACCCAGCATGGGTTTCCTGATACTCTTAAACCGACTACCACCCAGTCGTCCTATTGATGGTGAGGTAGGAAAAGGCCATGCGAAGATATCCAGCGGTTGAACTCAAAGTGGCGAAAGGGCATCGCCGCATTCGGACCGCGCTTTGGGTTTTACCCGTAGACGAAATTTATGGTTCGAATTTACGGACGTTCCATTCGAGATACATAAAATGCGTAGGGTTGTTCGGCTCTTCGCAGAGATTTATCCCTTGGGAAGGAATGAAAGAGAGGGCTGAACATAGTCCGAGAGGGAAAGCCCTCATGTCGCTGCTAGTTTTAGCAAAAAATTGTTCAAGATCCTCGATAATTATAAAAATTAGGTAAGCTGGGATAAGTTTTTTTCAAAAATAAACATGAGAACAACAACTGCTAACAGTTGCAAGACATTAAAACTCGGCGAAACTATGAGAATATTATTCTATTAAAAGAAGAAGAAGAAGGAGATGGAATTTCGAATGGGAAGAAGATTTTTCCCCTAGAGGCAGCGAAATCAATTGGAGGGTGGACTGAAGGGCTGAGCAGATCTGCTGTTGCATAAGCAACAACATGCAACAGCTATTGCAGTAAGCTGTTGCAGTTGCTTTTGAAATGGGATATAGAGGCAGCCACCATAGTCATCTTTGATTGATCTACGAAAACCAGATCGATTCATTCTGTTTAGGCTCTGTCGAGAATGTTTGTAAAACATAATAGAAACAAATCTTTGCTGGATTTAGCGTCCTTTTCGGTGTAATGACCCCCGGTGCACTAACCCTACACTGTACCTCTTCTGGGTTGAGGTCTTGGCGGTTTTTCTCTCGTTTGCGGTTGGCCGACTTATATAGCCTTCTCACGCCCACTTTAGACCCAAAACACTGTACGATCAGTGGTTTTTAGATTAACTTGTTATCCGAAAGGCCCCACCGAAAGAGGAAGGTCAGAAATATTTTCCGATTAAAAGCTGAAAAGGCCGATACAGAAATTTATGGCGCATTCCTTTTCAAGGGGCGTTTCCTGGCCATTTTTCAATTTTATTTTATTCTCCAACGGAAATAGACTCGATTCGAATCTCTTATCGGCATTTTACTGGATATTGCCTCCCCCGAGGGCACTACTATTTTGACAAGGTAGGCTAACTTGAGCTCGTTTTTCAATTGCACTTGCCACAGACCGATAAAGGCCATTCTGAGGGCCGTTGTAATTTTCATTGTCACAGTTTATTTCTGCCTCCGTCGTACGTAAGTGGCGGCATGTCTAGATAACACAAATTACTTCCATATTTCAAGATGTAAACGTTTGGAGCCGAATCCATAATTATTTTGTCCTGATTTTGTGGCTGATGAGTGAGAATTCTGGAGAAAGGTGCTTGCGCAAAAATTGTGTTTTGAAAGACGAAGGTTTTACGAAACCAAAATCACAAAATAGGACCTGCTGTTTGATCGCAGTTTCTGCTTAAATGTCTTGCAGGATTTACGTGAGCTGAGTTCATATCTGAATACCATTTTCTCTATCGTGTTTAGGTTTTTATGGGTTACCTTCCGGCTTTAGACTTGGGTTCACCACAGGAAAAAACTATCATCCCTCCTGCTGGTGGTAAAGCCATTTTTTGCATATACATGTCTATACCACCCTGATATTCCCCCATTCAATGTTGAGTTTAACCGAAGATGAAGTGCTTTACTTGGTTAACGATGATTAAAGAAAACGATTGCTTTTCAATTTCTACTGTTCCGTGTACCATCCCTTTCTAACCCTTAGTCATAAATTCCGTGCAATGAGAGGGTCGTTTGTATTGGCTAGGGTCCACCTCGTGAACCAACTTCGGCCTGACTTGGCTTTTTTACCCTTTTCAGACATAGATGTATGAGTATTTCGTTTGGCAACGGTGACAATCTCGGTGGGACTCCGAGCACAATTTTTGTTGTTTCCACCCTCGGTGCCCCTTGAATGCTCGAAATTGCTTTTCAAGAACCCCTCCAAAGAAGCCATCCTCTGACCCAAAAAATATAAGAAACCAGTGGTGCGTAGATAACACACAATACTTCCATATTTTGAACGTAAAATTGTGACACAATTTGATCATATTTTGACTGCTTTTAAGGGTGTTTAGGCCAAAAATATCGAAAAATTCACTATTAAAATTTTAAAATTCGCCCAAAATAAAAACACAATACATTATTGGATTATAAAAAATATCCACAAATTCTGCAAGGTAAAACAAAGATTTTAAGACCAAGAACGCTCAAATCGGTTCATTTTTGTGGCCGGAAAAAATAAAATAGAAAACACTAAAAATGCAAATATATCGGAAGTACTGTGCGTTATCCAAATTCCGATTAAACAGGGTGTTAGGTCTTGCCGAGACAAACATTTCAGTTCAAGAAATTTGAAAAAAGGTTGAGAAATGAGGGAGTTATGGCCATTATTGTAAATGACCACAGACGGACAGACGGACAGACAGACAGACGGACACACGGACACACGGACACACAGACACTTGTTCAGGAAGTGATTCTGAGTAAATGTGTATAAGAAAAAGTTTTTTCTGAAGCTCCGTTCCGATTCTCGATTTTAGGACGATCACAATACTTCCATTTACTCTATAAATATGGAAGTAAAAATTATGATATCCAGCTCTAGATATCTACTTTTGAAAAATGTTCTATGAGCAATGCGTATTTTTTTCGAAATTATTAAATTTTCTAGTAAGCGAATTGAACCGAGCGTTTCAGCAACCATAAGAAAACTTCATCGACGTTAGCATAGCATAACATTAAAACCAGTGGTGCGTAGATAACACACAATACTTCCATATTTTGAAAC
This sequence comes from Nesidiocoris tenuis, assembly GCA_036186465.1. Lineage (NCBI taxonomy): Eukaryota > Metazoa > Arthropoda > Insecta > Hemiptera > Miridae > Nesidiocoris > Nesidiocoris tenuis. The sequence continues at coordinate 17,616,595 of AP028911.1, forward strand.
GTAAAATTGTGACACAATTTGATGATATTTTGACTGCTTTTAAGGGTGTTTAGGCCAAAAATATCGAAAAATTCACTATTAAAATTTTAAAATTCGCCCAAAATGAAAACGCGCTACATTTTCGGAATGGGAAAAATTTTCCACATATTCTGCAAGGTAAAACAAAGATTTTAAGACCAAGAACGCTCAAATCGGTTCATTTTTGTGGCCGGAAAAAAATAAAATAGAAAACACTAAAAATTCAAATATATCGGAAGTACTGTGCGTTATCCGAATTCCGATTAAACAGGGTGTTAGGTCTTGCCGAGACAAACATTTCAGTTCAAGAAATTTGAAAAAAGGTTAAGAAATGAGGGAGTTATGGCCATTTTTGTAAATGACCACAGACGGACAGACGGACAGACGGACAGACGGACAGACGGACTAACGGACTAACGGACACACGGACACACGGACACACGGACACACAGACACTTGTTCAGGAAGTGATTCTGAGTAAATGTGTATAAGAAAAAGTTTTTTCTGAAGCTCCGTTCCGATTCTCGATTTTAGGACGATCACAATACTTCCATTTACTCTGTAAATATGGAAGTAAAAAGGTTTTATCCGAGTTTCCCGATCGGTGCTTTTGAAAGAAGTTTGAAGCAAGTTAGTTTTTAAATGCATTGGGAACATGCATAAACAGACATTAATTTTTATAGGTCAAGTGTTATAGGTCATTAGTTTTATAGGTCAGGTTTTATGTATCAATTGACGAATTAGTACCTTCGCACTCTACATGATTATTTCGACGGTGTAGAATCAATACTGCCCAATTCGTTTGCCATGCAATCTATGGACGCGTGATTTGCCAAGTTACCACCAATCCAAGTTTTGAGAAGTAGGCAACCCTGCCGCCCCCAAAAGACACGATGCTTTGAATTGGGCAGTATTGCAGTTTCATCGTCGATTTATTAATATTTTTTTATTACACGAAGAGAATCGCGCCACATTTATCTATCCATCCGCATTGTGGGTCGAACCAATATGAACACGCATCGCTTTCATCCCCCAAGAATGGAGCCGATAAATATTGAATGGTTGAGCCTATACATCAGCATGAGTGTCGATAAAGTAGGCGACGAAAAGGGCCCGAACCTCTCACGTAAATCAAATAGAGAGCAAAGCGGCTGCTTCTCAGTCTTTCGGAGGCAGTCGGCTACTGCGCCACTAGGCACCAGGCCAGTTCGCATCCGACCCGAGCCCTCAGGGCCCTCGGGGGAGGGACGGACGGCTTCGAATCCGCCCCAGGGAAATCCTCAGCGATCCGCTTGCCATCCGGTTCAGGGCATTATGGAATCAAATGCAGAAGAGTCGACTCCGAGGGATTTCGATATCGATTCCCACGTTGGGACCTTATTGAGCCCAAGGGTCCATATGAAAATAATAAATTTCGATTCGATACCATGGCCATGATTATTTTCCAGGCGAGGAACGCCTAGGATTCCTTTTGAGAAACTTGATTAAACAGGTACCAGTAGAGTTTTGGTGACGTCCGTATCACACGTCAGACCGTTCCCCTCCCCATCCCACAGATCGTCTGGACAGACCAATTCTTTGGTAATTTCAAAGCCTGCATAGCAAATCAGACCGTTCCCCTCCCCATCTCACGTACAGACACACAGACTCTATTCTCTGATTGCCTGGTGCTATAAATGTGTTCAATTCTTGGGTAATTTCGACATGCAAATTAATTGGTAATTTTACCATGAAACGAGGTTCCATAGATGAATGATGACATACATTGATGCAGGTGCGCCAAAGTGAACATATCCATAGGATCGGCTAATCAGATCATAGGGTCTGTGTGTCTGTCCGAGGAACGGGGAGGGGAACGGTCTGACGTGTGATATGGGCTTCAAACGTTGGCATGAACGTAACTAATGCAAATAAACTCAAATCCGAACTTTTTGTTGACTGTTGAACCGGAGCTAGGAATTTTCATAGCATTTTTTCGTACTTTTTTCATAATTTCGTACTACGAAGGGAATCCAAAAACTCCCTAACCATCTTAGGACTACGCAGAAATTTTGCTAAGCTACAAACCACACTGCGCTGTTCAACAAATGATGCATGCTGTTAGTGCATTCCAAGAGCTTCAATATGGATGCCGGATGCAGATCTATCTGACAGCAATCAGCCTCGGTAATGCTCATTCTCGCCAGGTTTCTGGGAATACCGTACCAACGCAGAATGGAGAATCAATTATAGTGTTCCCGCTAAATATTAACTGCAGTGCACTGGCTGATCTGTGAACTCCGACCCGCGTGGCCCTGATTAATCAACTAGGAGCCTCTGGCAGGGTAGCTTTTATTAGCGTACCGACCTTCTCTGCTTCTGTGTTTTAATGTGAAGTACATTATTGCCGACAGCCTGGAGCCAGGAGTTCATATTAAGAGTAACTACGTTGACAGGGGTGGCCTACTAATTACAAACCACGAGCCACCAACGCCGCCTGAAAGGGCGGTCTAGCAAGTTGGCAAATGTGAATCCTTTCCCAACGTTCGGCACCAACTCGAACGCAAAAGCTGCAGTGGTAAATTGGTCAAGTTGAGCTCGGGGTTGACCTGGGAAATGAAAAAGAAGAAAAGGGTTATTATAGAAGGTTGATAAAACGCAGTGTTTTGGCAAGGATCTTTTTACTTCATTTTTCAAATTAACCAAGCAAATGGAATTACTTTATTTGAATAGTAGTATTTTTGGCCCGGAAAGGGACCTAATCGAAAAGGTCGCACACCTCGCGTAAGGTGCAATGACTTGTTTCCTGAGGGTGGGTTCATCAATCCAATTTATTCATCCTATATCAATTGAAGAGTTTTCCTCCAAGACTGCATTCGATTCATAGCAGTTTTGGTACCTATAAGCAATCGAAAATCGAAACAATGAAATCGATATCGACAAAACTCGAAGGAGGATGAATGCAGTTTTGGAGGGAAACTTTCAATTATTCTTCGAATGAGCAGTTCCTTGGAAATGTAGCCTATGAATTCCGTGTCGAAGTATCCATGGAACATTTTATTCGGAGTATAGAGGATATTTGACGAATAAACTGAATTGAAGGGTAAGGGGAAAGAACAGGAAATGTCCATTTTTCCCAAAAACAAGCTTAATAGCGCATTTTGTAGGAATTCAAAGGTACTAACCGTATAGTGAAACTCCAAGGGGAAAAAAGTATAAATGTCGCACTGAGAAGCAACGAAAGATTTGGTGTAAGGGGAAAAACATATAGTTTAAAATACAAAACCTGCTTTTTCTCTAAAAGTACTTTTTGTGACATTCCTCGTTCCTTCCCCTTACCCTTCAATTGATGAGCCCCACCCTTTAAAAAAAAATTTTTAATAACAAAAATTAACTAGGTAGTATTATTCTGTTACAGACGACAGGATGCGTTCCTTGCCAGCTGGTGCACGAATCGACTCTCCTCTATCCGCCAATTCTGGATTTGAGGCCTCCACTGCCCATCCACCTGACTGGTGAATGGGTTTCGATGAGATGTGAGATCAAACATCACAACCTCTTCCTGAGGAGGCGTGTGAGAGTGTCAGGTGAGTTGGTTTCTTCGTATAGTTTCTAAACAGTCATCATTTTATCAATAAATATTTGATGCCTTGGAAAATTTTTGAATTCTGATACCTTAGATTTTCCAGCAACCGAACTGTCGAGGATCGATCCGTTTTTTAGTTTTGCAGTCAAATATCAGGGGTAGGGTCTTTCGAAAAAGTTTCTCTTTGCTGAGCTTTCAAAAATGTACATTTTCATCATCAGGGCTTGGAATAGAACTGTCTCGAAGCCCTGATGAAGGAAATATAAACTTTCGAAAGCTCGGCGAAGGAGACAGACTTTTTCTGAAGACCCTACCCCTGATATTTGACGACAAAACTTAGATTATTTTCTTAGAATATTTTCATGAAGTTCCTACGCACTCGAGAAATTCTTCACTCTGAGCCAGAACGAATATAGTAACCTTCAACACTTGCACGCCTTCAGGGTACGGTATACTTACCTTGAATTCCGACCAATAGTATGCCATCAACAAACCCCCATTGCTACTGTTTGGCTAGAAGAATTAATGGAGAAAAATGCGATTCGACCAATTCCCAGAACATACTATTATCGCCAAAATCAGTACTGTAGTTAAGTTGGGAGACAAACCTAAAAATGGTTCAGGGAATTGATAAAACTTGCGATCGACAAGTCCCAAATTGAATTCAGACTGCCGTCCTCTGAGTTGCCTTTTAAGTAATAAAAGTTTTCTCTCCCTCCTCTGGGCTCTGGAAGTTGGTTGGATAAACCCAATTCAAATTGGAGCGAGACGATTGAGGTGGCAGACGGAAGGAGAGACCTAAGTTAATCATGGTTAGTTTGTGTATTTTCCAGGTTGACATCGTCGTTGTTGACGTTCTTCGGGTGTTTTTGTCTTGATTCTTTGTTTTTACTTGATTATCTCCCTCTTTTTCGGATAGGAATTCAATTTATGTTTCTGACATCGACGCGGAGCTTGTTACTTCATCAGATAATTCTGAACAAGAGTTGATTTCGAGGAGACTGAATAATGCTTCGTTACAATGTTTATCGTGGAACGTGTTTATTCTACTTTTCACCTCCTGAGGCGAGTAGATACCTAGCAAACTGAAAAAAGTCATCGTTTGGTACTTTTCCGCATACTTATTTCTCACCCAATAAAAACGCTGCAAAGTCTTTGCACTAGTTTTTAATATTCACTGCGGTTTGAGGTCATTTAGGATTTCGTAAAGGTACTTTAGGAGTTTCTCACTATGGATGGCACAAATCCTTAATTCTATCCTCTCCGGAGTTGTCAAAATCAAGTCAGGACCTAAAAACTACAAAAAATGAACACGGCGCTAAAACTTTATTTATGTACCTCAATGTTTCAAAAGGCCTAAAAGAGACCCAACTTCAAAGGTCTCATTTAGGTGTTTTAAATTCCAAAAAATATATGTATACTATTAAAGACAAAAAATAAAAAATAGTACCAAACTATAATTAATAATAGTTTTTTAGCCTAATTGGGCCTGTCCGGAACCAATGTGTATTTTCCTGAAAATGTCAACGTTCTCTGCATAGCCATATCTGGGTGTTCCTAACATTCTTCAACAGCCTGTAGCAAATGATCTCCAAAAACTGAGTCCATGCCAGTACAATTTAACCATTTAATGGTTCTTTGAACATTTTTAGGAAGATATAATAAAATTCTATGAAGAATCCCATGAAATTGAATAAATTCTAGTGGTTGCAGAATGTTGTCCATCAATGGTTGCCTGCCTACAATTATCAACGAAAAATCTGACATTCTGTGTGCAGGTAAATCGTGGCATGCGGAGTATTCGTTCTTCTCAGATCCACAGTGCACATGCAAGACGATTTTGGCCACGGCAGAAGGGAATTATTTGCCTGCCGGGCCTGCAGTAGTATCGAAGGTTTTTATTTTTTTATGCAATATTTTGACCGTTGAAATAAATTATCAGATAATTTATTAGATTTATTAATAGATTCTATTGTACCTAATTAAAAAGTTTAAAGCATAAACAGTAAATTTTAATAAAATTTTATCATTTTTAGTGAAAATTTGAGGCAGGTACATTTACAGGTTATGAAGGTTTTGAAACTGTTTGGGGTAGTCTAATAGTACCTTGTGTACGTTTACCAATTCAATTTGCTCACTGCTTTTCCCTAATTGCCTGATTTCGGATTTGCTCTTAGGTGTTGGGCGCCAAAGACTTCGACTTCAGCGTCGAGCGGACTTTCTTGACTGTTTACGAGGAGGAGCTGGCAAGCAGCCTAGAACAGGATGGAACTTGCGGTCCACCTGGAAAGTGGTTGGTAAGTCGACTGAGGACCTAAATTAACATATAGCTGCTAACACTCAGAAGGAAGGTCGGAAGGGCGAGGTCTGAGCATCCTTTCAGCGTGCTACGCAGGCATCCGAAATGGCAAACATGTAATTTTAGATTTTTAGGTCGAAGCGTCCTCGAAAATTCGACTAGGACCCATTGTACTTACCGATATGTAGTACATTTTGAAAAATATTCAATTTAAAAGATGCATAGGTGTAAAACCTGAAACAATAAAGAAGATTTGATTTGAAGACATTTCAAAGAATATTAAGAATTGAGGGAGCTCTATGTCCATTTTTGGAAAATGACACAGACGGACACATAGACACGAAGTGTCCAAGTCTTGTCCAGTTTTTTCTGGTGTGTTTTTTAAGCTTTGATCCGATTTTAGGACGATTACAATTAGTACTTCCATTTATCTCGTAAATATGGAAATGAAAACAATGATAACGTCATACGCATGTTATTGCATCGCTCCCTCGCTCTATGTCATCTGCGCAGAGCCGATTTGTTTCGCAAACTCGTTAGCAGTTCATTTACCAGTTTTCATTCTGCCGGCTGAACTCAGCAGCAGCGAAGCAGTGGTCTGACGAGAAGTTTTCGGTGAAGCGGATCTTTCATCAACCTTTGATAAAAAAGCGGAGGCTCCGCGGTCGCATGGCTCTTTGATAAACTCTCGTAGAAAAGGCTCCCCTTTCTCAAAGTCCCCCTTTATTCCCCCAGTCAGACCTTAATTCAAGTTGGGAAGAAATAGATCTCCTCTCTTCTCTTGTATACGGACGAAGTATTAGATGGTACAAGTAGTATTAGGACCACACCAGCGCCCTCAGGGCGGGGAAGTTGACGACAGCTGAGAACGCTCTGTCTGTAAATGGGCTCTCTTCCTTCGTTGTCAGACTCCTATGAACTCTGTTGTACAGCCAAGAGTGGAACTCGTTGAAGTTCCCAGCAGTTGAAAACGTCAAGCTTGGCTGTGCAAGTCACCCTTTCACGCAGATTAGGAGCTAAGGTGTCGAAGTAGCTAACATTCTACTCCCCTCACCACCTACGCCTCGCAATGATCAAACTGTTGTGCCTTGAAAGTTTCAAGCTCTTCCGCCCTTTCCGCCTTCAATTTGCACGTTATTTACATAATATTTACAAGAGTTGAAGAGTGAATGCTAAACTACTCAAGAGTTTCCCACCCGAGAATTCCCCACTTGAGTTTTCGGATTTTTCAAAACACTGAATAGAAAGTGGAAGGGCGTTTACTATGCAGTGATCTTAAAATAATAATAATTAGTTGGAATGGTGTTTGGACCAAAAGGCTTCTCTCTTACATATTTTTAAACCGTTAAAAGTGGGGCTAGTTATCAAAATGTAAGGAAATGAGTGGTGCTCACAGGTAACGAACATTTAGCTCCATATTTTGGTAGGTTGGTGCCTAAGTGAATTTTAGGATCAGCGATAATTAATGACTAGGTATCTATACTCAAAATATTTCGAGGGTTGATCATTATCCTACAGCAAAGAATTACTAAATTTATAACCAATTCAATTTCACAATACCTGGGTGCGGCTATTCTGCACTCCAAATGATATCTAAATCTGTGAAGCCCAGCCGTCAATATCTAGAGCGTTGTTTTGACACATTTTTCTGTAAGTTCTAGAACTTTCTACGCTTTTTTCAATTGGCCATGCCATTGTTGTCAACGATTTGCTTCATTTTGTTCCAGATCGGAACAGCTCGAGATTTGTCGAATTCCGGAGGGTGTCCCGCCCTGGGAATCACGACACCCACCACCGAGTACGAATTAGTCCGAATAGAATCCGACTCGTCGGGTAACTCGATCCTCTTCCTGGGACAGAGCGAAGAGCGCAAAGGCGTCAAGAAGGAGCGGCCGACGCACTTCCAGCCGCCGCTTCTTCACTGCGCGTCACCCGAATTCCCGCTGACGCAGCTGCTGAATAGTTTCAACGCCGGCGGTTCCTTCAGACCCTTTGCCACCACGGTCCTGTCGCTGTTCACCCTGGCCCTGGTACCGCGGCTTTACTGAAAATTATGTGAGAGGATCGTCATTAGCGAAGCAATTTAGATGAGAAGTCCTCCTCTCGGAGCTATGCGGACGTCTTCCAGCAAAAGCGAAGTTGAGTAGGCCGGCAACTATTCAGAACGGAAAAGCGGCCCGAGACGAATTTGACTGAATTTTCGAGAAAGCACAACTCAGGAATTGAGGTGTTTTGGTCGAATCGGTGAAAAGAGCGGTGGGGAAAGTGCGTGAGGATTTAATCGGCCGATATTGCTCGGAACAAGAATGTGTTGATCGCAAAGCCGAGTCCAGGCGCCAATCAGAGTGAGAAGAGGGGGTCGCTTCAGAAAACGAACGGTACCCTGCTCCAAATGGGATTATCACACATAAACTACACGAGGCCCATAGCGTTTGATTTCGGAGGGTCCAAGGAAATTGCCATCCCAGTTTCGAAATGCCGATGAAAGAGCATACTCAATTCTCTGCTCTACCGGTGCCAGCCCATTTGCGCTTTTATAAAAACCGACACATCTCTCATTCCATCTTATTTCCAACCTTTTTTCAATTTTTCTCCAGCAGGAATATCATTTTAGAGAAACCCTTAATTCTCTGTGGCAACCAATCAGCTCAAACATCATGTAGGTACCTATTTGGTTTAACATTTTACGCATCTGTATCGAAATGCAGCACTAGGTTATCGACGTACCAATGGGCACGCATTTTCCTCGGTGAACCCCCTCGGAGGCGCCCCTGGCATCTGCTGTAGAGGTGACCATTGAGGTCATATACTTCGGGAAAGTACCCAACAGCATAACAGTAAAAGATCATATTTTTATGGACTGTACCCAAACCAAATTCAAAATTTGTGGCTGAGCGAATCGCGCCACAGTTTGGAGGTTTGGCAAGCCCGAATTTAAACGAATGTTCAACGAAGAATGAAATTACGTATGAGAAATGTACCATGGAAAAAGTGAGACTTCTTTTATCAACATGTAAATACGACATTTTGATGCTGTAAATTGTTTTTTACTCGTATTTCATTGCTGTGAAATTTATTGCTTGTTGCTCCGTCTGATGGTGCTCGAATTATACTATCATATGAAAATATTTACTTCTGTTGTACAAAATGTGTGAATAAATGTTCAACCCTCGTTGTTAATTATACCAAACGTCTGCAAGTTTTGGGAAAGAACGCAAAAACGCAAGTTAAGCTTAAACAATGTTGAGTAGGTATGCTGCTTTGCTTGAGTGCAGAGATTACAGGATTGAAAACAGTATAAAACAAGAAAAAAAGGAAACACCCCTTCCAGGCGTTGGCGTTTGACCCGAGAACCGAAGTTGTCCCAGGCATGACCTGCCGCCTTCAAGGAGAGAGTCGGATAAGGGGTGTTTACAGGAAGTTTTCATGAATATAAAAGTATTTCATTCTCGCGCAAGCAGTTGACAAAATGAAAAAGATCATTCACCTGCTTTTTAAAACCGGAGAGCCACGGCGTGTTGGGTCAATTGAGCCTCCCTAAAGTTTGACCGCATTATAATTTACAATTTCGTAATTACCAATTCAACGACAACGCTTTTTAAACTGTAGCAGTGTTTTACCTAACTATATTCAAGAATGCGGGTAGGGAAATGTGTAGGAAATTACCACTTTATTTAAAGTCCCCCTTACAGATGGGAATGAAAGGGAAGCTGAAGTTGGAAGGTCCCTTGATTAGACTTTTAAATTCATTTACAGAAACCGTCCTCACTCACTGCTATCTAACTAGTGGCGCCCTTCAACTCTATAGCTGATCTACCTTTTAAAAGAAGGACGAGATTCGGTTAACCAGTATCCGGACTGTGGTCCCCATACCGCAGAAGTACTGAGTAAAAGCTAGCAAAACTAGAACTTCTACTTCACTTCTAGTTTTTACATGGAGCTGGAGCCCGGAGTCCAGATTTGCCAACTAGTAAACGACTGCGATTGGGGACACTGAGGCAGATGAACGTGGAGTGATGAGAATAAATTGGAAGTCCCAAAATCACGAAAATTATTATTGTATACTTTTTTGTGATGAATCGTCGGCCGTGGAATATTCTTGCAGTTGAAATAGTCGGGATTCGGCCAATTGAATTACTCCACTCCTCAGTACATTTATTCAGTGACGTTTCGGGAGCCAACTGCTCCCATCTTCAGTCAATATTACAAATCAAATAGTCAACAATAGCACTCCAGCACGTTGGAATTTGTCCTTTTGGTCTCTCCAGTCCGCCATTTGGAAGCAAAACAAACCAAACAAAAACAAAACAAAAACAAACAAATTAACAACAAATAACAATGACTCCACACTGGTACATGAAAGACTTTCTCATAAAAATAATACGTCAGGTCAAATAGCAATTTAAAAGCATTTAAAAAAATATATCTATACACAGCTTATCAAAGTCAACTTCGAGTTCAAACTCAACTTCGAGATCTAACTCAACTTCGAGATCAAAGTCAACTTCAAGATCAAAGTCAACTTCGAGATCAGTTGAGTTGAGTTGAGTTGAGTTGAGTTGAGTTGAGTTGAGTTGAGTTGAGTTGAGTTGAGTTGAGTTGAGTTGAGTTGAGTTGAGTTGAGTTGAGTTGAGTTGAGTTGAGTTGAGTTGAGTTGAGTTGAGTTGAGCTGGAGCTGGAGTTGAGTTGAGTTGAGTTGAGCTGAGCTGGAGCTGGAGTTGAGCTGGAGCTGGAGCTGGAGCTGAGTTGAGCTGAGTTGAGCTGAGTTGAGTTGAGTTGAGTTGAGTTGAGCTGAGTTGAGCTGAGCTGAGTTGAGTTGAGCTGAGCTGAGCTGAGCTGAGCTGGAGTTGAGTTGAGTTGAGCTGAGGTGGAGCTGAGCTGAGCTGAGTTGAGCTGAGCTGAGCTGAGCTGGAGTTGAGTTGAGTTGAGCTGAGCTGGAGCTGAGCTGAGTTGAGCTGAGCTGAGCTGAGTTGAGCTGAGCTGAGCTGAGTTGAGTTGAGTTGAGTTGAGTTGAGCTGAGTTGAGTTGAGCTGAGCTGAGCTGAGCTTGAGCTGAGCTGGAGCTGGAGCTGAGTTGAGCTTGAGTTGGAGCTGAGTTGAGCTGAGCTGAGCTGAGCTGAGCTGGAGCTTGAGCTGAGTTGAGTTGGAGCTGAGTTGAGCTGAGCTGAGCTGAGCTGAGCTGAGTTGAGCTGGAGCTGAGTTGAGTTGAGCTGAGTTGAGCTGAGTTGAGCTGAGCTGAGCTGAGCTGAGCTGAGTTGAGTTGAGCTGAGCTGAGCTGAGCTGAGTTGAGCTGAGCTGAGCTGAGTTGGAGCTGAGCTGAGTTGAGCTGAGTTGAGCTGAGCTGAGCTGGAGTTGAGCTGAGTTGAGCTGAGCTGAGTGGAGCTGAGCTGAGCTGAGCTGAGTTGAGCTGAGCTGAGTTGAGTTGAGTTGAGCTGGAGTTGAGCTGAGCTGAGCTGAGTTGAGTTGAGTTGAGTTGAGCTGAGCTGAGCTGAGCTGAGTTGAGCTGAGCTGAGCTGAGCTGAGTTGAGCTGAGTTGAGTTGAGTTGAGTTGAGTTGAGCTGAGCTGAGTTGAGCTGAGCTGAGCTGAGATGAGCTGAGCTGAGCTGAGCTGAGCTGGAGCTGAGCTGAGCTGGAGCTGAGCTGAGCTGAGCTGAGCTGAGCTGAGTTGAGTTGAGCTGAGTTGAGTTGAGCTGGAGCTGAGTTGAGTTGAGCTGAGTTGAGCTGAGTTGAGCTGAGCTGAGCTGAGTTGAGCTGAGCCGCTGAGCTGAGCTGAGCTGAGCCGGAGCTGATTGAGTTGAGTTGAGTTGGAGTTGAGCTGAGTTGAGCTGAGCTGAGCTGAGCTGAGCTGAGTTGTGTTGAGCTGAGTTGGAGTTGAGCTGAGTTGAGCTGAGCTGAGTTGAGCTGGAGTTGAGCTGAGCTGAGCTGAGCTGGAGTTGAGTTGAGCTGGAGCTGAGCTGGAGCTGGAGTTGAGCTGGAGTTGAGCTGGAGTTGAGCTGAGTTGAGTTGAGCTGAGCTGAGTTGAGTTGAGCTGAGCTGGAGCTGAGTTGAGTTGAGCTGGAGCTGAGCTGAGTTGAGCTGAGTTGAGTTGAGTTGAGCTTGAGTTGAGTTGAGTTGAGCTGAGCTTGAGTTGAGCTGGAGCTGAGTTGAGTTGAGTTGAGTTGAGTTGAGTTGAGTTGAGTTGAGTTGAGTTGAGTTGAGTTGAGTTGAGTTGAGTTGAGTTGAGTTGAGTTGAGTTGAGTTGAGTTGAGTTGAGTTCACATCAGTTCAAACTCAGATCAGTTCAAACTCACATCGGTTCAAACTCACATCGGTTCAAACTCACATCAGTTCAAACTCACATCAGTTCAAACTCACATCAGTTCAAACTCAGATCAGTTCAAACTCACATCAGTTCAAACTCAGATCAGTTCAAACTCAGATCAGTTCAAACTCAGATCAGTTCAAACTCAGATCAGTTCAAACTCAGATCAGTTCAAACTCAGATCAGTTCAAACTCAGATCAGTTCAAACTCAGATCAGTTCAAACTCAGATCAGTTCAAACTCACATCAGTTCAAACTCACATCAGTTCAAACTCAGATCAGTTCAAACTCACATCAGTTCAAACTCACATCAGTTCAAACTCACATCAGTTCAAACTCACATCAGTTCAAACTCACATCAGTTCAAACTCACATCAGTTCGAACTCACATCAGTTCAAACTCACATCAGTTCAAACTCACATCAGTTCAAACTCAGATCAGTTCAAACTCAGATCAGTTCAAACTCAGATCAGTTCAAACTCAGATCAGTTCAAACTCAGATCAGTTCAAACTCAGATCAGTTCAAACTCACATCAGTTCAAACTCAGATCAGTTCAAACTCAGTTGAGTTCAAACTCAGTTGAGTTCAAACTCAGTTGAGTTCAAACTCAGTTGAGTTCAAACTCAGTTGAGTTCAAACTCAGTTGAGTTCAAACTCAGTTGAGTTCAAACTCAGTTGAGTCGAGTCGAGTCGAGTCAAGTCAAGTTCAAAGAGCAAAGAGCAAAGTTCTTAACTTTGAACTCGAACTTTACTTTGATCTCGAAGTTTAGTTTGAACTCGCAGTTTAGTTTGAACTCGCAGTTGAGTTTGATCTCGAAGTTGCGTTTGAACTCGAAGTCGACTTTGATCTTGAAGTTGACTTAGAACTCGAAGTTGAGTTTAAACTCGAAGTTGACTTTGATCATTTTATATTCGTATTCTTCAATGTTGATGTTAAGAACACAACTTCTTGGAACTCAGAGGTTTTTATTCGAATTCCTGGGGTTTTTCGGTGCTCGACATAGGGAAAGCAAGGCGACGAGTTGGCAACACTAATTGTAAGGTACTATAAGTTAATGAGTGAGAGTACTATCAGGAATGATTTCACCATCTTGGATTAAAGTTAAGCGAGACTTAATTTCCCATACTTAATCGGCCATACAGTCATCGGATTGTTGGTGGAGGGGGTAAGAATAGGCGTTGCTGTGATTGGTCGAGGTGGCGTCGGCGTTGAACCCATTACATTTTATTGAGTTTCCAAGCCACGTTCCCATTGTCATCCCCCTCCAACTGCCAGCTATCGGATAGTGTATGGCCGACTTTAGAATGGGTTTGTTCCAGGAGCGTGATTATGAGGTAAACAGGTAACGCCCCAGCAACGACACTGAGGTAAGTGTCAAGTGAGTGCCATGGCTGGGGAGTTGCCTGACGAACTTGTTTACCCCATGGCCACACTCACGCTCCTGAAACCAACCCTATGACATCTGAACCTGCCCGAGACTGCCGAAACGCTTTCCGTTAGTTCTTAAACAAAAGTATGTCCAATGTGGCAAAGAACAGGCGAACGAAAAAGCTACTGCAACTACAACTTCTCCTTATCACGACCCAGCTGATGCTTGTTTACATTTCGTTCGATCGTTGGATCGTTTGTATTCTTGCACCAACAAACCAGAAATAAATCATTTTTGAAAAATGTTTGCTCGCAGGATCAACTGAGTATTTCTTTAGCATTCGTGTTTGGGATTGGGGGTAATAGTACTTTTAAATAAGTTGCTGTCTGTCAATTATTTACAAGTTATGGGCCCAAGTTCTCGGGTTTAACTAAATGGTGAAATCGTTCGAGGCTAGTTTAGTAATCGACTTGTAACTCTTGTCATGAATTCACGCCTCACAAAATGTCTTGGCCATAGTTACACCCTGATGAGCCTCCGTAGTAAACGGTAGGTATGTATTTTGGTGTTCTTTTGATGTACGCGACCACTCATAGAAGAGTAGAAATGAAAAAAAGACTTAGCTGTTTTGTTTTCTGAGATATTTAAATGTGTACTCGTTCCAGGAATAAATCCACTGTCATAGATGGTAAGCTCGTTTTTGAAAATGTCTTGAAAGACCTTCGTCAAGAAATTTCAGCGTTTGTCGCAAGCGGCAACAAACCGCCATCTCTTACGGCGTTAACGGCCGGTTACGATCCGTCCAGTTTATCATACGTGAAAATCAAGCGAAAAGCTGCACAGTCGGTTGGTGAGTTTCCGACTCCGACGTCACATTTCGAATTTTTGGATCATTTCCCATTGAGACCAAATTTGGATTATAGGCTGGAGTGGTCGAAAAAATCAAAATTATCAAGGAACTCTGATGGATAAAGCAAAAGTCACATTAAAATATTAGAAAATTCTAAATTACGTGAAGCATAATATCTTAATGATTATTTGGCTGCAGGCGTTGATTGCAACATAGTAGAATTGAGGAGCAGCTACACTGATGATGATGTCCTACGGATCATATCTCAGCTCAACAAGGACGACCGCGTTGATGGCATCCTTGTACAGGTATAACCTGCTAAAATTAATACAAAATAATTCGTTTATAGAAAAATTGAAATTTTTATAAACCTTTACAAGAATCAAACAACAGTAGCTTTTTTATTTTTGACTGTGGGCATTAAACATCTAAAATCAATATTTTCCACCATCAAGGGACGGTTTATAAAAACTTTTTTCATAGTGTCAAATTCAGCGTGATAAGGCAATTTGCCCATTGAATTTTTCCAGCTTCCACTGTTCCCTCACAACAACGAACGGATCATCTGCGACGCCGTTGCCCATCGGAAGGACGTCGATGGAACCAGTGCAGCCAGTTTAGGCAACCTCTGCCTGAATACGGACCATTTCATCCCCTGTACCGCTTTAGCCGTTCATCACATCTTAAAAAATGTAATCGGTTCGTAAGATTACATGGAGATCACCCTAAATAAGATGAACCGTAGGGCAAACAAAGCTTGCGGAAATCTGAAACTAGTGAATTTTGAATAACATAATCATAAATTACGCTTAATTTTTAATTTTTATTACGCATTCAGAAAGAACGGGCAGAGTTAGTTAATTGAGTGACTGTATTGTCAAGTGATTTTAACTTTTTTTTTTTCATTGTTTGAAAAAAAAATTGATGAGGGCTACATACTGTTCTAGACTAATTCATATCCGAAAAATCCAAATTGGGGCTCAAGACAACTTTGATCGCCGAAATGGGATTTCTCTTCTGCACTTTTCGGTCTATATCAAACTGCACTACTGCAGTGATCGATTTGATGTGTCGTTGCTGTAACGATTTGAAAATCGAGCCTCAAAAAAAGATGTTTATTATTAAAATAGCTTGAACCATGCTCAAAATTGCTAGTCCCGGGGCTTGAGATGCCAAACTTTAGTGTCAATAACATTTTTCATTTTAGGCTTGGATTACTGTGGTAAACGTGCTGTCGTGATTGGCAGATCGAAACATGTCGGACTACCTATCGCGATTCTTCTTCATTCCTCTGAACAATATGGTGAGTAGATTGCGATGACTTGGTCGTGCACACAGAGCCGCAGAATAATTCAATTCTGGTTCATCTCTGTGTCTGTTCGGTCAGGCCAGTCCCGAACTGGTAACAACTAACGCCAAACAAATTCAAGCCATGTGATCGGGCGGATTGGCTTGGCGTCGTTAGTAACTAGTCCAGGACTGTTCAGGACTGACCTGATCGAACAGGCCCCTCAAAAATGAACTTTGTGCAGAATATGCTTAAATCTATGATAAATTTTCTCTTCCATCTTCCTTTCCTCTTCTGAACTTTTGATGAGTTGTTGAAAATATTCCTCGGTTTTTTATCAAGTTTGCCGCCATTTCCCAGGCGATATCGAAGGGTTAAACATGACGACTACAATCGCGCACCGCCACACTCCTCGCAATACTCTGATCGAACTCAGTTCAAGCGCAGATGTCCTCGTTTCTGCGGCAGGTAACCTCGACAGCAGCTGACTTCAGATCAATCGAGTGATTTTTTATTCTACTGCCAACGGTTTGAGGCATCGAGCATTTTGATGTTTCAGGAGTACCAGGTCTGGTGACGGCTGACATGGTGAAGCCAGGAGCGATAGTTTTAGATGTTGGGGTTACCAAAACCGTCACGCCTGAAGGGAAAAGCGTTTTCAGAGGAGACGTCAATTTCGCAGGTTTGCACTATCATTGATTTTCCAGTATTCTCAAATTTTGCTGAAACTGCGTGGGGGAGTTTTGTGGATCAATTCTGTTTTTTGAGCAATTAGTAAAGATTTTTTTTTCACTTTCGGAACTAATTTTCAACTATTCACTCAATGTTTCAGATGTACAGAACAAGGTAATGTACATTACTAGCGTACCAGGAGGAATCGGCCCTGTTACTGTTGCCATGCTGATGAGAAATGTGTTCAAATCGGCCAGAATCAGAGAAGCCAAATTGAGGAGCGAAGAGGCGATCGAAACTAACCAAAATCAATAGTATTGATCACTATAATCAGTATATTTATTTGCATTAACAGCATATTTATTGAAACTCTACCACCGCTAACATTTTGTATTCAACGGCAATCTATCAGAAACCAAATTTCCAATTTCTAAAAAAACAATTTTATTTTTCAAATTAAAATAATAGTAGTACCTAGAAGATGGCAAACTTTCCTGACACTTCAGTGGAAAATTCACTCAAATCAGACCAAAATTGGCTGCGTCAGAGCAGAATACATGTAAGGCAAAACAATTTAAAGTTTAAAAAATAGGTACTATTTTTTGAACATTTTTGTGCCATTAATAGGTATCTACGGAGTATACCTACTTTTTGGGGAACAAAATTGAACACCTAAAAACAATTTTAGAAAAGTGTTGGACTATTTAAAAAGCGCTAACAGAAGCATAATTTCAAATTTTCAAAAAAACTATTTTTTTGAACAGTTTTACCATGTTTTTGGGTAGACGCCACCGATAGTAATCCTACAAAATAATGGCACTAAAAAAATAGCAGAGTTCCCGACACTTCAGCAGAAGACATTTTTCAAAGCGGATCAAAATTTTATGCGCAAGAGTACAACAAAGGTACCGGTAAAAGCCTTGAACAGCAAGTTGAGTATGAAGCTAACCTACGTATCAATAAAAATTTCGGCGCAATCGGACCTGAAGCGGATAAAAGTACGGCTAAAAAGGGCAAGTAATTTCGCATGATCAAAAACTGAGCAATCTCGTCGGCCTCTGATGTCGGACGCCTGAGTCGTCCACGTACAGCGAATCGCCATCTGGCGCCGCAGGAGCGGACGTGGGTGACGCGTTGACTTGCTGAGGTTTTGGAGGCGTCGGCGACTGAACCGTCATAATGTTGGCCTCCCAAACATCGGAGTAACGCCTTGTGACGTATTCGCCGAACGCCGAGGAGACGCGCCTCTCTCGCAAGTATATGACGGTTTTGCTCGCCGGTGCCAGAAGAACTTCGTAGATGGTGTGCCCGTGCTCCTTCAACTGCAAGACGTCGTCGATATAAAAATTTCAAAACACAACTTTTCAACTTG
Source organism: Nesidiocoris tenuis (assembly GCA_036186465.1). Taxonomy (NCBI): domain Eukaryota; kingdom Metazoa; phylum Arthropoda; class Insecta; order Hemiptera; family Miridae; genus Nesidiocoris; species Nesidiocoris tenuis. The sequence goes on from AP028911.1 coordinate 17,634,331, forward strand.
TAACGAAAAATTGTGCATCTATAGCCTGAATTGTAAATCAACCTTGAACTGAAGGTAGAACTCGAACTAAAAGTGAATCTCTAACTTAAGTGAAGCTCAAAGTGAAAGTAACACTGAAAATGAAAATAACACCAAAAGTGGAAGTAACGCCAAAAGTGAAAGTAACGCCAAAGTGATAGTAACACTGAAAGTGAAAGTAACAGTGACTTTCAATTTTACTTTCAGCTACAGCATAAAATTCAGTTCAAGTTTCTTTTTGTTTTCGTCAGTGAATTTGTAGGTACATCCCGCATGCGATTCCATTGAACTATTGCTGTGGCAAAATTTGCCATTCATTGCCCCAGGTTTTGGCATTTAGGCCCAATTTGGCAACGCTGAAGTTCGAATTGACTTGCCTTGTCGACGATTCGCTCTTTCAAAGTCAACTGGCCGAACTGGCGGTTTCTAACGACGCCTCTGGCCCAAAAGACGATTTCGATTGTAAGTACAAATATGGCTATTGCGAAACCGGCCCCTGAAAACAGTCTTGCTGTAGTTCGTCTAATTCGTGCGAAAATTCTAGCCTGCGCGGGAATCGAACCCAGTATCTTCAGATTTATAGTCATACGCCTTAACCGCAGTAAGGTAGGCTCACTAGCTGCCGGTGGTCAACGCGTCAGACTAGTAATGTGGAGATAAAAAGTTCAATTCCCAACAGTTTCTCCAACTCAATTTTTTTCTCGTTTAAAACGATTTTTAGCGGCTGGTCGTTGTTCGATCATTGCCTGATCGAACAGACCCTAAATCATTGTTGCATATTTTTTACCATACATGACGCGGACGTCCCAAAAGTACTGCACTGAGAATCTGATACTGACAAAATTGGAACCTTCCCTACCTAAGAGCAGGAACATCCCTTGTGTATCGTCTAGGGTAAGTTCTCGATCTTCTGGAGCTCCCTTCAGGCCTTTATGAACCTAGAGAAACAAAAATGTAATTTAGCATTTTTCAAAAGCGGGGCCTACGTGGTGCTAGAGTTTTGGTGGAACCAGGAAGCTGGAGCGTCCCTGTACTGCTCCAGGCGCCCACATACCTGGGAAGAATTCGGGTCACAACTGTTTCAAAGGGATTTTTTCCAGAGTAATTTTCAGTAGCACCGTTCACTCTTACCCTCAATAGTTTACCAGAGGCTGAACGGTAAACGGCGAATTCCATTTCTCTGGCGATTTTCTTCATGTATCCCGCCTGTATGGCTCTTTCGAGAACATTATTGAGCTCTTCCATGTACGGAGTCCGCTTGGGAAGCATAAAGCTCACCATCAGAGGAACGAAACATTCAGCGCTCATGTGAAACATCAATTTTTTACTGTCTTCACTGAAAGTCCAAAGCTGATAGTAATACACGACAATAATACCCATCTCAAAACTAACATTTTTTTAATTGTAAAACTAAAGTAGGTTTTAGTAGGAAATGTTTCAAATTTCATGAAATCGAATAATTTCGCGACGTATTTGTAACTAATAGAGGTATCGTTTTACTGCATACTCGGGTGTAAAATTTGTACGGACGAAATGTTCGAGAAGTCGGCGGGAACCAAGAAACGCCGATTGCCTCCATTGGTGAACGTTTTTCGTAACATTTTTCAAACCCGCAAAGACGTCTGGGACTGTATCGACGCTCTTGTTGAGCGCTTTCGCCACAGGGTCCTCCGTATCGTTGAACAACTGATACCAGTTTCCACTGTCTACAACGGAGAGGAGAACAAATACCTATAGATCTAAATGACGTTTTGGGTCATATCTAGGTTATATCTTTTTTTCTTCCAATATCACCAATACCAAGTATGTATTAGGAAAACCATATTTTTAGTTCCTAGTACTGTTTTAGTAACATTATAGTTACCTAGGACGCTGATTTTGTAGTTTTTGTCCAACAGTTCAGCTGAGGAATCAATTGTCTCCGGAAATACGGGAAGCGTAATAAAAGCGACGATAGATCCCGTATAGCAAGCCGTAATGATTATAGTAAACACCCAGTAGGTACCTAAAGATAATATTAACGGTTTCCATGTAAGGCTAATTTAACAATACCGATTCATAAAACATTCCGATAACTTGACTTACTTACCTCTATTTTAGCCTAAAATTTTTAGGGGTTGTTGACAAATTTGCGTATTTTTGGTTTGGAATTTTTCTTCTGTTTTTGGACGTCGAAAGCGAAATTCTATTTTGAAGTATCATAAAAGCGTTACGGGCCATTTTTACATTTTATTTAAAACTTCTTTGGCCTTGATTTTGAGGTCAAAAAAGCCGTAATGTGGAAGCTCCAAATCAGTCAAAATATAAATAAAAAAACTACCGTTTAAAAATTTACCTAGGTAGCTACTAAAATATGAGAGTATAGCGCGAAATCTACGCACCGCTGGTTTAATTAATGAATTTTTTAAACTTACCGATGAAAAGTTTCGTCGCGTTCTTTTCCGATTTTCCCCAGGAATTCTTTCCGACGAAGGTAAAACAATTGGTGAACGTTCCGAAAACGTACCAAAACATGTTTTCAACTTCCCAAAAATCGTTGAGCAGCGGTTTGATCGTGTGCCAAACTGAAAAAGCTATGGGGAACATGGCGAAAAGGTAAATCGCCACCAATGCCAGCCAAACGTCCCAAAGGAAAGGTCCCATTATAGCTCGATACCTAAAACGAAAATTGAACAACGTGATTTTTTTCACTGCATTGAAGATGGGCAACTTTTATGAAGAAAGCTGCGCTAAATTTTGTTGAATGGATCATTGGTGTAGTAAATTATCTCGTAAACCTCGAATCTGTACTTTTTCACCATTTACTTTGGCAGCGCAGTTGACGACAGGGAAATAAAACTGGCGCAGTCCTGGGTATGGGGCATTGAAAACGCCAACCCAGCTGTTCTTTCGGCCGTAAGATAAATTCCACCAACGGCACCGTCAGCTTTCCCTTTGACGACTTCCTCGATCACGATTTCGGCAACATCTTGCCTGGAATGGACCATTAAGATCGAACGTAGGAAATTTAAAACAAAAATTGTGGAGGCATACCTAGGCATGTCACTTGCACGTTCATCTTAAAATCTTAAAAACGCTGCTAAGTAGATCAGTGAAATGGGTACATCATTTTTCTGAGTGTCAAAGAAAATAAACTACAAATAATAGGAGTATTATAGTTCTTCAAATTGTAGGAGTCGGCATTTGCATACAAATATAATGCTTTCATCGTCATCACGCAATCAAAAATTTGATCGATACTAAACTACCAACCTTACACCGCTGTAATGACTTGATGTCTACCCAATTACAATTTATACAACCCAATTTCGTATTTATTAAGGTAACAGAATCTGTAAATCCGATCCCGAAAATATCTGATATTTTTGGGATCGGAATTACTTACTACATATCGCACCCTTGCGAGAATAGTGGTACAACTCAAAATCCTCTTTTTTCAGGAAACGCGAAAAACTGTTTCCGCCGTTGATATAATTATTCTGGGCTTGAAAGTCTTGACAAAATGTGAGATAGTCCTTCAAAATCGAGTTTCAGTCGTTATTTAGTGTCCTTCCCTAATTAATAATTTGTAATCGTGAAAATAAGCTAATTCTCCAAGTTATAACGGTTTTCATGATTAATCCATGAAACGGACGCTTGAATATTTTGAGTTGATACGGTATTGATGGCTTTTTCAATCACCAATAGAGTTACAATTAGAAATAACGCATCAAAAATTTGGAACTTTTCTCATCAAGAACGTTACAACTCAAAATAACACGTCAACCGAGCAAATATCTCATCGAGATTTATGTCACAACTAAAAATGTGACTCTATAGACGAGTGGTAGGGATACCAAATGAATCGTCTACACCGATTTAACAGCTACCTGGCGGCAACTGAACTTCCAAAAGTTAGAACGGGTTTTTGAGATTTATAGAGCTTTTTTTTCTGAATCCAGAGGTACCAATAACTCAAAATCGTCAAATTTTGAGTTGTATCACTATTCTCGCAAGGGTGCGATATAGAAAAATTGTGAGATTTCGGATGGAAAAAGGAGTTTAGAAAAGTGAATAACATTAGAAAGTAATCCATTGTACTGTACCAACCCAATTTTCATTTCGTCGGGCTCCTTGTACTCGACAGTCAAATTCATCATGCTGCTTACCAAGTCCATCAGCCGGACTTCCAAGCCATCCCATTTAGTAACAGTATACCCCTCTCCTGAATCTTGTCCTTGCCTAGAACGAAACACGTTTGGTTTACAAGTCAATAGGTAATAAAGCGTTAGTAATTGCTCAAGATAACAAATTTCTAATCCCCCCCTGCCCCTTGAAAATGTAAAGAGCGTAGAATCCGAATCCGTAATAAACCGCCCGTCCGCCGTTAAAAATTTTTGAAAATGTTGTTGAAATTTTCATGAAAGCTGAACAGCCCCAATCGTGTAGCCAATCCAATGCCTCACTTTTAAGGCTTCTTGCCTGCCAATAGGAAATTAAATTTTTTTGGTACCTCGGAGGTTATGAATAATTTGCAAATAAATTTCCGATGCTCTCCAACTTGTCTAAAAATAATTTAATCCTGAGATTGTCGGTCGATAGCGAAATGACGATGCCAACAGGAAAGGAAAATCGTGTCAGTAAATACCTACCGACTCTAAAATCTTTTTTTGATTCATTTTTCTTAAAAAATGGTTTCTTAAAAAATGAACCTATGTTATCGGTCTGGAAAATTTTTTTTAACACCCCATGAAACTTTGTTGGTTTACGTTTCAAGGGGTGCAGAATCCGAATCTGCAATGATTTTTTACATGAAATACATAAACTCACTTCCTGAAAACAAAAGGTGGAATTTCGGACGCAGCCACGACCAAATGTTTCCCTCCCAAACCGTGCTGGTATTTCGATGGGAAAAGTGGCACTTGTCTAGTAAAATGGTCCCTTCTCCAAGCCGTGATTATTACTGGATGACTTGAAGCAAGGGAGTCCGATACGAGCTCATGTGAAAACAAGAGTATATCACATTCTTTCAGACCTTTCGAATCTTTCTGTAAAATTGCGGTTATTAATTTCAACGCAAGATTTACTTTCAATTATTTGAAATAATTTGTAAGTAATATTTTTTATTAAGTATTGTTATTTTTTGTTCCCATTATAATCATCAACAAACATAAAATTTTGTAACAAAAAATTCCGAATCTTGAAATTTAAGATTTGGGGGTGCGCACAATCGGGCTAATACCTATAGCATTTTTCCAAGTTGAACGTTCAAACCCACATTGAGCATTTTCCAAGCCAATTGATGTGGAAATTCTCAATTTTGTAAGGAAAATTTTCAAATCGACATAAAAATGCTATATTTAGAAAGAAACAATAAAATTCTACTAATAGCTCTCGAAGGCGAAGTAGGTGAGGTAGGTGATTCTTCTGGGTACTCCACATTCAGGGCTCACACCCAATACTTTGTGAATAATTCAAAAATGTCATGTTAGATTTGTAGGTAGTACCTATTAACATACTCGCCTGTTTAAACTTTTCAACTTTGATCGCAGGATCGACTAGAATCAGTAAATTGGCGATTTCCGCAGCGATCTTAGTCCGGAGGAACGATTTGACGCTATATACCGACGTTTGCGAAATCAGTATCACGTAAGTGTTGCCATCGGTGGACTCCACTACGAACAAGTAATAAATTTGAGTGGAAATATAAATACCCGAAAAAATACAGAGCAAAAGTAAAACCGCCGTTCCAGTAAACGACTTTACAATCGAAGTTGTTCTGGACGTGTCCAGCTTGTTGGCATCTCCGGTTTGTACTCCAAAACCCAAACTTACTCACGACCTCAGCGCCAATTTCCGAGTCTTTGGTGAAAACCAGAAAAGCCAGAACTTCGTTGGAATATGGATGCAGTAGTCCTGGAGGTACCGTGGGTTTGGCCATAGTCGTATTGATTCGTGCATGCCTGTATGGGTACTCGTACGTCAGAAGAAGTTTGTCCAAAGTTGCCTACGAAAAATTGAAAACCAGACAATTTTATGTATGTATTTTTTTGCAAAATATTTTCTTTTGCTGTACAATAGTTTATATTTATTTACTAATATTATACTATCAACCGACTTTAGAGACTCGGGTGGCCATTTGAAATTTAGTTTTTTTACCTTGAGTCTAGTGTGGAAGTAGAAATAGTCGTCATAAAGAATGACCATGGTTCGGTGCTTGAAATAACGTTTGCTGATGGCGTTGAGTAGAGGAACGATGTACGGAGTGCCATCGGCTGAGACGCAAGTGACGTCAGTGTCAATGGTTTGCTAAATTACCAAATTTTTATTCATGCGAATTTTGAAACAAGTATGAAATTACTTAGGTACGTCAAAATACTATAGAAAAATATTATTTCCGGATTTTTAAAAAATTTTTTAGAAGGTCAAATAACACTTTTTGTAAAATTAGAAAAACCAGATTTGAATGCACTTTTTGGTTCGAAAACTCGATTTATTTGAACGTTTAAAGGGTGAAACATGTTCAGCCGACTCCAGGAAATCCAACGAGCCCCCGAAAATCCAAATTTGATAAGGGGAACCCTCCAAAAATCGCCCAAAACTGAAACAGGGGAAAGTCCCGATCGAATTTTGCTGGCTCCTGAAAAAAAGTTGCTCGGAAAATTCGCGAAAAAGTGCCAGTTCTTCGGCGACCACGCGAAGAAAACGGGAATAATATTCAAACAATTCCAACATTATTTCTTCACGGTCAAAATTTTATTTAAATTTTATTTTCTTTACTCAAATAAATCAATCGAGAAAAGCTTTCTACCCCCCCCCCCCATGTCCATTATTCACGTTTTAAAAGGTGAAAGAGTTTAGGATTTGAATCTGCAATTGTTAGCCATAATAATTAGCCAACAATTTTTTTCAGCCCAGAGGCGAGGTAAAAAATTGCCAATTTTTATAAGTGAACCCTCCTTCCCCTCATTCGGGATACTGCAATCGCCCAATACGTAAAAATCAGAAAAAATTTTTACTAACAGACAATTTTTTTGGAACGGGCGACTCGTAATAAACCAAAGAAAAACAGAAAACCCCCGACAACAATTTTTGATTATCAACATCGAACAGGCGCTATTATGCGACCCGCAAAGCGATTTCAATAAAATTACCATAGAATCAAGAAGTCCTTGTAGCTTGTGGCAAAATACGAGAGGAAAAGCGGCAACAACAAACCGCAGAGCCGCCGCCTTCATCGTGAGCCAAGTGACACAAGATTGGATGCCGCCCGGCCCCCCGATATGACTTGGAAAATCATGGGAGGAGACAGGGCGACAGAATTGCGAAGGAGTCAGTTCTGGGGACGGCATTAATATAGATTGAGACTATAGTTCGATCGGCCGGTATCTTCAAAAATGCGATATGGTCGAGATTTGAAAAATTGATAAACCGAAATTGGTTGAAGTCTGGAGAAAATGTCACGCAGAGTAGAGCGTTGCTGTAAATTTTCTAACCTAATTACTTTACCACTTATTTATACCCTTACACGCAAGTATTATTTTTCTATTGGTCAACTAAACACTCTGGGCAAAATTTAAGCACTCACTCTGCGCTATAAGCTTGTAAAAATTGATAAAGTACACTATCCGATTTTCGGCAGAGGGGTAAGAAAGTGTATTGCTGCGATTGGCCAAGGTGGCGTCAGCGTGTTTTTGTAAGGGGGAACGGTCTGGCGTGCGATACAAGCTTTTGACACCTCAGGTCCACTTTCACCGAAAAATTTTTTTGACTCGCCGAAGTTACCAACCCATTGACTGCTTTTTTTACGGATACGTGGCCAACAGTGACTAACGACTCGGTAACTTTAACGAGTCGGTAAATGTCTGGTGAAGGTGGCCCTCAATCGTCGTGAAACTGGAACTACTCAACTGAAAACAGTCAAAAACAGATAATACAAATTTATTTCAACTTGGAAGTTCATTATTTACAAACATTTATAAAACATAGAATGAATTTGTTTTCACAAGGTGAAAGAATAATCACAATAATCCTTCGGTTAACACGCAAAGGTGAGACTGAACGAATTAATTCAAAACAAAATAAAGCCGACAAAATAAACCAGATAAATCGTCCAATTGTCAATTTTTCCAGATTGAAGAGATTCGGGAGTCATGTTCAATCCCAAATTTGTATTACACCAGAGTTCATTATTCATTATGCCTCGTGTTTCATTCGTGATTTCAACGGTTATACCTACCGTTTCGGGAGTCATTTCAATTGAATCAGCAGCCAAAAATTCAAAAAAGTTATACCTCACACGATGCTATTTTTTCAATTTAATAAGTATTTTCAAAAAAACGGGGGAGGAGACCTTTATGGCCGATTTCACCAACCTCGGATTACAGTTAATCCGGACATAGTTACATAAAATTTATGTTTAACATTAAAGCTGGGTTCACATGGCGTACGGTTGACCGGATCCGGTCGGTACGGTCGGCGGCGCAATGGTGGGCGGGGAGGCGCACGCCGGGCGGTCGCGGGGGTGGGGGGGGCCCGCCCAATGAGAGGCCGACCGGATCCGGACAACCGTACGCCATGTGAACAAAACTTTAATGTTTAAACAAAGTTATCAAGAGCAGCCATGAAATGTTGGCGTAGTGCGTTGGCATACGCGATAATGATTCTCAAAAAATTTCTGAAACTGGCTTGATTCAAATTCCTGACAGAAATTTAATACTATGGCCAATGAAATCGTTGTGTACAACATGAATATTTGATAAATCTGGATCGGATTGTGTAAATAAATACTGAATCAACAAAGAACCACAAATAACGTCTCTACCTAGCAGAAATCACATATAATATTCGTTGGACTGAGAAGAGAGAAACGACAGAATGTAATGAAGAGTTGAGAAAGTTACCTATTTATAATTATGACAGAATCTTGTGCACATTTCAAGTCAACACAGACATTGTGAACTAAAAAAGTTCATCGTAATGTTACAAAAGTTCGAAAAAATGAAACCCTTCCTTTCAACACCTCGAATGACATTGTTTAGCTAGATTGCTGTCGGCGAAATATACAAAACTAGTAGTTCTACCTAATGCGAACTGTAATTGTAACGAATAATGATTTTCATTATTGAAAGCAAAACCGACAACCTCCTGCCGCCAGATCACGGTATAAACCGCATTTTGAGAGACAGATACGTAACTACTCCATCAATGATTGACTACGTAACTTTCAAATTCGGATCCAAAAATACATTTCCTTACACCACTGGATGAGGCACGTAATGTAACGCGATATTTTTGAAAATTCACAGCTTACAGGGATGTTGTAGGGTTACATTTTTAGAAAATATAGGGAAAAGTACATCTATCAGGGTTGAAGTACGAAAACAAATTCAATTGGAAGACGCTTTAGAGCCAAAGCACGAATTACAGTTAACAAATGCGATCCCCACCGAAGCAGATTGAAAAATTGTACTCCACGCAAAAAAAGACGTGTCAGTCGACGGATGAATAAATAAAAACAACAACAATTCCTCGTTTGAAACGCTATAAATAATATTGCATAAGTAACTTAACCGTGCCATTTAAATTATTCGTAATCCAAGATTAGCACAACGCGTGTTGAAATGATTCCCCTAACCTGCAAGTTGCAGTTGGGATATGTCAATAATCAGCAAAAATGACAAGCTGACAGATTTTTCAGCAGTAGGTTAGTTCTTGGAGCATGAGTCTACACTCCAGCTGTGGCGCCTTAGCCCTGATTTACGAAGAACTGACGATGGTGCCACCATCATGGTGGTGAAGTGACGCATATAATGCACACGGAAGAAGCATTGTCACGAATTTTGACGTTGAACTCAACATTATCCCTAATTTTAATGAGAACTGACGAGTGGCGCAGAAGTGGCGCGCCATTTACTCTGTGCCATGCTGCTTCTGTTAGCAAGGATCTGCTGTGTTCTTGTGAGAGGATCGAATCAGAGACAGTTTTGACCCTCTCCTTGAGGGCGGCAGGGCACGCCTGGGACAACTACGGTTATCGGGCGAAATGCCAACGCCTGGAACGGCGGTTTACTTTACTTTTTTTAACTTTGTAAATTGGGCCTTTGTGCAAGGTGGGCAAAACCCAAAAACTGCACTGCACACGAATAAGGCTCCTGCTGCACATGCCTAAACTCACAATCCAGGAACAAACCTAGCATCTGCTGTAAAAAGCACGGAAAGCGAAGCAACTTTTTGTAGACGCAACGAGCATGACTGAATCCAAGTAAAGCAGCGCCAGGAAGCGCAGCTCCTTGCCCAATGCCGGAGCGGGCAATCTCTGGGCAATCGCAGCATGAATCTCTGCAAGCGCGATTACTGGGCTACGTAACATGAATTTCCTAAAAAATCCCCGTATTCCTCCCTCGAGGGTGGCCCAAAAAATGACGATGACCTCAGACTGTAGTTGCAAGTGCAGTGTAAAAACAACAAGAAATATAAAAACCATACTAGTTTCCACGCATTTTCTAGTTGACTCAGAACTCAATTAATGCATGCAATTGTGAATAGCTAGCAGAAAAAATTGAAAAACCAGACGAATTCGAGGGGCACCAAGTGCCATTCACAAAAATTTGCCAGGGGTTGGAAAATTAGCAGTATTTGGCCAAAAGTTGAGAGTAGTAGGTATGAAATGGCGGTTCAAACTTATCAGCTCTTATCAATGGAACCCACCTGCATTGAGAAAAAGGGGCATGGGGGAACTACACTTTACTGTCTCTGGTGTGTCAGTGTTAGGGAAGAGAGTGGGGTAGAATCAAAACCAATCATTCTTCAGAAGTTGTTGTTGTTTCCACTGATAAGCTTGAAACGCCATTTTCTGTCTGCTAAGGGCCCATCAAGGCAGTTCCCCAACGCGTTCCACACCTACCTAGGAAAAATTATGTCAGACTAGAAGCCACGTAGAATCCAGGCATTCGTTGGCCGAAACTTGAGGTCTTGATTTGATTTTTCCTACAAAAGCGACACTGGCAAGGGAACGGTATCGTCATCGTAGATGAAAAGGCAGCCAACGGGGTGAAATTTTTGCAGAAAAATATTGGCGAAGTATCTAAAAGACCCTTAGCAATTATAATACTTTTTCTTCGTACTATAAATAGTTGCCCCTTGAATCGGACATAAGCACCTCAGTTGAGTACACGGGTCGTCAAGATTAAAAAAGGTTGTACTTAGATCTAGATTTTTAACAACTAAATGCTCGACCAGATCTTGCTTTCAGAAGAGGAACTGGTTTGGTCCGTGCACGTTAGAAAAGGACAGTGAAAATTGTTAATGGATGAATTTTGGTTGGTCGAGAACGAAATATCACCAAATTATCGGCCGTCTTTGGCGGTCAATTTTTCAATCAGTTCTTGTAACGGTGCTAACTCTCTTCGGTCGATGAGGGTGAATTCCTGAAAATGGAGAAATAGCAGTCGAGTACTAAAAATTACTAATAAATTGATAACGTGGTAGATAATTTGAATGGTTTAACTGCACCTACAGAGTAAATTTACTGTTGAAAGTATGGCTTAAAGCATAATGAATTCTTGATAAATTTAAAAAAAATATAGGTACCTGAACGAAAAAGATGAAATGCTTGAAAGATGTATTTAGGTGCGCCTCTTCCCCCAACGACACAACTTCAGAGAAATGTTGATGGTAAATGTGCGCGTAGACTCTAAAAAGTCTTTTCAGTATCGTTTTGGCGATGGACTGGAAGTTTTTTGGGAACGGTACACCTGCAAAAGACGAAAAATTTTTGTGAAGATAATATTCTAAAAACAAAAACTCCAAGACTCCAAAGACCGACAAAATCCACCAAACTCACCAATTTTTGAGGGAAACAATGTTTCATCATCAAGTTGGTCTTGTACCCAGGTCATGAGATAGTCGATGTATTTGGGGGCTGAACATTTTATTGGTTTCTTCACAGTATGGCCGTCGGCCCAGTGGTATTCGTATTTCGGGCCCGCAGACATGATTGGGCAGCTTTCTTCGGTACAGAATTCCGTTATGGTGCCGTAAAGCATGTTGATCTGATTGAAGAAATCCACAGCTGAAAACATAACGTGCAATGCCCTGATCATCATGGAATTTAACCCGCTTGCAGGTAATACTAAGTCGGTCCAAAAATCGATTTCAACATTGACTAAACGAATAGGTAACCATTACTAAGGGCCAAAGACGCAGGATCTGGGTAGCACGAAGGATTTACGGCTTTTCTCGGGTTGTGTTTGTATTTTTCACAAAAGTACGTTTGGGACCTTTTTGTCAAATTGACCATAAACACAGTGATTCACAGTCGTGTTTCTGCTACAGCGTATGCAGGTAACTGTAACTCGAATGGCTACGACCTCATTTCAAATCAAGCAGGTACGTTAACAATGAAGTTAGAAATGCTCGAATTCCAGATCAAAAGTAAGTACGTCACCGTTCCATGTTTAGAAGTTCCTACGTAACCGTGAGACGGCGACGTCTATTTTTGGTATCGGGTTCCTCAGGATTGCGCAAGTTTAGAAACGCGTACAATTTCGAGATTACCAATTTATTTGAATACAAAAGTGAAAATCGGTATGCATTAGAACAGAAGGAATGGCCGGACTCACTGTTAACGGCGACCCATTCGTTCAGGTCTTCACCCTCTGGCAGCAGAACTGCAGTTCGCAAATTTCCTGAACCGAGTGTTGCAGCAGCATGTTTCATCAAGTCATATTGATGAGTCCCTTCTGGGATATTCTTCTTGGGCTTGAAGGTTTTCGAAGATCGACTTCCGCTGGAAAGAGAGGAAGATGAACAATGCCAGCGATTCTACGCTCTACTTATTTGGGCAGGGGGATAAGAATGGAGAAAACAAATTTTTATTTCGATGTGAAATCTACACCGATTTGAGAACACCTGGCAGCCAAATGTTAGAGCCTCTGAATAAGTAAGCATTGTTCTGCTTAGGTACTTGATTTGCAAAAAAACTGATAAATTCAACTACTTACAAGAGGAAGCTCATTTTTGCCAATGGAGTTCACGCGATAGTGAAGTCTTCGCTGAAGTCTTGAGTTGAGTCGTCTTCGCGCTGGCAGGCCGAAATTCAATTATGTAAACGCGATCGACCGTTGAATTACATTTTATTAGAGAAATTGTAATAATATGTACTTAGAAGGAATGCATCATCCCCAGCGGTCTGTTTGTCCTACAGAACAGCTGGAGATTGCTTCATCAGTGCGATATTTATCATGAGCTCAATTCCGGCCAGGTCTGCGTGGAACAACTGAGGCTAACGAAAGCGCGCGTGAAACGAGGCGGGTTAGTTTGTATTTCGAATCCGCTCCGAACCAGTAGGAATATCAGACTAGGATATTCATAACTTGAGAACCATAGACATGAGGTATGGTATGCAAGATCTTAAGTAACGATTGTCAAGGTTGCCCTATGAGACCTCGCCATTGCTCCGAACCAAAAATGTATAGGATAGGAAGCAGAGAAAACAACTCAAATACTCATCGGTGAGAGAGTATGACGATCTCTCATGATCTATGTTTCCCACTCGGGTAAAGTAGTAAAATGTAAATGTATGAGACTAAATGCATTTTTAGTATGAGATCAGTTTCACTTTTGTGTATCAAAATCAGTTTGAGTTTTAGTTTCAGTTTGAGGTTTGGTTACAGTTTTAGTTTGAGTATCAGTTTGAGTTTATGTATCAGTATCAGTTTAAGTTCAAGATGAGGTTCAGTTGGAGTTTGAGTACCAGTTTCTTTTGGTGTACCTATCAGTACCAGTTTAGGTTTGAGGTTTGGTAACTGTATCAGTTTGAGTTTGCGTAGCAGTTTAAGTTTTGGTTTTTAGGTTGAGTTTGGGTATCAGTTTGAGTTAGAGTATCAGTTTGAGTTTCAGTTTTGACTTAAGTTTGGGTTTGAGTTCGAGTACCAGAGTGAGTTTGTGGGTCAGTATCAGTTCGAGTTTGAGCTTGTATATCTGTAAAGAATGAGTTCGAGTCTACGAATGAGTTTCAGTTTGGGTATCAGTTTGGATTAGAGTTTTAGTTTCAGTTTCAGTTTGAGTATCAAATGGCCTCAAATATGCGGTTTAAAGCGTTTTTAATCCCTAATCCCAATTAATCGACTGCATATTGGTGAGTTCAATGTGCGTTTATGAAAATGTACGTTTCCTACTTTTTAACGAAAAATTCTGGTCACCGACCCTCTGTACGTCGTACCTACGCGTTCTGGAGATGCTAGTATAATCATGCAGCATGCAGCACGTTCGACCATTTGGAAGGGCCCTATTCTTCAGGGCTTTCAAGAAGGGTAAGGGCTGTTCCATGCAGGGTCCCTTTGTAATGCCGGGATGCGCAGAGCGTTGACCTTGACGCTGTGCGCACGCGTGCTCCCGGACCATACCCAACCAGCTGACTCGGCGTTCGTGTAGGCCACCCCCGCACTCGCCCCCAGTCCATAGTCAGCAGAGGCTGCTACCCCCTATCACGAGCTCAGATACACAGCTGGTTCCTGCCTCTGCCGGCAATGACTGGCTGACTCACCCGTCTCGCTCGGGTCCGCCCGCTCAACAGCTCAGTTCTTCCGAATCTCGCGTCGGATCTACTCGTCCGTTCAGTTCATGTTGTGATCTAGCGGCGTTCTCGTTTCTCTCCCACTCTCATGGCGTCCAACCCGTGAGTTTTTGACAATTTTCTCTGCACGATTTTAAGGGTGGCAAATTTCCGTTAAAATTGGGTTCATAATACGCACTTTTTTACCAAACGATCCATCCAGCAATGCGGTGCGTGAGACTCGGCTTGGACGCTTGGGTTAGCGTATACGGTACCATGACAACGGGAGGAACATTTTCAACCTTATCTCGTAGGCATAAGTTTTTCCGATACCCTTACCTATCCCTTTATCCAATACTTAGCGGTAGGAAATGAACAAGTTGGAATAATACTGAACTCCTAGATTTTGTCTTAATTGTGTACGGGACCAAACACTGAAATAACGCTACTCATCTTAGGATAAATTTTGGCCGTAGATTACAAAAATTTAGTCCATTCAGAGGAAAAAAATGCTTGTCTGCCTTCTTCAAATTGCGGGCTCGTTAGTCTAGTCAAATTACTGGATCTACCCTACAAGAATTGCGGTGGTCTTGGATTTTGGATAAGTTGTTCGGGTCAATTTGAAGGTAAATAATACAAATTTTGTATCCCAACTGGCTTGCTTCCCAGCATCGAAAAACCACGCCAATTTTGCACTTTTATTTTGGTTCTTCACCTGCAGCTGCTTTCCATTGCATTAATCGGCTTTTAGAACTTATAGGAAACTTTTAGATTAATACATTTCCAACAAAATTGATCCAATGACGTGCTTCTAGGCTCAATTGTTTCGGAGCTACGGAGGGGCAAAAATTTCTTCAAAACTTTTTTTTTGAGATACTGAGCTATTCAGGCCTAATCCTTTCCTAGAAATTTTGTTGGCGAGCACCACTGAAGGGCAATTAACTCAGACAGTAAAAGAACGTCGATATTGAATGGATTTATCGAAACAGCGATTTTGACAAACGAGAATCCGATTGCTGGCCGTTTGGGGTGTGAGGAACATGGCTTGGAAACCCTAATAAAATTTATTGGGTTCTACGCCGACGGCACCTCGGCCAATCACAGCAATGCATTTCTTACCCCCTCTACCAACAATCGGATAGTGTAGGGCCGACTTGAAAGAAAGTACCTGCATAAAGTCGGTATCCCTGTAGGTGGTAACGATTTCTTTGATTCAAGTCTCCGGCATAACTAAGGTTTCGAATTGAGCGGTCTTTGATTAGCGCCAACTTATACGGAGTTCACCTCTCGCGGGTTTTCGTGATTAGCTCGACTCGATCCCCTTCGGCTTCAGCGAACTCCGACGAGAAAATTAACGAAATTGCTCTTTCGACGATCATTTGATCACAGCTTTGTAACCACTTCTAACCGGTTTCCAGCTCCAGTCCCCACGCCCTTGCGCCTCGTAGGTCGGAAGTTCCGTTGGAAATCACGTGGGGCCTGGAAATTGCCGCGACATTCGTTTAGTCGACCATCCGAGCTAATCCATCTTAATTCCACACTAATCGTACTAGATGTTTAACAAGCTTGAAGGGCCAAACGAGTTCCAGGCAACCGATCATTCCAAAGTCGACCGATCTGTTCCAGCTGTCTAAATACGTATTTAATTTCACCCCGTTTAGCATGATAACGTTGGAGCGAGTGAAATAAAATGTACACTTGAAAAAATAAATTACGGTTTGATTGTGTTATCCCGGGGGTATCACTGAGAGTGGGTTTATTTTATCAATTCAAATAGACGGTACTTAATTTCCAGAAACCTCGAGTACCAAGGGTGGCATGAATCATAAGGCTGTCCGAATTGTTCATGTTACCCTTAGATAATCTTGAAAGTGTATAATCGGCCCTCAAGCCAGAATAACCGACATTGTGGCTATTCACATAATATAGGTAGTATATTCATAATATGAACTATATCATAGTTGTCTCGATTTCATAGACTGATTGATGGCAAAAATGAACCGAAGGCCTCAAATTTTGGTCGTGGCTCGCCGAATACGTGTGAACTCTTCATCGCGGTGCCTCGGCATAGGTGACTATTTACCTACTTGTTGGATGCTACAGGTTGATAGGTACGTCATGTACAGAAATTAACGAGGCGTTAAATTTAACGTGACGTTAAATTCTAAAGGAAAGTAGCCCTAAATCAGTCAGATTTATAATCAGTCATATATAATTTTAACCCAAAATATGCACCAAGGTACGTGTTGATTGCTGGTTCGAAAATATTAACAGTAAAATTTAATGATCTAGTTTCACCGTCGGTCTACGTTCTCGCTTAGGTATTCCTAAATATATAGGTCATGGCTCGTAGAAAAGTTATCGTCTTCATTTATCGGTAAACTGGGTTACAGTTTATCACCATCTATCGACTTGGGTGCGGATTCTGATCCATCCATCACGTTCCTCTACTAATTTTTTGTAATGGCTTCGGTTTCCTCATTTTCTTTCCGAGTTATCTTATCTATTGGGCATACATAAGCGTCAGCTCGTGTGATATCACTCGACTCTCGTTTTCGATCCGCCAGCCTCTTTCATGCCATGGCTTCCCGAATTCGCATTCCATGCACTGGGCGGAGTCAATGTTTATTTCATAGTCGAAGAAAAGAAAAATGCCTGCGTAAATAGGTACCTACTTATAGTAATGCCGGTTCACATACTGGCTATTACATATGTATGCGTTGTGTATCTAATGGTAAGCAGATTGTCACACGGATCACGAAAACAGTATTTTGATATTTATACGTTCGATATTTAAACTTTTTTCTCCGACGGTTGATCTCTGCCTAGCCTAATATTTATTGAGAGGAATCTGACATGATGTATCATACCGCCGTCTATTCAATCACTGTAAATGTAACTCAAATACAGTTTTATTAGCCTTTGTCGCAAGTTCATTGCGAAAAGGTATGAGTTGTGACTCATCAGAAGTAAACCAGGTAGAAGACGGTGCACCGTCCATATCTCGCTGAATGAGTCAATGTTTAACTGCATTTTTTCCCTTTACGGCTGGTGGTTTCAATTTTGCATAGTGCACTACCAAAAATAAAATATCTCGCTGGTGGCTGATGGAAAAGCAAAAAAATTTAATTTTGACTATTTTGAAGGTATCATTACACGGACTGGTAAATGAGGATGGCTATAATTTTCGTATATCAGTTGAAGGAATGCTTAAATGAACTCCAGTGATGATGCAAAATATTTTCAATCGAATTTCAAGCACACAAATTGAAGAGCTAATGAATATTTATCCTCAAAAATAAATATTTAAAATCTGCCCCGCAGACAGTCCCTGAAACGGCTCGAAAACTATCGAAGTGGGAGGGAAGGGTTACCGAGCAGTGGTAGTGTACCTATCTAATTTTTCCTAAGCACGTTTTTGCTTGATGGCCACAAAATCTGAGCAAATCGGTATTGTCAGGGTTTGAAGTTTGACTTGTTCCTAGCGGAAGAAGAACAAGAAACTTGGCACCATTCAAAGAAACTTGACACTTGACGCCCGCAAAAAAGCAAATCGGCATTATCATTAGTTTTTTCTGAATTTTGAAACAGAAACCAAAAAATTGATGTACCGTGTGTTATCTGCACACATCCACTGGTCCGGCTGAGTTGAGAATTTATTGTATTCGAGGATTCGAACGATGACTCTTGATGACAAAATGGGCTATAAATCGTTGACCTGAGCAGTGACTTTCGTTTACGAAACGTCTCGGCATTCGTCAACAATGCATCGTAAGCGAAAACGGGTTATCTGAAGATAAGAAGACTGACTACGCTGGGAATGCCAAATTTTCAGTGAGCTGATGGACGCTAATATTTATTCAACTTATTTACTTAATTTTTCTCACGTAGTGCAACAAGACTTGTAAAAAAAATTTAATGATAGATTGTCGTGGTCATTGTACCTACTGTTCGGAAAAAATGGAAATGCAACGTTCCGCGAAATATTTTTTCGATGCATCCTCCAATTCAGTTGAAATAGAATTAATTTCCCTCAGGATAATAACTACCAAAAGTCTGTCGGATAAGCGGCAAACGATTTACAAAAAGGTGCTAGGAATACCATAGGAAGCAATAATTATTTTTCTAGGAAATTCCTAGAAGCAGTCAGCACGACTGCCCATTGGATAACTTCCTCAGTAGAGGCACGCTATTAGTTGGTCAAGGTAGTTCACTTGTTCAGAAGCCTTTGCGGAAACGGAATCGGTGAAATGGATATAACCCACTCGATTTGCCTTACAGTGTTCAAAAATGCAATTCCGAGTTTAAATCTAGGCAGTTTTTCAGTTTTGACGGTTTCTGTCGAAATTAGTTTTTTTTCGTAAGTTCGTCACACTTCCTGATGTCGTTTTCCGTTAAGGGATAATAAAAAAATTGCCTATTTTTACGATCCTCCGTTTTTCAAATCCGATGTCATAGAATGGGGATTATTTGATAGAGAATAGGAATCCAAATAATTCATATTACTTATTCAAAGCGTTAAAATGCGATTGAAGTTCCCCGTGGTGTTTCCAACCCGTGCCTTCGGGTTTTCTACGTTTGGAGCCCTCCCCTGAAGACAATTTTTTTCAGATTTTTTGGATGGAATTGATTTTTTTATTTCCCCAAAGGCCCGTCGTTCGAGTATCACACTGTTAGCTTTTCCCCAATGTTGGATGTGTCTTGCTTTGTTGTAAATCCACGCTTAGGTACACCGAAGTAATATTGAGCCTTTTCCGCGTAAAGGTTGGTTTTGAATTGATTTTGAGATTGATTGAAAGAAAGCAAGTATTTTCATTTTCGACCACCTGTTGGTCAATCTGAATTTCAAAGATCTATACAAATTTCCCAAGCTTGATAAATTTTTTTTCGAAGATTCCTTTATTCGTCCTAGGCTTTCACTCACCAGGCATGAGGCCATTTCTGGACGATACGGGCGACAGAGCAGATGCCAGATGGAGATGGCGAGCCACTCGTGGCAATCATCGACGTAGGGCGAGCCGTAGGGCCCCCTTACCACCGAATCTGAATGGGCGCATATCCTTAACGTTCTTGACGATGGCAATAACGCCGAAAGCGCTCGAACGCATGTTGTCAGTATAGACAATACCAAGGGGAAGTCGCGAGTCGTCTTTTGCCTTCACCCATCTGCAAAGTTGTTATAGCTACCATCAAGTCAAATATTTCATTAATTATACCTACTCTATGCGAGTCTGTCTGCACCTAATTGTCCAACAGTTCAAGCAGTTCGTTTTGTAAACAATTTATTAGGGGAAGTTTACGTCATGCATTTGAAAACCCGATTCGAGGATGTTTATCGAGCAGTTTGAAAGATGAGACTGCTAACAGGCATATCCCCTCGCCATTAATCATACTTCACGCAGCTCGCCTCGCGAGTCACCAAAAAAATTATGTAATGAAAAGGCCTTGGTCCAGTTGACTCGAATAAATGGATAGCGGTTCAAGAGCATTTCGAGTGTTGTGCAGCTTCTTGACGCTTTTTGGTTGGCGTGAGAACCATCAGTTGAAATTTGTAAGGGAGTTCAGAAAATTACACGACTTTCACTGCAATGCACGCGCAGAGTGAATGAAAGTATTTTAATAGGGCGAAAATTGGAAAAATTCATTGCACACCGTTTCTCAGAAATCGTAATTTCAGAGCAAATGTCTCGGAAACCTTGACTCTCTGAGGAAAACAATCTCTGTCCATTTTGGAGAGGCGAAAAGGTTTTTATTGCAGGTCCGTAACTTCTCCTCTTTGAATCGTAAATCATTACGATTTCAGGGAGTGTTGGAATCGGTAAATTATTGTCAAAAAATTATGTAATCGGTCAGGAAATCGTTTTTTACAGTACTACCCCTTCAAACACTTACACATTGAGTAGGTAGGTACAAACGTTTCACAGGGTCCAGAAGGTAAATCTGCAATAAAAAAGTTTTTTCTAGAACAATGTTTTTTTTTACGGGTCATTCATTATGAATTCATGCGTGTAATAAGAGGTCGCTGTACTTCCTACATTATCTTAACAGCGCTTACACTTCTGATCAGCTGTTTGAGAAATCGCTTAAACTTGGATCATTCTTTGGCGAAAACCTAAAAGATACGGACTAAGAGACAAGGTATCTTATCTGGCAAACTGAGGTCGCAAGACGTTTTGTCAATAACAAAACTGCGTACCCTTGTTCGGCCATGTCCATCTAAATGAGAACAGAGTATTTTTTCGCCAATGTAAAAAACGTCTCTAACTGAGAAAACTGGGCGTAATAGGAGGATAGAGAGAAAAGGTAATTTTTCCTCTCTCGTTTATGGATTGGCACTTAAAGCGGTGAGGAAACACTGTTTTGATCGCTGCGGTCATTCTAATGCTCGTATTTGCGGAAAACCGACGTCAAATTAGGCAGAACTCTCGAGGTCTAATACCCTTGAACGACCTCGGCATTTCCATGTCGATTCTATCCTACGCTATCGATCGGTGGGTGGAAACGACGAGAAATGCGTAAATGACGCCTCGGAGATATACCATCTAGTCTTTTCTTCTTACGCCCATCAAGAATTTTTCGGTCGCTTTGTTCAGACAAGATTTAAGCACGATTTGTAACGATTGATTCAATTTACTTGGCTCTTAGTTTTATACTACTGACTTCAAGCATGAGTGTGCCCGGTCGATAATGTAGCAAGCACCATACCGGCAGGCCACTTACGGCAAGCCGAAAATTTCAACCATTGTGGTGCCTATGTACACCTCTTCTACTAGCTGACGAATGAGCCTGCTGACCCCCGATTACACCCTGGTGAGGGACGGAAACGCCGGTGCATGATCATGAAAGGATGACTTCCCCAAATGAATTGGAAGCGAAAACGGCAAATAATTACATGATGCCATGCACCCCTCTGCTCAACGCCTTGGACGAAAACGGGAACGCTGAGTCCAAATATAAAGTCGAAAATTTCAAGAACCGTATTAAAAGTCATAACTGAAGTTGACAGCTTGCCAATAAGGTGCAACCTATTGGGTGAAAATTCTGGGAAGACGTCCAAAAGGGAAAGGAGTTTACGAACGGAGAAAATCGTATCTCTCTCTTGCGCAAAGCAAACAAGAACAATAGCGGAAGAAACGGGGTAGGACCTACAGCAGATAAACAAAATTTTGTTAGGAAAAAGAAACACTTGGTGCCTATCTGGAGAGGCGAGTTTTTTCTGTGGCTTCAGAATTGACGTGCTTTTGTTTTCCTCCAAATAAGTCACATTTCTGAGTTGAAGAGATAGAAAGCATACCAAAACCTAATTTCAGTGTTCCTAAGTGGGGAAAACCCAAAAAAAGACGTCTGCAACTCGTTGCAAAACGCATCATTATTGCGCTAGTATCAATTACTTATGAGAACAAATAACATACCGTCAACTCTGATGCTAATATTTGACTATAAAACGAAGGTCAATCGGACTAGGATAGTTTGCAATGCTGATAGAAGGTTGGAGAGGTTCCTAATCGAATATAGGTCACTAGGTCTAGGCTTCAATGTCAATATAAACAAAAATAAGTTTGAACTCTGGCACAAAACCCATGCGTTCTCCGAATCAGCAGATCCTGGGAACGGCTGAATCTTCCCAAAATAATGGCATGATGGCTATGCCATAAAACGTTTTGAATCCAAGATATGGTCCTATTTTGTTCTGGTGTACTGCCAATGACGACTAAAAAATACGGCGGACGGACAAAAAAATGTCATTGCAGATTTGTGTTCTAGGCCCTTTGAAATGGGTTCAAAACTTCACCAAATACAGTCAATTTGGTTCAAAACTTATCGTTCCAAAATATGAAAGTATTTCGCGTTATCTGCGTACCCTCTGTGCAAAACAGTTAGGCTTGATTTGTAACAGACATGTCTAGAGGTTGGTGACATCGTCAACGTTGGCTTCACGCCTATTGGCAGGCCTCGTGGTATGAGCCCACATCTTTCTTATCACGTGAATTCTAATTTTGCCCACGGCCTCGCTGGCAAACGCTTTTGTTGTTATGCGTATCAGCTCTTGACCCTGGCTATAATCTTCGGCAACGACTTTTTAAAATCGCAATCGCAGTTAACATTTGAGCTAGAAAGAATGCGGTAGTAGACCTCGGTGAAAGGGGTAACAAAGAGAAAACAATAAATTGCGATAAGAATAATTTTTTTAGCTCGCCTCAACGATTCGGTAAACAAGAACATGAAACGTTTGGCCGAGTTTCATCACCATCGTCAGGCATGTGGTATTTGCTGATGGTACAGCTCGCGAATGTTCGCTATTTGGCGAACTCCTATGAGGACTGCCTAGGTGCTCGCCGAATACATGTCAGTGCTCGCCTTTAAATCACGTGCAGCCTTGTTTTCCGTTTCTGATATTATATCCTCGAGCTCGCCTCCATGTCCTGTGGTTCTCGTTGAATTGCTCATCATTCGACATATTTATCCACTAGATATTGGTGTTTTAGCTTTTACCGCAGGCCTATTTTATCGTCGAGTTAATTCTCGTCCGTGCCCAACCATCTAGGTCAACAGGCCCGTGTCTGGGTCAATGGCTGACATGTGGCAGCTCCCAGTCGACCCCCTCCTGTCGTTCTATCTCGTGCCTTACTCGTTTCCCTGTTCTCTTTCTTGCGCCCTTGCTTCTGTTATTGCGGCTCAGCTGACTGTCAAGACAACCAACCTGGCACCACGAGTCTCCAAGTCAATCTCTTATCTCTTTTTCTCTCATCTTGGCTGCCCAACTGTTTTCCAACCCCACACCACCATTTCCGTGAGACGCACCATCACATCGTGGATCGATACCTCCAAACCAAAACAGCTCAGACTTCCTGGGTCTCCTGATTTCCATCAGCCTGAAGGGAAGTCGTCGATATTCCAGAATATAATGGGAAGAGGGTTATGAGGCCAAAATCTATTCGTGAAAATGGAATGCAGTAACCGTTGATAGATTTGAAGATCAAAAGAAGACACGACTTAACTGCTTATTACAAAGAAATACGCTCATCGAAGTATAGGTAAGCCCTTGGGCTCTCCCTTTCCACTGAATAGTGTTAAGAGTTCAGAGGCTGTCATAGAATGGAAAGCTATTATATAGACTGGGAAACAGGTAAAGAATGGAAAATGTTGTACCATGATGCATGTGCCAGGAAAAGTCAAACGGTTCGTCGAGCCTTCGTAGCTAAAAAGTCACGGCGACGGAACAGTCCCCCAGCTTGACGGTCTTTTTAATAGTTTAATACAGCTTTATATTTGGATTTTTGAATTGCCAACAAAGGCGATGCACGAAATGCCACAAAAGAGAGGGAAATTGAACTCTCCTGGGAAGAAAATTGAGATACAACTTTTTCTATCACAACTTTCGGGCTAAGATCGAGATAAATAGTGACACTCAAAAAATTTTTGACTGGACGGGAAAAGGGTAGAGTTTGGAAAGCAGTGCAAGGGATGAAATTCGTCGGAAATGTAATAAACTTTAATTTTGAATGTGGTCACTGCCCGACCGCCTTCTTCCACATTTTGAGTATAGTATAATGATTTTGGGAAATCGCCCCATTCCACATTTATTGGCGGCAAATTCAGCTGTATCGTCCAAACTGTATCGACTTTATTGATCTTAGCCCTAAAGTCGCGATAGGAAAAATTGCATATTATTCAATTCTCTTCTGTAGTCTGCATCAATAAGCTCATTTGAAGGGTAAGGGGAAGGAACGAGGAATGTCACAAAAAGTACTTTTAGAGAAAAAGCAGGTTTTGTATGTTAAATTCTATGTTTTTTCCCCTTAAACCGAATCTTTCGTTGCTTCTCAGTGCAACATTTACACTTTTTTCTCCTTGGAGTTTCACTACACGGTTAGTACCTTCGAATTCCTACAAAATGCGCTATTAAGCTTGTTTTTGGGAAAATTGGACATTTCCTGTTCTTTCCCCTTACCCTTCATTTATGGTTCAGAGATTGCGATTTGTTAGGATTTCTTCTTTTGAAGAATTTTCCATATAAATCTCGGAATCCTTAGACCTGGTAGCCGTAAAGGAATAAAATTTATTCCTCATTTATGCTCATTTAATGAGCATATTAATTCATATTCCTGAAGAAAAATGATTTTTCGACAACTTTTTCTATTGCAACCTCAGATGTTTCAAGATCTGAGATTTAGACGATTCAAGCACCAAAAACGTGTGGGATTAAACGTTTTCGGATAGTCAGATTGTACAGAATAAGATTGGGAGGAAATTGATCAAAATTTTATTCTGGCCAATTTCTCGGACTAACCGCCGATTTTCGAGTTATGAGTGAAACACTGAAAAACAGGTCCTTCCCTTCCTCTCACGACTTTCGCTAACCTGGGAAACGCGGGGTCTTTTAGAAGGTATGCATGCCCTGTTTCCAAAGAGAAATTTTGAACTTCACCGCCTAATTTGACTAGGCTATAAGTATAGTTGAAGATTTCAAGGCTTTTGCGCGAAATATTATTTACTCATTGTAGTACTTTTCCGGATTCCTTCAATCCTCGAGTCATTTCACTGTTGCATATCAAATTTTCATCCCTATTTACTGGTACCTTTGTGAAAATCTAATTCGCAACTTCGAGAAATGATTCCTTGCTGAACAATGACAAAGCGTATAATGTCACGTACCTATCTCAATTCATTAAAAAACAAATTTATTCTAACATCAATGTAGGTATTGGTTGGTACTGTTTCGAATTGCTGTTCTTATCATTGTCAAGTACATGAACTTTCCAAGTGAAAGATGTCTTGGCTTTCGAAAGGCAAGTTTTCACCTACTTTCGATTATTACGTGAACTCGACACACCTCAACTAAGTGCAAAATGGTGGGGGATGTTGGAGTTCGTTCTTGGGGATCTTGGAATGGAAGTATTGTAATCGTCCAAAAATTTAAAATCAATCTGAGGCTCAGAGAAAACTTCTTCTCATACACTCTTAATCAGAATAACTTTTTGAACGTTGTTTTATAAAACGTTCATGTTAGTACTAGGTTCGTCTGCCTATTGAGTTTGGGACAATGCGAATGAGAGAAATGAGGGAGCGAGCTGTATGATTGAATTCAGATGATCTCGTTGAACCTAAATCTCTGTTCAACAATTCAATGCTTGCACTTGATACATACGAAATTGCAGTGAATTGAAATTACTCACTTGTCAACATGATGTGTTCCATATCCTCGTAAGTAACCAATTCACATTTTGCATTTGTTCGTTTCACATTTTAACAAATCCCCGTACCGTATACAATTCAAATTCGATCATCTACAAGTTCATGTTGACCTCAATATGATTGC
Organism: Nesidiocoris tenuis; assembly: GCA_036186465.1. Taxonomy (NCBI): domain Eukaryota; kingdom Metazoa; phylum Arthropoda; class Insecta; order Hemiptera; family Miridae; genus Nesidiocoris; species Nesidiocoris tenuis. The sequence continues at coordinate 17,660,205 of AP028911.1, forward strand.
GACACTAGTCTCACCTACACTGGGAACTTTTCATCTGCAAAGTGGTCCAGTGTCTTGACTTCCTTTGAGAATGTACGAAACAGCTGAATCTGATGCAACGACCGGTTTCTATGTCTTCAGATCTTCCTCCTCCAAGAATAATGTTGCCAGTTTTGAGCTCCACCATGGGGTTTCGATTCGGGCACAAATATCGCGAATTTTGAATTTGCTTTTGTCTTACTCCTGTCGCTGATTTGCTTGCAGTTGTTGTATTATCTTGCCCAAAATCATCAGCTGGGACCTCAAAATGTCTCTCTAAATGTACATTCGATTCTGGCAAATTTGAATAAATAAGATACCAGTGAATAAACTGCAACTACTACTACTGCGCTACTACTGTGCTACTTATATTTTTGAACGCAAAACATTGGTCGACATGGATCATATTCGTATCAATTTGTGGGCTCCTTGGATAAAAAAATCCAAAATCGTCTGTACTTAGGTAGGTAAGTCCACGTCTTAAGTTTAAGACCCTGGCAACATGCCATATCACGCAGAAGGATTGGGTAGTGTTGATTCTACACCGTCGATATGTTTTCCAGGTTCTCCAAGATCATTTGAACGAGATCATTGCATCAAGGATCATTACATTCCGTAACATTATTATCGTCTTTCATTTGTATCAACAGTAAAGTGCTGTAAATCGCACCGCAAACAGTAATTTCCAATTATTTTCCGTCGGTCCGGACATTTATTTTTGTTCGACCGCCGGTCGGCCTTGACAATGAAATTGGTTGGACTCTGTCTCCTAATAGGAAGTGAAGTTCATTTCGCAACGAGAAGAGTCCCGATGGTTCGAAGAGAAAGAATTGGACTGAGCGTCAATATCGATTTGAGCCTGTTAGTTGTTGATCATTGGAATTGATGGCCCTTCGTTAGTTCTCGGGTCACCATAATATTTGAGTTTGCTCGACTCTCTCTAATTTTCCGAGACTTTTCTCCTTCCTCGACCAATTAATGTTGGGCCGATTTATTGTCCCTCCAGAGTTCCAATTTCATTCTTGTACGGTCAGGAGAAATCGTGAGACAACAGAGTTAATCCTCAGATGGCCACATTCGTCTTTGGCCAATAATTCGATTATTTTTTAGTTGAACTACTAGGTATGTGGAATAGACTCGATTTTTCCCTATAGATTAAAATCTAGAGAGCTTTTCAATGGATTTTTAAAATTTATGTTTAAAATTTATATTTATTGGTAAAATTACCAATATCTCGGAATTAGGTACTGTGAGTAATCGAAATTCCGAGTAAACAGGGCGATGGATCTTGATGGTCTCTGCTTTTTAAGCAATCATGCGTATCAATTGTTGGGATTGTTCGCATTCAGCAAACGAAATTATGGCCATGATGAGACTCGCTGCTCCGCCCAGACTGATGATAGGGCAACTCGCGAAACTACTACGCATCGCGTGTGGTCAGGCGATCAGTGCTGTTGAATTGAGACAATTTAACATGCAAATGTATGCTAAACGTTCATGATACGTTTACTGTTCCGAATCAATTATCCATTGAGAAAATATATCCTTGTTACATAAATGACGTCTGACTGACTGTCTGGTTAGACGTCCACGCCAGACGATTGAATAGGCTGGGAATGACGTTGAACCGTTTATTTCTCGTCTGTGTCCAATATATCTTAGGTTGAGGGACATTCAAGTTGAATCCATTACAATTGAACAGAATACAATTCCAGATTTCTGATTTGCTGATGGCTCAAACCTGACCGAAACACACCATGGTTTCCATACGTACCTAATCCTGATGATTGACCCACTTGCAACTTATATGCTGTCAATGGATTGGGTTTGGGGTCATGCCGGATTGAAACGCCTCTATCGCCGAGCTTTAAGTATATTTAATGCCGTCAAATCCTGCAGAAAACCATCTAATATGGAAAATTTTACTGCAGGACTTGAAAATTTCCTTTACTGCAGGAGGAAAAAATTGACGGGGTGGAAACCATGAGAGTGGCCAAGCCTTAAATATTTGCTTCTGAGCCCTGAAGATGGCATTAAATATGCTGAAATCGGCGATTGAGGCATTTTAATCCCAAGGCATGACCCCAATCCCAATCCATAGGTAGCATATAGTTTCCATAGGTTGAACTATACTTTCTGTGATTACTCATCTTCTACCACCATTGATTGCCAGGTCTTCTACCACCACTACATAGAATTTACAGTGGTACAAAACTTGTACAAGCTGCTTGTGAACAAGCGTCTTTGTGGTGCTGTGAATCAAAAACACTCCCTATTAGTCACAAAAAGCAACTACTGTGCCGACTAGCTAGTGAAGTATTCCTTCGAAATTCAGTCCCGTGCCTGTCTATCCGGCAATCCGTCTCGTGATCCGGATTGATCCGGTTTAGAGTAGCAACGCAGGACAGTTCCATTCCCAATCTGCTGTTTTGCGTCCGTTTATAGGCTCGAGGACTTCATGCCATGAAGTTCTAAGATGGCCGTTAGATTTTTTTATTGACAGTAGAAGATAAAATGAAATCAGATTTTAGGTACATCATTTCAATATACTGCTACACGCAGGAAGTTTGTGGAATTCCAAGCTGCCTCCTCCTTCCAACGTCCTCCTCCTCCTCCTCCTCCTCCTCCTCCTCCTCCTCCTCCTCCTCCTCCTCCTCCTCCTCCTGAGCTCAACATTATTAAGACTTTTTGATCGGACACCTCAAAATATATGCGTCAAGTTGAACAAACCGGAAATTTTATGGGCTACCCCATAAAGCGTTGCTGCGCATTGTTGTTGCGCATCTATGATGGCGACATACTCTACCTCATAAGTGGACCTACTTTCTCAAGAGGTCCTTACGTTCTAAGTTTCAACAGGTCCTAACAATCAATACCCATCAACCAACACAGACACAGACACAGACACAGACACCGACACCGACACCGACACCGACACCGACACCGACACCGACACCGACACCGACACCGACACCGACACCGACACCGACACCGACACCGACACCGACACCGACACCGACACCGACACCGACACCGACACCGACACCGACACCGACACCGACACCGACACCGACACCGACACCGACACCGACACCGACACCGACACCGACACCGACACCGACACCGACACCGACACCGACACCGACACCGACACAGACACCGACACCGACACCGACACCGACGACACTGACACCGACACCGACACCGACACCGACACCGACACCGACACCGACACCGACACCGACACCGACACCGACACCGACACCGACACCGACACCGACACCGACACCGACACCGACACCGACACCGACACCGACACCGACACCGACACTGACAACGACACCGACACCGACGACACCTAGTGACATTTCGATACACCCATCTACTCAATACCCATCAAGTAATGAATCAAGAAATGTCCTCAAATGTTTAAAAAAAGTTTTTCTGAAACTGAGAAATGTGGGTTTTATCAAGCGAAGCGTAGTTTCCTGAAAACCCATTAAAAAAATCTTATCTTGGAAACCCCCAATATCTCACCCAATATTTTTTACGCAAAGTTCGGGGCACCCTGTATGCTTCATGTCAAATATCTGTTGACAAAAAATCTCCAGTTAGTCTTACGTCTTCTGTAATACGGAAACTCTTCACTGTTTAGCGGGCTATTGCCTATCCCACTATCTCAAGTTTGTCAGGCTCAAATGTTTGCTGCGTCTTAATATCGGCTGATTCTTGCTGGAAATTATGATGTGAACAAACGAAAGATACACACAGTAATTCTATTATTAATGCCTCAAAGTCGTGGTAAGAAAAAATGGATAATAGGTTCATAGGTACCTAACTTAAAAGCCTGGATGGACACTGAGTGTTTTGGTAAATTGGGATTGAGGATGAGATACTACTAAATTTATACTACTACATGCTACTACTACTAGTATTTATTATACTGCATGCTTATTTCGTATAGTTACTGCTTATGAACTAAAACAAATACCCCGATATTAAATCCTTCTTTGGTGACCAACGGACCTATTTTTGGTTTTGTATAGGCGTTTTATTTGAAATGTTTAATTGAGATAAATGATTTTTCAGAACTGCATCTATTCAGGATTTGGTTTTAGATTCATTTTTGAGGGCCGCTCTCCAAGGGTGACAAAGTCACATTTTACTCATGGTAATTTTGTTCGCAAATTTCCATTTGTGGAAATAATATTTATATTTTCAATTTAATTTTGATTTTTTCTCCAGGCCCCAGAATAGGAGCACCCTTTCCCTGAAAGAACCTTCGCCAACAGCTAGTTAACTGATCAACAATGCACGATTAACAATACCGGCTCAACTCCGTTACCACCCGAGGCACCGAATGATTATAGTTAATTTTATAGGCATTTTATAACCTCACTCTTTGCCCATGTCTGGCTATACACCTTTTTACAACAAAGGGACCTCTCCGCCACGATAATTCGCCTTATTGCCTATACCTTCACTGGATACTTATCTACAGTGTCAGTCGGATGAGGTGGCTGATTCATTGGTTTGCTTCATCCCATCATTATGTGCTAATTTGTCACATAGCAACTAAGATGAATAGTCAGGCCTAACATCTTATTATCAGCGTACTCGGTAACGGTAATCCTATCGCAGATGTCTGCTACTGCCCCAAGGCACGTCCTTGGCAGAAGGTGAACTCAGTTCATCTGAATCACGTGATCCGTCCGACCTGACAGTTGATCGTTTCTTCCTACAAAGAAGATGTTTGCAATTTTTTTCTTTGCTCAGTGAGCTGGAAAGCAGTTATTGCTATTGATTACCTAGCTCTGTGAATGAAACGTTCAAAATCGTACAATGGAACGTTAAACGAACGTCAGAAAACTTTGAAAAATGCTCATTTGAGCATCGATTGAATTTCATCATTTTCTACTTCCGTATATTTTTCAGAAAATAAATGCATCGTTACCTATGAAGTGCCTACCTATGGTAAATCGTTCAAAAATAGCTAACAAGGAGGGACCTTATATTGATATTTCTTTACCCATAGGTACATAGCCAAAAATTCTGAACGAAAATGCCTGCATGACTGTCTCTCTGTCTTTCAGTCGTTTATACGAGCGCTTTTGGCTTCCAGGTCATTTTTTCTCTTTTTTTTCTCATTCTGACATTTTGAAGCTTGGTGCCAGAAATGCGTTACTTGACGTCTAGGTCTCGCACAACTAAAGACATGACATGCAATCATCGCTATCTCCATTATCCAAACCCTTTACTCCGGTTTCCATCATAGTCGCCGAGATGATACATCATTCATCTTTTCCTAGCCTCTCCCTCATATCCGATTTTGCCTTGTTGAGGACGTATTGTTATAAATAAGGTTGTCACTTGTCAACGGAGGTCGATCTATCATCGGTATCGGCTTTTCAGAGATCCTACATACTGTTCAATGATTTGCAGCATGATCCGGATAGGTTACTATATTAGATTTCTGAAAATAATAGTGGGTACCGCGTTTACACAAAATCGCAGTTGGCTAGACGCTGGAGCTGAAGGTTGAGTTGTCACAATGGGTCCCTATGTCCCCCGTGTAAAACCACTTTTACTAGGTACCATATTTTCTGAGTGTTGTAAACGTCCGGATCATAGGTCCAGACTCCACCATCCTGTTTAGTCAGAATTCCAGTTACTCGTTGTACTTCCGAAAAATTGCGCATAGAATTGGCCTTCTAGTGGTTTTATTTTTTCCTGACCATAAATATGAACCGATTTTAGGTCTTAAAATGTTGGTTTTACTTTGCAGAATTAGTAGAAATTTTTATCATTCTACAAGCGCAATTTTTTCGAACTTCCGATTTGATTTTCACTTATTTACGACTACAGTACTTCCATTTACTGTGAAATATAGGAGTGAGAATCTATTTCCAAATACGTACGTAATCATACTACAATGTTATCTACGCCCCCTCTGGTTTTTTCTAAGAAAAATTCGTCAGCTTCCGACTCGTTAACGATCATCGCCCGTGTGCCCAATATATCTTCTCATTTTCGCCTGACTAATCGGCAGGTTCTTGACCGAATCGGTAAAAGAGCAGAAATGCCTAATCGGCCGATAAACCCAGCAAAACTGATGACTGCCTAAAAACAGCCACACGAGAGGCGCGCGTCCACCTCCGAATTTATTTGAGTGAAGCATTGGGGAATTGGATCTGTAGTCAGCATCGCGTGGCAGCTGATTGGACGTATCTACACAAAAGACAATTAGACGCGAGTGACAAAGAGCAAGGATCGAAAAGCGACGGGAATGAGAGAGAGCGAGAGTCGGTCGTCCCGTCCCAGAACCGGATGGTCGAATGCTCGACGGTTGTAATTTGCGGAATCAATCTCGACTCATGAAAACGCCGGATGTTTCCTAGAACAAATTAATCGGAGTTTTCTATGGATACCTATACTTATAATTGGCGGTAGGTCCCGTGCAAAAAATAATTGCCGTCACCAATGGGTGGAAGTTTTCCAGTTGATGGTAGAATATTACCGAAGTATTTTTATTTTCAGCAGAAAAAAACGTTTATAATCACGACTATAATTCGATGATCAAATAAGAGATGTCAGCTGATTGCTCTTTGGTTAGCAATACAATTCAGTATTGATTGGTGTATGATAATTACACCTAATGGTAATGAAATGATTGGTGGATAATCGGTATACCTCTCGCTTGACTCAGAATGCCACCTTAATATATAAAATAGTTACCTATCCATAAAAAGAACAACTCCTCGCTGATGGGTCGTTCAGGGGTTCTCGATTTTAGACACGGTCACGATTTTGCCCATTGCCCGTGGCGGATTCACCGTTAACCATTCAACGACCCGGGCACTCGATTGTTACACGATCTTTCAAGTCGTCTTGTCAATAATTGCGCTTGGCACCTTTTGTGATACGACTTGGCGTAACACATTGTACCTGAGAGGGCCCTCCTTCACTGATGAAATTGTTCTTTTATTGTTACAGGAACAAAGGAGAGACGGAGAAATGGCTGCCAGCCAATGGGGGTCAACCAACGAAGGAGACGGCCACTGAACAATGTGCATCAATTTTTGACCTCAGGTTCGACCCCAACTGCAAGACTAGCAAAACCTCGAGCAAGAACCTTTACCCTCAGGTATGTCCTTGGAATTTTCAAAAATGTGCGTTTTCAACGTTGAAACCATACTGGTGCGTAGATAACCCACAATACATTAATATTCTGTTTCGTTAATGTTGGAAATTTTTTTTACTTGATGTAAAATCAGTTTTGCTCAAAATTCAATTAGATATAAAACAATGGAAGTATCATAATGTGTTATGTGCGCACTACTGGTTTCATCCATTTTTAACATGTTCTCTTTTTCACATTCTCATCATTCCCATAACCCGCCATCGCCCAGCTTCGCCATCACATCGCATTATCGATCATTATTTTTTAAGCCATGTTGTGAACATTGTAATGAATTATGGTACCAATAAAATATGATGTGCCTGTAGGTACCAGCTCCTACTTAAGTATGATGTACATACTTCGTAGTTAGTGTTGTTTTGAAATTGTTTCGTGATTTTGTTTCGTAAGCCAACATCGAACTCCCTGTTGAATTACCTACCTGTAAAACCTGTTTGTCTGTATTTTCTGTATATATTACAGTGTGAATTTTAACAGTTTGCCTAATCACTAATCGGCCTACTAGTCGTTCGATCTTAAATCATGTCGTACCTACAATTTAGCATTCACAATAGGTAATTTCTATTTTGAAGAGCAATGTTGAACTTTTTTTTAAATAACTCGAATTTCAATTTTTCAACCGCACGCTATACCTATAGGTATTTTATTTTTATTTCATACATCCGGATGAAAGGTAAAAGTGTCGTTTCTTTCCTGTTTGCCATTTTCCCGCCAATACACCGATACATTGGTTCGTATCGTCTAATTTTTATCGTACCAATAAAACAACGTTATTTCAGTTGTTTAAATCTTGACCGATAATATATGCAGATTGAATGATTCAGTGACGGGGAGCTGTCGGGGCACGATAAAATTCTTTCTTCGTTGTATCTCTCGGTTTTAAAAGAGATGATCATTAGTACCCACTAATAGGCCTAAAGCGTTTTCAGTTCTTTTCTGAGTCGAGTTTGGGAAATGCTCCAGCTATTCAGTCATTTCCCTTAGTTGTGTTCAAGATGCTGCACCTCGTGGTCGATACCTCTGTAAGTCAATTTTGGAATTTCGCCCTCGAGCGGTGGTTCTCAATCAGTGAATTTCGGGGTCCAATTTCACCAACCATTTATCATCATGACTAGCTTAACATGGGTAAACGGGGCGTTTGTGTTGAAAAAAGGTTGAGAACCGCAGTTCCAGGAGCTAAATACTAAAAGCTAAATAATTCATTTCGAAAATCCAAAACCATAGTACGGCACCTTTTCAATAATAAACCTACCTAAGCATAAATTATTACAATATAAGACTAATAACGAATAATTATGAGAGCAAATAACAATTAATTTCGAAGGTAGAAAAAATATACCATAATTAATGGCTTTGCTCATAATACGAACTTGTATTTGGTACGATTATGGTAAACTAGCCTGATCTAGTAGGTAGCCATCTCTTGTTGAAACAACTGTGTATTTTCTCTCCTATATTAGGTCCTAAAAAAGAATAAAGATATAGAAATTTGAGCCTTTCATTATTTATTATTTGATTTATTTTATTAAATTCTTGTTTGCTGAGACTCGACAAAAATTTGCTGTGCGGGAGCGACGTTAGCCAAAAAATACGGTAGTAAATTCGTTGATCAAGTCCATCATACCTAATCCCTACCCAAAGATTGTCAGCAATATTTTCTCCGCATACCAGCGTCGGTCCTGCACAGCATTACTTACTAATTTAGGAACTGAGCTATCTAATGTTGCCTCGTTTTTTTCCTCAACGATTTAAAAAACAGTTTTGTTTGTGAGGGTTGATGGCGAGAGAACGTACTTGAATCCTCTCTGACCCTCAACTACCCTCAAATTTCATGCATTGTTTTATTACCTAATGTACCTAATTCCTTTAGGCTTGTTCCAGCTATAATGAGCCTCGGTCAAGTCTTACTATCTCATAAACGCGAGTGTCAAAACATCCAAGAGGCCATCTTACTGGAACAAGCCTATTTGACTTGTGCATAAATATTGTACTTCATTAGCTCGTTGTGTTTTTCTCATTGTGTCGTGTGTTTTGTCGGCCGAAACAAAAGTTTCATTTTCGAAAGTTATCACGCTTAGGTGTGTTGAAAAATGCAAATCATCAGAAGCTTTCTCAGTAGTTGTTCTTACTCTTAGTGCCACTCTCCTCAAACATTTACCGACTCGTTAAAGTTGCCGAATCGTTGGTTGCTGATGATAGCTTTGTTGATTGATACGTGACCAACAGTAACGTATAAATGGGTAACTTTAACGAGTCGGTAAATGTTTGGAGAAATCACCTTCTACTGGTGTAGACAACTGAGAAAATCATCATGGGAATTCATTTCATCCAACACCATCTAGCAACAATTCTGGCCGAAAATCAACCGAGACTCGTTTGGCAATCATCGTCCAATTTATCATCATGAAGTCATCAGTGCGATCATGCGTTATCCTAGCAATCCGATGTGTTATCAAAGCAATCCATCAAATGGCGCGCTCAAAAAAAGAAAGTTGTCGAAGCAAAAATTTTATACAAATTCAAGTTCAATCCAAATTTTTATTAAAAGGTTTACAACGCCCCCACAACAAATTGGGGGCTATTAAATCGACAACTTTTTGTATTTGTTCGCTGTCAACGAAAATGGAAAGGGGTGTTCGTTCAATAAGAACCACCCAATAATGTTTAAAACAACTATTGTTATTTTACGTCAAAATTTATACAATTTTTTTGTTTCTTTGTGGTGGCGATGTGGATCAGCGGGTGACGGCGAACGTGAGTATGTATTCGTGGTATAAGCGATCTGTTTCACGAAATAGTTCCTACTTTCCCGATAATAGTAAAGTAGTGATGAATATATTTTAAAGATACCTTCCTATATTTTGGACTTTACAATATTCCGGACACTGCTTGAGAAAAATCCTGTCATAGACCGCAGCGATTGTTTTTATGTAGAAACGTCGATTAAAAAGAAAATAATTCTGAGTCGATAAAAATAATTTTGGCTCTGATTTCGACATTTTCCCAATTCTAGGTTCTCGCTTGTATTTCGGCGGCATCGTTTCATTTACCAGTGGGCATCGTTGTCGCCTTTTCCGCTATAATCATCCCAGAATTAGAAAAGCCAGATGCGGATATCTATGCGACAAAAGAAGAAACGTCGTGGTTCGGTAAGCCAAAATCTTGACTACCTACCTGAATGGTTTTTGTGTTGTTTCCTCGAATATTTTAATATCGCGAATATTCAGTGGTAATGTTCTGAAATGTTCAATCAAAGTGTCCAAATCGGGCCCTGAAGGGCAGGGTTGTTGAAAAATAACCAACACCAGTGGTGCGTAGATAACACACTATACCTTCATTATTTTACTGTGTCGAATTTCGAGCCGATTGAGTTGGTAGATATATTTTGTTCAATCTGAATGAATATTATTGGATTTTAGGTCGTATTTTCACATCGTCGTCGACAAAGCCCAGTTGATCTTGATGTCTCTATTAAAACTCATTTCCCATCGCTCTAAATTAAGAAAGCATGATTAGCTCCTTAAAAAATTAAAGCAACGATAAGAACCTTCGACTATATGGCCTCGACTAAAATGCTCTAGAACTTTCTCCGGCTCCAATAACGGGACGGCAGTAATTGATCCAGTTATCGTCAACTGGTGGATATGCATATGGATAGGCTCAACGATGATGGATAGTTTTTGTAAAGAGCCTGCCTTGAGACTGATTGAAGAGTCGTCAGTATTTTTGTGGGGAAGTACATATATGATGTAGGTATACGGAAAACATCATGTTCCTTGAGTATACCTACTCATAGTTCACAGATGACGAACATGCGGATTGTAGTATGGATATATTTTGTACCATAGTAGTGAATATATTTTTGTTACTAATTAATTAGTGATTTGGATAAAAATTAGTAATGATGACAAAAATTGGAACTTTTGAAAAAATTGGTAATTTTGCCGAAAATTAGTAATTTTGACAAAAATTAGTAATTTTGACAAAAATTAGTAATTTTGACAAGAACTAGTAATTTTGACAAGAACTAGTAATTTTGACAAAAATTAGGTAGGTAGTAATTTTGACAAAAATTAGGTAGGTAGTAATTTTGACAAAAATTAGTAATTTTGACAAAAATTAGTAATTTTGACAAAAATTAGTAATTTTGACAAAAATTAGTAATTTTGACAAAAATTAGTAATTTTGACAAAAAATTAGTAATTTTGACGAAAATTAGTAATTTTGACGAAAATTAGTAATTTTGACGAAAATTAGTAGTTTTGACGAAAATTAGTAATTTTGACGAAAATTAGTAATTTTGACGAAAACTAGTAATTTTGACGAAAATTAGTAATTTTGACGAAAATTAGTAATTTTGACGAAAATTAGTAATTTTGACGAAAATTAGTAATTTTGACAAAAATTAGTAATTTTGACGAAAATTAGTAATTTTGACGAAAATTAGTAATTTTGACGAAAATTAGTAATTTTGACGAAAATTAGTAATTTTGACGAAAATTAGTAATTTTGACGAAAATTAGTAATTTTGACGAAAATTAGTAATTTTGACGAAAATTAGTAATTTTGACGAAAATTAGTAATTTTGACAAAAATTAGTAATTTTGACGAAAATTAGTAATTTTGACGAAAATTAGTAATTTTGACGAAAATTAGTAATTTTGAAAAAATTAGTAATTTTGACAAAAATTAGTAATTTTGACAAAAATTAGTAATTTTGACAAAAATTAGTAATTTTGACGAAAATTAGTAATTTTGACGAAAATTAGTAATTTTGACAAAAATTAGTAATTTTGACGAAAATTAGTAATTTTGACGAAAATTAGTAATTTTGACGAAAATTAGTAATTTTGACAAAAATTAGTAATTTTGACAAAAATTAGTAATTTTGACAAAAATTAGTAATTTTGACAAAAATTAGTAATTTTGACAAAAATTAGTAATTTTGACAAAAATTAGTAATTTTGACAAAAATTAGTAATTTTGACAAAAATTAGTAATTTTGACAAAAATTAGCAATTTTGACAAAAATTAGCAATTTTGACAAAAATTAGCAATTTTGACAAAAATTAGCAATTTTGACAAAAATTAGCAATTTTGACAAAAATTAGCAATTTTGACAAAAATTAGCAATTTCGACAAAAATTAGCAATTTTGACAAAAATTAGCAATTTTGACAAAAATTAGCAATTTTGACAAAAATTAGCAATTTTGACAAAAATTAGCAATTTTGACAAAAATTAGCAATTTTGACAAAAATTAGCAATTTTGACAAAAATTAGTAATTTTGACAAAAATTAGTAATTTTGACGAAAATTAGTAATTTTGACGAAAATTAGTAATTTTGACAAAAATTAGTAATTTTGACGAAAATTAGTAATTTTGACGAAAATTAGTAATTTTGACGAAAATTAGTAATTTTGACGAAAATTAGTAATTTTGACGAAAATTAGTAATTTTGACGAAAATTAGTAATTTTGACGAAAATTAGTAATTTTGACGAAAATTAGTAATTTTGACGAAAATTAGTAATTTTGACGAAAATTAGTAATTTTGACGAAAATTAGTAATTTTGACGAAAATTAGTAATTTTGACGAAAATTAGTAATTTTGACGAAAATTAGTAATTTTGACAAAAATTAGTAATTTTGACGAATATTAGTAATTTAATATTAGTAATTTTGACAAAAATTAGTAATTTTGACAAAAATTAGTAATTTTGACAAAAATTAGTAATTTTGACAAAAATTAGCAATTTTGACAAAAATTAGCAATTTTGACAAAAATTAGCAATTTTGACAAAAATTAGTAATTTTGACAAAAATTAGTAATTTTGACAAAAATTAGTAATTTTGACAAAAATTAGTAATTTTGACAAAAATTAGTAATTTTGACAAAAATTAGTAATTTTGACAAAAATTAGTAATTTTGACAAAAATTAGCAATTTTGACAAAAATTAGTAATTTTGACAAAAATTAGTAATTTTGACAAAAATTAGTAATTTTGACAAAAATTAGTAATTTTGACAAAAATTAGTAATTTTGACAAAAATTAGTAATTTTGACAAAAATTAGTAATTTTGACAAAAATTAGTAATTTTGACAAAAATTAGTAATTTTGACAAAAATTAGTAATTTTGACAAAAATTAGTAATTTTGACAAAAATTAGTAATTTTGACAAAAATTAGTAATTTTGACAAAAATTAGTAATTTTGACAAAAATTAGTAATTTTGACAAAAATTAGTAATTTTGACAAAAATTAGTAATTTTGACAAAAATTAGTAATTTTGACAAAAATTAGTAATTTTGACAAAAATTAGTAATTTTGACAAAAATTAGTAATTTTGACAAAAATTAGTAATTTTGACAAAAATTAGTAATTTTGACAAAAATTAGTAATTTTGACAAAAATTAGTAATTTTGACAAAAATTAGTAATTTTGATAAAAATTAGTAATTTTGAAAATATTACCAATTTTGACAAAAATGAGTAATTTTGACAAAAATGAGTAGGTAATTTTGACGAAAATTAGTATTTTTGACGAAAATTAGTAATTTTGACGAAAATTAGTAATTTTGACAAAAATTAGTAATTTTGACGAAAATTAGTAATTTTGACAAAAATTAGTAATTTTGACAAAAATTAGTAATTTTGACAAAAACTAGTAATTTTGACAAAAACTAGTAATTTTGACAAAAATTAGTAATTTTGACAAAAATTAGTAACTTTGACAAAAAATAGTAATTTTGCCAAAAATTTGTAATTTTGACAAAAATTAGTAATTTTGACAAAAATTAGTAATTTTGACAAAAATTAGTAATTTTGACAAAAATTAGTAATTTTGACAAAAATGAGTAATTTTGACAAAAATTAGTAATTTTGACAAAAATTAGTAATTTTGACAAAAATTAGTAATTTTGACAAAAATTAGTAATTTTGACAAAAATTAGTAATTTTGACAAAAAATTAGTAATTTTGACGAAATTTAGTAATTTTGATAAAAATTAGTAATTTTGAAAATATTACCAATTTTGACAAAAACGAGTAATTTTGACAAAAACGAGTTATTTTGACAAAAATGAGTAATTTTGACAAAAATGAGTAATTTTGACAAAAATTAGTAATTTTGACAAAAATTAGTAATTTTGACAAAAATTAGTAATTTTGACAAAAATTAGTAATTTTGACAAAAATTAGTAATTTTGACAAAAATTAGTAATTTTGACAAAAATTAGTAATTTTGACAAAAATTAGTAATTTTGACAAAAATTAGTAATTTTGATAAAAATTAGTAATTTTGAAAATATTACCAATTTTGACAAAAACGAGTTATTTTGACAAAAATGAGTAATTTTGACAAAAATTAGTAGGTAATTTTGACGAAAATTAGTAGTTTTGACGAAAATTAGTAATTTTGAATAAAATTAGTAATTTTGACGAAAACTAGTAATTTTGACGAAAATTAGTAATTTTGACGAAAATTAGTAATTTTTTCCAAAATTTAGTAATTTTGACAAAAACTAGTAATTTTGACAAAAACTAGTAATTTTGATAAAAATTAGTAATTTTGAAAATATTACCAATTTTGACAAAAACGAGTAATTTTGACAAAAACGAGTTATTTTGACAAAAATTAGTAATTTTGACAAAAACGAGTAATTTTGACAAAAATTAGTAATTTTGACAAAAATTAGTAATTTTGACAAAAATTAGTAATTTTGACAAAAATTAGTAATTTTGACAAAAATTAGTAATTTTGACAAAAATTAGTACCTACCTAATTTTGACAAAAATATGGCTATATTTTTTCTAATTTGTAGGATAGAGGTCGTTAGCCTCCGTTATTTACCATGGCATAAGAACCAGGAGCCTCCCCATACCGCTCATCCGGATTTTGTACCGGCTCCTTGGGTTGCATTTATACCTATGCACATGGATAAGGCACAAAACAAAAATTATTATTAAATTGATTATTTATAATTTACAGCAAGTCTGGCAGTTGCGGTGGTGCCGGTGGTCGCATTGTTCACAGGATGGGTAATGGAGACGATCGGTCGGCTCAACACAATCCGAGTAGCAGCCATTCCATACACGATCGGCTGGATCCTAATAGCCACCGCTTCCGGTCTTACCCAACTTTACATTGGCCGGTTTCTTACCGGGTTCGCAATAGGTAAAAATTTTAAATTTTATTTAGGAAGCTCGATAACCTACCTATATAAAAAAAAGTTGAACTTAAGACCGCTAATTTAAAAAACTTGGAGCCTGGAATGGCATGAATCTCAAGTTTGTGGGGCCAATTTGTTATGCCACCAGTGCAGACGCAACCCCCCCCCCCTCCCACTGTGTACAGTCCTGTAGGGCCCAGAGTCTTGTTATATCGAAATTGTGGGCCTTATCGGACAATATCAGACGGCATCTGACCGTATCGGACCATCTCGGATCTTATCGAGCAATATTGGGCGATATCGGACAATATTGGACAGTTTCGAACTATATCTGACCGAATTGGACCATATGATACCATCTCGGATAATATCAGACAGCATCATACAATATCAGACAATATTGGACCATATTGGGCAATACCAGACCACACCAGACAATGTCAGACCATAACAGACGACATCTGATCGTTCGGGCTATCTTGGACAATGTCAGACCATATCCGACAATAACTCATCATATCAGGCAATGTTGGACAATATCAGACCATATTGGACAGTTTCGAACAATCTCTGACCAAAATGGACCATATTAGACCATCACGGACAACATTAGACAGCATCGGACAGTAATGGGCCATATTGGACAATACGAGACGACACCAGACAATGTCAGACCATATCAGACAACATTTGACCGTATCGGTAGCCATAGCATGTTGTACCATACATATCGAATTGTGTTGCAAAAAAGGCAGGTGTGCACAGCAGAGTTTTAAGAACATGCAACTGAAATGCTAAAACCCCTAAAACTGCGAAATATACCTAAGTACTTTTGAAAATGTGCCACTTACCCTACATGAGGATTTTTTCGTGTAGCAATGGGACCTAGTCCTGGAATTGTGTACATTACCGAAGTTGCGAGGCCAGACCTTCGCGGATCCCTGATCTGCACTGGACCGTCGATGACTTCCTTTGGTAAGTGGTCGACTACCAATTTTGGAATTGCCTAATGATTGAGTTGCACTGTCGAGTAAATTCGTTCGCAAAAGGTGTCTCGTTGTTACTCACTCCGTTCGGCTGTTCAAATTTTGATTTTCGTTCAGGTATGCTCCTAATCTATACTATGGGCTGGTTACTTCCTTGGAGAACCGTGGCTTGGATCGGGATTGTATTCAGCATTGTCCCGCTCGGTCTCATGTTCCTATGGTCGCCGGAATCGCCATCCTGGTTGGTGAGCAAAGGAAGGCGTGAAGACGCCCTCAAGGCGTGCCGGTTCCTCGCCAGGGGCGATCCCGATGTAAGTAGGTACCTCATAGTGTTGGAGTGCTGTTCCAGTACATTTTCTCCCATTTTTTTCTACAAATGTACTCGACCATTTATTCAATGTTTCATTTCGCAGAGAGACACTCTCGCTGAAAAACAGGTGGCCCTGCTGGAGAAGGAAATCTCAAGTAAACAGAAGTCCGGCCCTCAGGATCCTGTCATCAAGCGATTCGTCAAAGGATTCGGTCATCCAACTGGCTACAAGCCGCTCTTCATTCTAATTTTCCTGTTCTTTTTCCAACAATTTTCCGGAATCTACATCACCATTTTTTACGCTGTGACTTTCTTCGACGTGAGTTCAATTGAAAATGTTCTTGTAAAATTTGCATGCATCTCAAGTATAAAAGTGTCTGGAGGTACTGAGTGTTGGTTCATCAATTCAGTTTATTCATCGAATGTCCATTATTCTCCGCATAAAATTTTCCATGGATACGCTGACAAGGAAATTCATAGTCTACATTTCCAAGAAACTACTTATTCGGTGAATGATGGTTATTCTATGAATAAACTGAATTGATGAACCGGCCCTTAGCTGATAATATCTTTACATTCTATCATTTTTAAATGTTTGTACTAACTATGCGTTGATAGAATGTCTATATTAAGGAACCGTAACCAATTGAATTTTCAGGATGTGAAGAGTGGAATAAACACTTACATAGCAACTATCCTGATCGGGCTGATTCGGATGCTGGTGGGTTTCCTGACATCAGCGTTATTGAGACGATATGGACGCCGAACGCTCTGCACGATCAGTGGCCTCGGCATGTCCATCCTACTCTCCGTATCGGGCTGGTACACATACAGGATACACATGAGTACGTTTGGGCTCCTCATTTTATTTCACAAAACAAGTTTAAACTGTCGTTATAATTGCTTGACGATGAAAGTTTTCAACGCATCAACGCAAGTTGAAACTCGTACTCATAGCCGAATTCAAACTCAAACTCATTCTTATACTAATAACCAAACTTGAATTGGAACCAAAACTGAAGCATAAACTCAAGCTCACACTCGAACTCATACTGATACTCGAACGCGAACTCATAATTAAACTAAAACTTGATCTCAATCTCTTAATCAAACTCAACTCAAACCCACAATCAAGCTCAAGCACACAGTGACTCAAACTTACAATCAAACTGAAACTTAAACTCAAACGGGAGCCAAAACTGAAACTTATAATCAAACTCAAATAGAACTCCTCAAACTGAAACTCAAGCTCCGATTCGATCTTGTACTCATAATCAAACTCGAACTTGAGCCCAAACTCATAATCATTCTCGAACTTTAACTGAAACTCAACCCTACACTCATAATCAAACTCAAAGTCAAACTGAAATTGAAACTCGAACTTATAATCAACCTGAAACTCAAACTCATAATCAAACTCAAACTTATTCTTTGACTTGAACTGAAATCGAAACTCGAAGTCATACTCATAATCAAGCTGAAACCCATAACCATTCTCAATGTTGAACTGAAACTGAAACTCAAACTCATAATCAAACTCAAAGTCAAACTGAAACTAAAAATGATAATCAAACTTAAACTTAGATTCAAACTGAACATCAAACTCATAATTATGATTAGGTATAATCATTCTCAAAATTGAACTTAAACTAAAACCGAAACTAATATTCATACTCATAATCAAACTCAAAGTCAAACTGAAACTCAAACTCAAAATTAAACTTAAACTTAGATTCAAACTGAACATCAAACCCATAATCATTCTCAAACTTGAACTGAAACTCCAACTCAAAGTCAAACTCAAACTCATAATCAAACTTCAACTCGAACTCAAACTGAAACTCAATGTAATAATCAAACTCAAACTCATATTCTCAAACTTGGACTGAAAGTCAAACTGAAACTCGAATTCATAATCAGGGTCAAACACAATCATTCTCAAACTTAAACTGAAACTCCATCAGAAACTGAAACTGAACTCATAGTCAAACTCGAAGTCAAACTGAAATTGAAACTCTAACTTATAATCAACCTGAGTTTCGGTTTTAGTTCGAGTTTGATGATGAGTTTCATTTCAAGTTTGAGAATGATGACGAGTTTGAGTTTGATTATTACATTGAGTTTCAGTTTGAGTTCGAGTTGGAGTTTGATTATGAGTTTAAGCTTGATTATGAGTTCGAATAGGAGTTTCAGTTTGATTATGAGTTTGACTTTGAGTTGGATTGTGAGCTTGAGTTTCAGTTTCGGTTGCAGTTTGATTTTCAGTTTAAGTTTGAGAGTGATTATGAGTTTGAGTTGGAATTAGCGTTTGATGATGAGATTGAGTTTCAGTTTGAGCTCGATTATGAGTTTGAATTTAATTATGAGTATGAGTTTCGCTTCAAGTTTGAGTTTGAGCTTGATTATGAGTTTGAATTGGAGTTTGAATTTCAGTTCGATTATGAGTATGAGTTGTAGTTTGAGCTTCAATATGAGTTTGAGTCGGAGTTTGAGTTATGAGTTTAATTATGAATATGAGTAGGTACCTAGAGAATGAGAAGGGTGACTTTGAGTGTGATTACGAGTACGTGAGTGTGAGTTTGAGGTTGATTATGAGTATGAGCTCGAGTTTCAGTTCTATTATGAGTTTGTGCTGGAATTTTAGTTTGTGTTTCTGAATCACTTTCCGTTTCCGTTTGAGTTTCAGTTTCTTCAACTTACTTGTAGTTTTACAGCTACAATATATTATTTTAGGGGAAAGTTTTTGAAAGTTGCCTTCAGTCACCCAAAAACCGATTGCTCTACCTGTTTTCAGAGGAAATCGATTACTCCGTGGTGCCAGTGATTTGCCTGCTACTCTACATGAGTCTTTCGGTAATTGGTCTGATGTCTATTCCGTGGACTATGACCGCTGAACTGTTCCCAGTCGAGATGAGAGGCATGGCTCAAGGATTCATCGTGTCACTGGCTCACATTATCATGTTCGCCGCTCTGTTCGTGTATAGGTGAGTTCTTGGGAAACTACATGAACGTATCCAATTGCTGTTGGAGGGGGTAATAGAATACACCGCTGTGATTGGTCGAGGTGGCGTCGGCGTTGAACCCAATAAATTTTATTGGCGTTTCTAAGCCACGTTCCCATGTTCATCCCGCCTCCAACAGCCAGCAGTTGGATAGTGTTTGGCCGACTACAGCTCGTATCACAATTCCTGATGGTCTATGGAATGGGGAGGGGGGAACGGTCTGACGTGTGGTACGGACTTTAGGGCCACTTTCGGCAAACATCGTTGAAGTTGCTGACCAATTAGTTACTGCTGGTCGCGTATCTATAACTTTAACGCGTCGGAGAAGTTATAGGTGCAAGTGGCCTTATTATTGGTCAGGAAAATCCCCCCCCCTCAATTTAGACGGGTCTGTTTCAAGGGTGTGTTTTTTACATTTTTCAATCTCGCAGCTTCTAGTGAGGTAAGGTAAATTAATTTTTCTCAAAATTGTGCGTATCGATGCTGGATTTAGCGCATGGGGGTATTTCTTGTTATCCTACACCGCTGATTTTCCAAGAAAATTCACGTAAATTTTTTTTCCAGGAAACTTCCAGACCTTCTCGGCGGATCGTATGGAGTCCAATGGCTGTTCGCCAGCATATCCTTGGCGTCCGTCGTCTTCGTGTTGATCTTCCTCCCCGAAACGCACAAGAAAACTCTCGTCGAGATTAACGAGTATTTCAAGAAGAACACTATCTACCTCGGGTCGAACAAGCGGCGACAATCGACCGCCGCGTCGCCGGTCGAAATGTCTTCCAGAAATAACGTTAATCAAAATCCGAACGTGTAAACGCGTCATTATGGACTGATGGGTACGGATAGTCTTACCAAAAAACGATATTTTTCATCTTCACTAAAATTCGATAGACCGTTAATTGCGAGTCGAATTGATCCTCAAAGGCTAATCGAACTTGAACTTCTGCAAGAATTGAATTCGCAAACTTTCAATTTGTAAGAAGGATTATTCTGATTCGGAAAATGATGTAAATTTTGTATGGTTGACGGTATTCACGTCAATACAGGGTGCCCCGTACCTGGTAAAAAAAATTCAGGCGAAACTGGACCAAAAAAGGAACTAAACACAGCCAATCGCAGTTTGCTATCTCAACTCAATTTTTCAATTCTGAAGGGTTTTTTGGCCAAAAAACTACCCTTTGCTTCCTGAGAACTGGAAAGCTAATTCAATTGGCAAAACTTGTTTTCAATTCAATTGGCAAAAGTTTTCCTGAAATGTGACAATTTCTTGCACGTTTTTTAGGAAAATTTTTGTTTTGTTTTTCCAGGTTTGAACTGCAATTGCAGTG
Source organism: Nesidiocoris tenuis (assembly GCA_036186465.1). Taxonomy (NCBI): domain Eukaryota; kingdom Metazoa; phylum Arthropoda; class Insecta; order Hemiptera; family Miridae; genus Nesidiocoris; species Nesidiocoris tenuis. The sequence goes on from AP028911.1 coordinate 17,681,214, forward strand.
CTTAGGAGTTGTAGGTTTTTAGAAATCAAAGCGTGGTTATTCTGCAAAATAAAATAGTATTTCGGATACGAGTTTCAATGGAAAAATACGGTTGGTGGTAATTTTGTTCTATTCTCGGTATATTTCCAAAAAAAAAAAGTTTTTCACACCGAGTACTGGACACCCTGTTGTATCGAACTGGAACAAAAGAAATCACCTAGTGGAGATGATCCCGGTGAGTTAATTATAACCAGCGCGTTTTTTTATGCTTAATTATTAAATGCGTAAGTTTCTGTCGGCGAAGGATAAATCAGTATTTTTTATTATTTGCTCCAAAGGATGAAAAACATTATTTTTATATTTTTACTATAATTACAGCGTTGTATTAAGAGAAATCCAAAGGTTTGCCGTGCATGCTGAGATCGTAGCGCATATGGGGTGGTTGGGGGGGGGGGTGTTTTTGGTTTGGTCGATTCTGGTATGTAGGGATGTTGGAACGCCGATGACGAAAAATGATTCCAATACGGTTTGCATGGGTTTACTGGGGTAGGTGGGTGTTGTGAAGTATCCAGGTAACAAAGTATATGCCACTAATAATTCAACAGGTGCGAATGGATAAGTTCCTTTTAAGTTACCTGCTCAAATCATGATACGACAAGGAGCCTATTCAGCAGTCAATCATCACGACCTATCACTCAATATTTTTAGCTTGAGCCTCCATGAGACATGTTTTTTATTTTCATTTTGCAACCTAAAAATGATTTTCCATACACTCGTGTCACCAGATCATCAGAAAATCATTTTATCGCAAATTTGTGTTCTAGACCCTGTGAAACGTAAAAGATTAAAGTTTGAGGGGGTGCTGTAAAAAACATTTTCCCGACCAATTACTTATAGGTTAGGACCTATCCGGTTATGTCTTTATCACCGGGCTTTATTACTTAATCTTCGGAAAGTGTACAGCGTTACTACAGATACATCATACATACATGTACATGTACATACGACATGGGTATTGTTGTAATTTTACACAATGTTTTGCAAAATAGAAACCCAGAATGGCACATATTTTTCAAATGGTTAAAGATGGTTATGGTTCAATAGACGACTTCCACCGGAGGTGGGAAGGTCCAAGTCAGGTTACCATCCGCAGGTTACTGACCACTCTTTCCATAGAACCTTGCTTGTACTGCTGGAGTTGATTTCTTTTTGAGTGTTTTCGGTATTTTCCCACCGTTTTTACTTCCATATTTACAGAGTAAATGGAAGTATTGGAATCGTCCTAAAATCGAGAATCGGAACGGAGCTTCAGAAAAAAATTTTTCTTATACACATTTACTCAGAATCACTTCCTGAACAAGTGTCTGTCTGTGGTCATTTACAAAAATGGCCATAACTCCCTCATTTCTCAACCTTTTTTCAAATTTCTTGAACTGAAATGTTTGTCTCGGCAAGACCTAACACCCTGTTTAATCTGAATTTGGATAACGCACAGTACTTCCGATATATTTGCATTTTTAGTGTTTTCTATTTTATTTTTTTCCGGCCACAAAAATGAACCGATTTGAGCATTCTTGGCCTTAAAATCTTTGTTTTACCTTGCAGAATATGTGGATATTTTTTATATTCCAATAATGTATTGTATTTTTATTTTGGGCAAATTTTAAAATTTTAATAGTGAATTTTTCGATATTTTTGGTTTAAACACCCTTAAAAGCAGTCAAAATATGATCAAATTGTGTCACAATTTTACGTTTCAAAATATGGAAGTATTGTGTGTTATCTACGCACCACTGGTTTTACGTTACTTCAAATTACTATCTGTGGTTTTACTCCGTTGAAGATGTTATGATTTGGTAGAGTTAAGAGTTAATTCAGTTTTAGACTGAACTAACCACAAGCAAGTCTCGAACCAGAATGAATTATATTTTTTATTTCTAATTTCATACACGTAGCCTGGCAGTTTGCGTTCTCATAACAATATCTTTTTATGTAGGTAGTTAATATTAAATTTCATGCAGTTAGTTATTTTTTTTATTGGATGATCCTTTCAATCCCCGACCTTTTCTAAGATTATCAAAATATAATCTTTGGGTTAATTCTATGTTTGAAACTTGCCGGGTGTTAAATTTCGGTGTCATCAAATTTAAGAATACTTACAAAATGAGGGAGTATTTTCCGAGAATTGGAAAGCTCTGAAGAATCTTGAAAAAGTTAATAACTCAGAAAAAAGGTCTTCACATAAGAGAGTAGGTATTCTTTATAACGCTAAGCCAAAACTATGAAAATTTCATATTTAATAATATTATATTAACCATATAGAGAACATTGCCAAATAAGAGGTACCAACGTTATGAACCGTTTATTTTTAAAGAGTACAGGAACAATTCAAGTATTGCAACGATTTGGGCATACAGTAAAACATCACATAGGAAAACATAATTCCATTTCTTCGAAACGGCTTATCTGAAAAGTCCACATATTTATGAAATTTATGGGCCATATTCACAACACCTCCTTGGCATAGGAGCCGCTCGATGCGCCAGCACTTCCTTTGCTCATTTTATTGGTCAATTTCAAGAAAACAAACATTCGCAACCACGATTTTCGAGGTTCCAATTTTAAGGTAGCAAACGGACAGTGAGAAATATTTTTAGGGAGGTGACGGAATTCGCCGAGATTTTTCTGAATGGAAGTTTAGCACCGGGCACATCTTCTATCGACAAGCGAATTTCTTTAAATGGAAGACTTTGAGCCATATCACAAGTTTTCAACAACTGACTTGACTACAAAACTCTCGAAAACATGGAATAAACAATGATCCTAGTTACAGTAGGCTAGTAGGACCTGTCGTCGGAGTCAGAAACCTGTATCAGGGGGAGGTTATTCGCTTGCAAACGCTAACGTCAGGAAGTCATCTATTGAAAGACGCCAGCCCCTGAACCTTCGATACCGGCTAGTGTTATGGTTTTCAAAAGTATGGATGGGCTTCTTGGGTCGTATTTTCTTGCATGCAATGGAACGAATGGAAAATGTTGGCGACATGGTGAATAGTGGTGCAGAATTGTACAATTATTGTACGCGTCAACAAAACGTAATTTCGAGCCTAAAATCAACAATTTTAATGGATTTCTGAATCCTAAAAAAATTATTTTTATTATAATAAATTTATACTACACAGTAGGAAGATACCTGAGTATATTTCAGTATCGGGAACCCTCAAGGAGCCCATTATGCATTAATTCAAGAATATTGGTAAATGTTGGCTAACTGTTGTTGAACTATTATCGAAATCCGAGCTAATCCGAGCTCCGACTGCTCACATTTATGTTTGGCCTTCAAACATCCACCAATTTGCTACACGGTAGACGTTGTATAAATAAAATTACACCCAATTTTCAGCTGAGTGGATGATCTCATGAAATTTTCAAAAGGGGAAACCAATCAGCGTATTTTCAATAAGATGTGTTACATTGTAAGTAGTTAATTATGTAATAATATTCGGTAGAGTGCCATCCGAATTGAACGTAAATCTTTTTACATTCTCACTCCATTACTTTTTATAGAACTGGAGTTTTGTGTTGATCAATTGAAGAATTAGTCCAGTACTTAGACGGATTCTTTACTTGTACCTTGAACAGTCGTGTACTTATTTAGAAATTCGGTTCTTCCTATTTTGGGGGAAATCCCAATTTTGAAAATTTAAAACTAGCTCCGTGACGAAATTGCCTCCATACGGGATCACTCACCATTTTTGATGTAGTGTACCGAGTTATTTGCCGATTAATACAAATATTTCAAAAACTGCCACCCCTACTAAGGTGCAAAATCAACAAATTAATGGTAGGTGTATTTTTTGATGTATTAGTTCAGAAAAACTTTAAATGAGAAATGATTTTGCCATGTCATACTTATTGCCGTAATCGGTACTTACAGTGAGATACTTACATACATTATACTTGGATCTGTAGTTAAATCTGAAGAATTTTCTATTATTTGAAAGTTTTTCAATTTAATCATCCTGTAATGGTTCGTGCCTTCATTACCTTCGTGGACTGAATTATGAGCTGTAATTGTAATTTTAAACGCCTACTTACTCGAGCAAAATGGCCCACCGTACAAAAAATTTGGTTAGATGAATTGCCTATTTTTTAAATATTTTCCACGTAGGTATTCTCTAAAATCGGTAGCTGATTTCTAGAATACCAACGCAAATTTCAGGCCATTGTATCTATTTTCTACGTCTTAAGTGTTTCTTGTGAACATGATCAATAAACCAATTTATTAAAATGAAACTTTTTCTTATTTTTCCAAGATATTAAGTATTCAAGACATGGTACTGACATAGCCGTTCATTTTCAAAATCAGGCTTCATGGCTTGTGAATGCGGCATTCGCATTTCTTAGATACATCACCCCATTGACTGAATATAATATATACCTATAGTATAATATACTATAATATTACTAGGGTTGAATTCAGAAAAAATTTAATTTCCTTCGGTTCATCAGTTTTATTACAGCACTCAATCCACAAAACACTTCAAATATTTTCATTTTCTCCTCAAAAAAAGGTAGAATCATTACAAAACTATCATGGAATCGGATACGACCGATATTTTAAAAAAAATTGCAATCCGGATAAAAAGAATTGTGGGAGATTACATTTCGCTAGGGATTACAGAATTTCTTCCTTCTCTACGGGTGGAATTATTTTGTGAGAATTAAACCTACGGCAATGTACAAAATAAAAAAGTTCGCAACAAAATAATTTGTTATTCACAATATTGATGAAATCCAATTACAAATACATAAAATTTGAGCCTAAGCGAACTGATAGCTATGCCAATTCCAGAATGGGCCTAGATGCTCAATCGAGTCGGACCGGGGTCGTGGTACGCAATTTTAAAATCGGCGGTTGAAGCCGCCGCCCATTCCACCGCCCATTCCCATTCCGCCGCCCATTCCCATTCCTCCGCCCATTCCTCCTCGGCCGCCGAAGCGATTGCCTGAAAAATGAAAACAGCCATCAGTAGAGGAAATTATCGAAAAATTACCCATACCATTTATTCCATGGGCGAATTTCATTGGCAATTTAAGCCCTATCTTCTTAAGATGCACCTCTTAGGTGCAACAAACATTTTTTCGTACGGGGTATGAAGTTCAAAAAAAAAATAGCACAGTGCAAAAATGTCTATGAATCACAATTTACCTGGACCGCCGAAACCTCTGTCAGGTCCACCTCCGCCGATCCCGCCTGCACCACCACCGCCTGGTGTCGAGTCCATGAACAGTTCGATGTAGCGGTGCTGCATATGGCTCTTGTCCTGAAAATTTATGACAGTAAATATAAAGAAATTTTTCAGTTTTGGGTGTACCAACAAAACACGACTGATTTCGCTACGCACCTTGGCCATTGCTTTCAACGCATCATCATGGCAGCTGAATTCGACGTCAGCCTCACCCGAAGGACGGCCAGAGTCATCGTAGAGTTTTCTAATGCTAACTGGAATGATTGGCCGGAAAAACTGGAACAGAAAAAAAATATGAAATCCAGAGTTAACCTAAGAATAGGAAATCAAGAGTTGATGATTGGGGCTGATATGAGAACGTGATAAGGGCAAACTAACCTCAGCGATATCAGCCTGAGTGGCTTTGAAGGGAAGACCTCTCATGTGAATGCAATGGGACGGCGGCTGCCAACCACCGCCACCACCAGCGTTGAATCCACGGTCCATCAATGGCTTCGGAGGACCACCACGCGGACCCGGACCCGGACCATCCCAGCCCTGGTCCCATGGATCGTCATCGAAATCGTTGAAGCCTCCGCCGACTCCACCTCCGCCCATACCCCCTGAATAATCGATTATTTCATTCAATCATCTGATCAAAAAGACTATATGGGCCGAGAGACGTTTAATTTGTATTCGCTTATATACAAAGTATGAGATCGTTAAAGTAGACGTCAGGTCCAATGTCCAGAAACATCAAAATAATAACACTGCTCTACAAAACTATCACTCTCTCCCTCACCTCAACAATAAACCTTCACCATCAACCAATGACAGATATTGCACTTTTGATCAGCGAGGCCGAATTGACCACAAGGATTGGAATTAGGATTCTTTCAATTACTCAATCGATCATATCAATCGGCAAACATACCGCGGAAACCTCCTCGTTGGTTCATTCCACGGGCGTTATTGAAGCGGTTCATTCCTCCGAATCGGTCGTTACGATCGTACGGAGCGTGACGCTGGTTCATCGAGAAGCCAGAACGCATCTTGGGGCCGGCAGCCAATTTAGCCTCAGCAATGCTGCTGCGGAATATCTCAATGTACCTAAAGTGCGAATCGAATTTGGATTAGAGACTCGAATTATTTGCAGAGAAATACCTGAATTTGGAAAAAGGAGCAAATTAGGATAATTTCAATTCAAATAGAGTTTCATCTTTCACGCTCTTGTCAAATACTTTTATGGAAAACCTTCGGACAAAAAGTAATTCCTATTTCACCACTGCAACATATAAGGGAGCAGATTCAAAAGAAAAATCAACAAGCACGTCAGTTTTCCAAACATTTTTGACAGCTAGCAAAAACGCGGGTTTGAGGGTTGACAAGAGTTTAAGAATAACTGGAGATTGGATTTCATTTGAAGATAAAAGGTATAATTGAAGAGCTCATTACAAAACAACCGATGTTAAACAAAGCTTATTCCCAGAATGAAAAAGCTGTTCCCCATGGTAAGAAGTGTATTCTATACACAAAACAAGTTCCAATTTAACTTCATCTGCAAGACGGAAATCGTCGAGTGGAAATCTCTCGGATTCGGTCTGCATATACACCAATACATACACCGCATATATACCACCTTCATAGACACCCACTTTTCAGTTCTATAAAACCTGAAAAAGGTTGTTTTATGACCAGAGACGACTTCCGATCCAACGATCAACACCCAAAGCTGCTAAAACGCGCCAAAATCTCGATTTTTTTTTTTTGCATCGATTGTTTTTCGAATGAACTCCTCAATGATTCCTCATTGATGCGATCCGACCTAAGCAACATGTATGCATAGACAATAAATTAAAATGTCTACGATTTGATTTTTAAACAAAAAGTTTCGAATTCCTAAAGGCCTAATTGACACAAGGCGAGCACTGTTCGCGAACGTTTGCAAACACTCGCAAACACGCATACGATTCGGCAAACAGGGTTCAAGAACAATTTTCACTTAGTGCAAATTGGGCGTCACAGTAATTATGGATGTCGAATAAAACGCCGCAACCGTAATGGACAAGAGTTGGGTCGGAATTTCGATATTTTGACCATAAAACCATTCCCGTATACAAAATCCTTTGGCATCAAAATGTGTTATTAAAGATTTAATTAAATCTAGGAGTTTGTAAAAGGTGGTTGAATTTACGTTATTCTATTCCCAGCTAAACGCTACTAGAGTGCTCTGATTGCTAGAAATTCTGAGGTTAAAAATAATGTTTTGTATTATCGATTCAGTCCTTCAAAGTTCACTTAAGGTTTGTTGTCAGTGGCCAATCTGCCAATTTGGAACAATTGTGCGCCTTTGTAATTGCCATGGGTTGCCTATGGTTTGCCATTGCAAAACTGCATTGCGCATGCGCAGACCCATTCCAGTATGGCAGGAAGAGCATTGAGAACAAACCTCTTCCCAATTGGTGTTGATTTGGCGAGAAAAGAGGTCTATTGTCAAAATCGACCAGTCCTTAATTGAAAAACTACTCCAATTTATGAGGACCAATGGTAGTTTTTAAAACTTTCCTCTAGAACATCCAAAAAATATTGTTAACTTTGAAGGTTTCGTAATTTTTCCAGGCAATGATCGCAGTTGCATTTATAAGATTGGAAATTCGGGTCAAGATATTTGGAAATCTATCAATCAATATACCTCAATCAGAAACCAACAAATCATCAAAGAAGTCATTTTTGCAGGAGCAGTCACGCGAATTTCAATTGACCGGTTGTTTTACATAGTAGTGAGCATGACTGGGGTGCAGAGGGGGTGAGGTTTACTATCATTTTGTTGTCAAGTGCCAAGGAAAAGAGGAGGTTCTTGCTTTTGAAGTGCTTGAGTGCAAAAATTTTTATCATTTTTGTTGCCGACATTTTCGACATTATTATTTGTTCTTGAGTTTTTATTATGTGTTCTTATTGTTATAGTTACCTATTGTTTGTGTTGGTATGTTTTATTATTTTTTATTATTATTGCTTCTTTCGGTTTTCTCTATTCGAATGGCTTTTATTGCTATTCGACTAATTTAGATCCAGCAATCAGCAAAAAACCGAGCAATCTGGGGCTGCACTCATAAAACTTCCTCAGCCTTGAAAGCCCAGAGGGAACGAACAAAATTTCACCTTTCTGAGGGTCTGTATTGAAGGAAATACTAGGGAATAATACGAAGAGCCCTCCAAGTCAGCTCAAAAGGAGCGCGTGACTGCTTCCCAGGTACCACATCGAACATAGGGCACCATCACCGGTAAATATTGCGGAAATTCAATCATAAATTTAGGCTAACATGAACAAAATTGAGAATAAAAAGGTAGGTAAATGGTAAATATGAACAATACGAAGGAGAGTGATAAATATAAATGTTTATACCTACCTCCCCCATACGAACCATATACAAACCCAACACGGCCCATCCCAGGCCCATCCACCCTTCAAGGATTGTACGTACGAGTATAATAAACGAAAACTTGGGGTCCCCCACCAACCTGTGGCCAATCTTTTCTTTGTGTTTGAGAAGCGCGGCCTCGGCCGTTTCTTTGTCAACAAACTGTACATACGCCTCCCCCGTTGTTCGGCCGCAGTTGTCCGTCGCCAGAATTATTCCATTATTCACAACCTCCAGCCCTACCCAAACGATAACCACAAGAAAACAACCCAGTCAACATATTATGGCACAATAAACAAAATAAATTATCATTGTTCATGAACAAAAATTGGTTTAATGCAATAATTACAACGGTTAACCATCATAAACAGAATCGAACTGCGGTCCTCGGGTATCCCATTTGATGATAATCGACCCAACCCACGCCCTGGTCATCGAGGGGTGACCTACCGTGCCAGTTTCGGCGATTTTGGGTAACACCAGAGGTATTTTGTAACTATTTATGCCCAAGAACTGAAAAATCGAAGGAATTCAAACCAACGGAGAAGAGGGGCAGAAGACATCTCGTCTTAAAAACAAGACAATATTCTTGTTTTATAAACGAGAAGTTCACTCCAAGATCCAAGGAGACTAAGCAATATTCTTGTTTTTTAACGAATAACAGTGCAAGTCCTGGCTTGAATGATAATACGCAATTTTCTTGTTAGGTTTCCAACGTACGTGGTTCATTTTGTGAGTCCACTCATCTCACAGCTCGTCCCGAAATCGAGCATTTTCCAAAACTCAAGCTACTGGGTGTCTGCACCTTTGAAAATGCGTTATAATCAAACAACGATCCCCTTATGTGAACCCTTCGTCCCGACCAATTCTTGCCCCTCAAAACGAACGCGAAAGGATCCCATTGAGACCGAAGTTGTAAATCCGAACCTAATGACGGATAAAAAGGCAGATTTAGATAATCCAGAATAATATCGGTTCAAACGTGGGCTACGTACCTCGGAAAAACTCAATGATCTCTTCGGTGTTGCAATCGAACGGGAGACCGCGAAGGCGTACGCAGGCATCGTCGCGCGAAAGTTCCATATTCAGTCCGCACCGCTCGACAATCCACTCCATTTCGGAACGGTTGGCTCGGAAAACTGTGGAAAAGGTAACGGTGAAGTAAATCGAGGAAGAAGTAAAGTAAGGGACTATGGATCCGCAGGACACCCCCCACTACACCAGGGGCTCTCGCTGGAATCAACTTACCCTCAATATAACGATGGCCCATGTAATCTCGGTCTCTTTTACAAGCTTTGTCGACATCTTCGGGGGTTTCCATTTCTATGTAGGCTTCTCCACTGGGTCGGCCTTCGCGAGACAAAGTCATCTGGACACCCTTCTTCCCCTCGCGAATGTTGCACTCGGCTGAAAACGTTAACGGAAAATTTATTGCTTTGTTTTCTCGATTTGAATACGTTGGAATAGGATGTGAAAACTGAGGAACTTACAGAAGAATTTGACGACGTCTTCTTCGGTCGTAGACCACGGGAGCCCACGAACCTTGACAACACATCCATCATCATCCGGCTGTGCTTGTCCCATGATTTAGGATCCTGGAACATCGACGAACAGTGAATTTTCGAGTAACCAGGTGGGAACAAAAATTTACAAAACCCCTTCGTCTCTTGGGGACTTTTTAACTCTTGCAAGTTTTCCCTTTCTGGAGGTCTATTTGTGAATACAAGAGGGGGCCAGGTGGCACTTGAACAGAGATGCTCTTTGTCATGTCAGGGTTTTCAAAGGCCATAAATGACGCAAGTAGGGAAAGCAAATCATTGGTTCTACTGAATCGGGGTTTCACGGGGTAGCACACAGCAGTACGAGGTGAAACCATCAACTCTGAACCGATCCATCTGCTGACAAAGGCAGCGATTTCCTACCTCAAAAATCTACAAAAAATCTAATCTTCAGCTTCAAGGTGGGTACGGAACAGAAGCATCATGGCAGCGAGCCGGCGCGGCAAAGTAATCAATAATTCATGACGGACTCCGAGAAGATCGGCAATATCGCATTCGAATGCGTAAAAACATCTACATACGCCTCTACATATGAATGTAATAATTTATCGGAAAAATCGTAAAATAAAAGAGTAAAAGGAGAAAGGGTGGTACGAGCAGTAATCTACTACTGTAAGCATCCGGCTTGGTCAAGGTATGCCTGAAGCTGTGGTGAGTGGCTGCGCAAAACTCGGGTATGAAATTACTTCGAACGAGTACTAACCAAGGATAACTATGTTTGTCATTGGGCCTTAGGAGAAAATTATCGCAACCGTAAATGATATAGTACAGTGAAATACTTACAGTAAAATTCAGGAAATAGGTACGTTGAACAAAACGCGAAAACGGCAGACGCCCGAAAAGCTTGTTTCTGAAGAATCTGAAGATGGCGAAGATTTCCAAGATGGCGATTTATTTTAGGTAGCGTCTGGCGGCAGCCCTGGTATCCGGCCCGGAAAATCCCGAACATTCCCGAAGCCAACCAATCAGGAAAATTATCGATAGGTAAGACTTTTTTAAATCAAGTAAGTTTCAAGGAAGTAATTATGTCCGGTGAATCGGCTTTTTCTTTCGAGGACTCAAAGCCTGTAGAAGCTGCTCGAGGCGAATCATTCTACATTTTTGGAAGTTTTTTTTCGACCGGCTACCAGCGCTGCGGCCAGGAGCTCCAAACGGCGGGGTGGAGAGGGGATGACTGAAATGGAAACCTGCCACGCCAAGTAAGCTCCATTAAAGCTTTTCAAAAAGTTTAACTCGAACTAAAACTCGAAGTCAACCTCAAACTGACGTTCAAACTCGAACTGAAACTCGAAGTCAACCTCAAACTGAAGTTCAAATTAGAACTGAAAGTCGAAGTTAAACTCAAACTGAAGTTCAAACTCGAACTAGAAGTCGAAGTTAAACTCAAACTGAAGTTCAAACTCGAACTGAACCTCGAAGTCAAACTCAAACTGAAGTTCAAACTCGAACTAAAACTCGAAGTCAAACTCAAACTGACGTTCAAACTCGAACTGAAACTCGAAGTCAATTCAAACTGACGTTCAAACTCGAACTAAAAGTTGAAGTCAACCTCAAACTGACGTTCAAACTCGAAGTCAAACTCAAACTGAAGTTCAAATTAGAACTGAAAGTCGAAGTTAAACTCAAACTGAAGTTCAAATTCGAACTGAAACTCGAAGTCAAACTCAAACTGAAGTTCAAACTCGAACTAAAAGTCGAAGTCAAACTCAAACTGAAGTTCAAACTCGAACTGAAAGTCGAAGTTAAACTCAAACTGAAGTTCAAACTCGAACTGAAAGTCGAAGTCAAACTCAAACTGACGTTCAAACTCGAACTGAAACTCGAAGTCAAACTCAAACTGACGTTCAAACTCGAACTGAAACTCGAAGTCAAACTCAAACTGAAGTTCAAATTAGAACTGAAAGTCGAAGTTAAACTCAAACTGAAGTTCAAACTCGAACTGAAAGTCGAAGTCAAACTCAAACTGACGTTCAAACTCGAACTAAAACTCGAAGTCAAACTCAAACTGACGTTCAAACTCGAACTGAAAGTCGAAGTTAAACTCAAACTGAAGTTCAAACTCGAACTGAAACTCGAAGTCAAACTCAAACTGACGTTCAAACTCGAACTGAAAGTTGAAGTAAACCTCAAACTGAAGTTCAAATTAGAACTGAAAGTCGAAGTTAAACTCAAACTGAAGTTCAAACTCGAACTAAAACTCGAAGTCAAACTCAAACTGACGTTCAAACTCGAACTAAAAGTTGAAGTCAACCTCAAACTGACGTTCAAACTCGAACTGAAACTCGAAGTCAAACTCAAACTGACGTTCAAACTCGAACTGAAACTCGAAGTCAACCTCAAACTGACGTTCAAACTCGAACTGAAACTCGAAGTCAAACCCAAACTGACGTTCAAATTCGAACTAAAACTCGAAGTCAACCTCAAACTGACGTTCAAACACGAAGTCAAACTCAAACTGAAGTTCAAACTCGAACTGAAACTCGAAGTCAAACTCAAACTGACGTTCAAACTCGAACTGAAACTCGAAGTCAAACTCAAACTGACGTTCAAACTCGAACTGAAACTCGAAGTCAAACTCAAACTGACGTTCAAACTCGAACTGAAACTCGAAGTCAAACTCAAACTGAAGTTCAAACTCGAAGTCAACCTCAAACTGACGTTCAAACACGAAGTCAAACTCAAACTGACGTTCAAACTCGAACTGAAACTCGAAGTCAAACTCAAACTGACGTTCAAACTCGAACTAAAACTCGAAGTCAAACTCAAACTGACGTTCAAACTCGAACTAAAAGTTGAAGTCAACCGAACTGAAACTCGAAGTTAAACTTAAGTTTGACATACATAAATATTTGAAATATTTTCTGTTTACTTAGTAGTAGTAGATCTTAGTAGTCTCCAATCAAAGTCGAATTGCTTTGGTTCAAATATTCACGTATGCACCACTGGTTCAATGGTGGAATGCGGCGAAGTCCCGTCGACTTTGAGGGGCCTTTCTGTAAAAGCACAGAGCTTAGTCCGCTTACTCAAAACTGCTTCTAATTTTGAGCAGTTGATGGGGGGTGGCACTTGGGTATATATCACCCGGGCGGGAGTGACGTTCCAACATAAGAGGTAGGAGGTAGTGTTCAATAACGGATTTCGATTTTTCGAAGAGGTAATACAAATAAAAATGCTTTATTTCATATCCATCAGTACGTTCGACTCACTCTCCCTTCCCTTTCCTCCCCCTACGCGTACAATGGAATGCATGAACGCCTCATAGTCTAGCAGCAAAGAGAAATAGAACACCAACATTAACATGGTCGAGAACGTCACAATAATATTCCTCTACTTTTCCGTATTTTTGTCTTTTTCACAGTGGTATACCCATTTTTTTAGAACAAAATAGAAAATTATTTCATAAATGCACAAACGTCACCTTTTTAACGAAAACAACTCAAACAACAATTATCATTAATGAGTAATGCGATGCTGTCGAGTGGGAAGAATATTGACAAAACAAAAAATACAATTAAATATTTTGTGCCGTTATAGTAAGGTAGGTCACGCTTGTTTTTGGAATAAGCCGTTCAGTCAACATCACGCTTTTAAGCCATCCTGATGCTTTGTATGATCTGGAAAACAGCTGGAAAAGAAAAAAAGTCGGTTGGTAAAAAAGGTAACGGTGTTTTTTGGTGTGTGTTATTTTACGTAAAACGGCGAAGAACCGAAGAAAAAAACATTTGTGGCGAGGTCGATAGTTCGATTCAAGTTATTGCCACAATCTAAAGGAAACATTCGATGGTTGGGAGGAATAAAAATAATTTACAACGCAATAAATAGGTACAGTCTCGTGAAATACCTGATCCACAAACTACGAAGACAAATAACGCAAGAAGCCAAGGTCCTACGGGGTATTTTTCCTCTGCTGCTTTCTGCAAACAAAGAAAAGGATAAACATTGAATTCCAATGAGACAGAACGAGTCTAATTAAACGTCAATAACATTATCGAAGGATAGAGGAAAACTCGAAAATACATTCTGTAATTGCGTATTACGGCGCTTGCGTTCTATTTTTGAACCGTCAATAAGAAGTATTATTGGAATTTATTTCGTGAATTTTACAAAATTTCTCTAGAGAAACTAGAGGGGCTATACGAAAATCTTCCTTTCGATCGGATATTAGCCCTTTAATGCTGTTAATAAAGTGAAATTTTTTCATGCATAATTTGTTTGACTTCTAGTTAAAATCCTCATCTCATTAGTGTCAATTATTTTACATTCAATTTTATATTTTATCCGAAGAAATCGCGTGGGAAATCGAAAAAATTGCGCATTTGGCAGGATTTGAAGCCCGGTTGAAAGAATATAGTCGGGCAGGCAGTCAAAATCAAAACTTCCAATCAGCAAAATGTTGACCCAAGATAAACCCTAGAGTGGATATTGTATCATGATAAAACAGAGTGTCAATGCAGCACAAAAAATTTCAAACCCTAGCCCGAGGCAAAAATGGGCGCTCACTCTCATGATCCACAGAGAAACCTGAATAATCAGACCATTTTCATGAGGTTGTTGAATGTCTGTAGTCCGTGTGTGCGTCTATGAGCATTTACAAAAATGACCATAATATGATCATTATTATTATCCCTTTAAATTCTCGAAGGAGGTCTTGAATTGGAATGTTCGTCTCGGCAAGACCCATTATCATGTTCAACCGGAAATCGGATAACTCACAGTACCTCCGATATGTTGGCAAAGGGTTTTCCATTTTAATTTTTGCTGGCCACAAAAATGAACCGATTGGGGCGTTATTGGTCTTTAAATATTTCCATTACAATTTTTTTTATTCAGGTAACTTAGCGTATTATGATTTTACGCGAATGTAGGAATTGGTGTACAGCTTTTTGACATCCTTAATCCTTATAGCCACGAAACTGGTCAAAGCATGGTCAATTTGTATGAAAAATATACGTACAAAATATGGAAGTGTTGTATGTTATCTACGCAACATTGGTTTTTCTAAAGGGGCCATACTCAGCACCCTTTGTTCAACCTCCGAATTAACACAGCTACAGTTAGGAGGACCATGTTGGTAACATGAGGTGGTATGAGAACCAAAACTGGCAGCCTACCAACGACGATACATAGTTACAATTCATTCGTTCGATACAATTCAAGAATTCTGTTACGATTCCAATAACTAGAACGTGAAAAAATTGAATAGTACGTAAGTCCTAAGAAGTTTACGTAATTACAGCCGAAACGCCATCAATCTAACGGGACGTAGACCCGGACCGCCCAGTGACCCATATGTTATCGAATGGTGGGTCATATATGGACGAAGAAACGCATCTACTTGACAGATAACAACCAATTTACGTATTACGAAGTATCAACTCTTGAGAAAATTTCAATCTACGTTGAAACTTTGGGACAAGAAGCAGAACTAGAGATGTAAACATCCCGAACCGGTGGTGGAGCATGCCAGATGGAATTTCCTTCGTGCAATGTTAAACCCCTCAATATAAATATACTGCATTAGAAAATGAATATTTTACGCACAGTTTTCGAGAGCATACACTCACCGTGGATTTGGGTACGTTTCCTCGCAGAGTGACGTTTTTGCTCGCCTTCTCGTTGGCGAATCGCATCCGCTGTTTAGGGGCCATGGTGCTGCGAAGGGTTTTTGGCACGAACCAAAATTCGAACGGGCTGCTGAGGCCTTGGTGGGCGATAGAAGAATGGAAGATATCAGTTGCACAGGCTCGGCGCTTTTGACAGCCCCACTCGCCTCTCGAATTCCAGATTGGACGAAGAAAGCAATCAGAGAGCAAGGCAGAGAGAAGGCCACGCCAACGAAATGCCAACAAGGCAAATTGTTTGTTGTGCTTGTCCTTTTTTGTTGAAAACTTGACGTAAGCAGGTGCGGCAGCAGTTGGTTTATGTTGGCAAAACTGAGCATTGAGAATTTTTCGTCGACGAAGTACTTGTGATAGACAGTTCGGGAAATTTCGAGCGCGCCGATTCATGCAAAAGGATTTTTGTTCGGTGGGGCGGGGGGGGGATATAATATGCGTGTGTGACTTCATCAAAATTGGTACTTTTTAGAACCGAAAAATTATTGCACTTTTTTACTTTGAACGACGGAGTTTCTACCATTTTACGAACATTTTGGAGATTTCTACGGAAGAATCACAACCGGAATCTGGCAACACTTTATGTACCTATTATGACGTTATCATCCGTTGCACGGTTGTGGCACTGATGATTTACGTTAACAACGATACATTTACGTTGTTTTCTCTCGACGGAACTTCGTATCCGCCGTTCCGAAGTCACCCGGAAATTCAAGTTTGATTCGATCTCCTTTCGAGATGCTTCAAGGATTTCAGATCGCCAAATGTCAGTGAGTTTTGTACTTACTATAGCGGTAGCAGCAATCCCACATTAATTATTTCGGCCAAGTCCGACTCGTAGGCTCGTAGCTGAGTCAGCGAAGTAAGATATTCGATCGATTACATTGAGCAGAACCAGAACTTTCTCGACGCATTATTCCAACACTAACTTCCAAAATGAGTAAAATCGACGATTTGATCAGAGAACGATTGAGTAAGTTGAGAAGCGAGGCTCAGATTCCATCGGCAGAGCCGTCATCGTCGATGCCTACGCCCAGCAAGAAATCCTCCGTTGAAGAAGTCGAGTATCTTCTGCAACGCCTTACAGCTCAAACGGAACTTGAGGAGAAAACGATGAATGATCGTCTCGACGTTGATTCGCAAATTCGTCAACGGCTCGAAAAACTGAAAGCGGAGTCTGCCGTTTTTGTCGGAACGGGTCGTCGGACGACGCCGATGAACGTTCAACCGATGGAAGACGTTGGACCACCGCCTCCATCGTTCGACGAGCTGAGGACGCCCGACTACGATTCTGACGACACTTGCTGCATGTGCGATTCTGCGCCGAAGCTAGTATGTTCAGGATGCTTCAACGACCTGTACTGCCAGGAATGCTTCACCGAGAATCACGACCCGGCAGAAAATCATCAAACTCGAGCTCTACCGCCAAAAAATCATAAATAATCTGATTCGCCCTGAAACGGTTTTGCCTAGTTATTATTTTATTCTACCAGCTTAGTCGTTCTCTGAACAAATCGCCTTTAAAACAATAATAATGATGTTGAAGGGGCTTGCGCTTGAGAATCATGTTGAATCCCAGAAAAATCAGGGCTTTTCCATCATTTCACGAAAACAGAATGGGTTCAGGTTTTTTTGTACTGTTATGGGTGCCCTAACGTTAAATTGGTTATGGGTGCAGCTCGATTTCCAATGAAATTAGTTATTTACCTTGTTGAATTCAAATGTACTTACCAGCTGGAAACCCGCTAAAGGCCGTATCAGACTAGCGGCTCAACCCGCAAACGTCCAACGACGCAACAGGGCGGTCACGGCCGGCCGCGAAATTCGACAGATGAATCTTCTGCGGCCGGTGATTTGGGTGTGTCCAGCAGTTGCGGACCCGCCAAGGCGGCCGAGTGTCGCGCAACAGGGCGCGTAGGCGACAGGGAACGGTTGCGGGTTGAGCCGTTCGTGTGATTCCCCCTTTTGTATTTCTTTGAATTTCATTTTTAGGTTATTGGAACCGATTTTGAGAAATTACCTTAAAAAATCGTAATATGGTGAATGCTTTCCATTTGGGTTTAAAATTCGTTTGACTCCCGAGCCCCCAAAATATTATTATACCTAGTATGTTAATTAGGTATATTCTGCATGATCGTGATTGCAAAATGTGCTTACATTATTCATTATCTTGGATTTTTGAGCTTTTCTTCGTAAGTTTGTGGTGTTTGGGAGGCGTATATTTCAGAATAGCCCATAAATAGGTGCATTTTAAACGGTTTACATGATACTTTGGATATTCTGAATAAATTTTTTTTTGGAAATTCCTCCAGTGTCATAAGATGAAATAGTTTCTTGTGGGTGCCTACATTTCGCTTACTTATCTCAAATAGAATTAGCTACTTCGTCTCGCTCAAACAGTTTCCTGCTTTTTTCAAACTTCTTCCTTTCAATAAAATCCTACCTACCAAAAAAATGGTGCTTTGTTTTTTTTTCCATTACTTGTTTGTGCAACCAACGCCTATGATACCTATTGGAAAATTGAAGCATTAATTCTACTTCCATCATTAGTAGTGTCCTGTTTCGGAAATGTCCAATCCGTGGATTTAGAAATTAACATTATTGCCTCCTGTTTAAATGAACCTATAGTTATGTTCATTCGGGCGCACCAACATCAGTGTATTATTAATTTGTATGTAAGCTCGTTTCTTGGAAAAATTATTATGTCAATGTACAATGCCTGACGTCTGATAAGGCCTTGCAATTGGTGGAAAAGTCTAGTCGTGAAAAATCCTGCCGTTCAAAAATGACCCTCCATTACCTGCTCCAATAAATAATTTTCATTTCATTCACTTAAATTCGGTGAATGAAATAACAAATTCATTTACTACTATTTACTTTACTAACAATTTACAAATTTAATTTGTAAATCGGTTATTACATAATCGGCCGCCTTTACAAAGGTATTGTATTAATGCCTGCTCAATTTTTTAGCTGTTGATGGCAGGTGTCTGACTAATCTTACTGTTTCGACCTTGATTTATAAAATTATTATCTCACTTTCAGATTAGAGTAGGTTTATGGCCTCCCAAATTAATACGCCTGCGGAACCGGTGCAGTCTTGGACGTGGCGTACCGTCATGAATCGCTATCTGTCGGCTTTCTTAGGTAGGTACATGGTCATGATTGTGTATTCGTATTTGCAAACAAAAATATATTTTAATATTATGCCTATATCGATTGAAGATGTTCAAGATGTGTTTGGTATGATTGGATAACGTCCAAAACCAGGAAATGAAACAAACTTATTTTTGCAATTATTGACAAATATATTATTTGTTTAATCAGGCATAATATTCTATAGTCCCTGCTCCGGTACTCTTTGTGCGATGTAGGTAGTAGGTATCAGCAATGAGATGCACACTTTAGAAAGAATTGAAAAAATACCTATTTCTTGGGCGTTACCTACGCTGAATATAGGTAGCCAAAATTGGTCAAATGCCATGAAGGGTATCACCGGTTAACCTATGGAATATTGCCCCAACTCATCTTAAAAATCCATACAGGGGATTGAAAAATACACTTATTTATCTTTTACGATTTGTTGGAGTCGATGGCCATGACAGTTGTTGGTCAGCTTATGGGGAAACCTACCTACCATTGTTGGAACCCATCTAGGTTAAATTTTTAGTTGTCAAATTTTGAGCAAAAAATATGAATTTCACAGCATCGGTTGAAATGCAGGAGTGGTGTCTAGGGTACCTACCTTAATCATCATGGAGATGGAATGAGAAATGGTCGAATTTCGTGTAGAAACAAGAATTACAAGAAAATCTTCCTTTATCTTAAATTGATTTTTTAGCAGTGGCGATTCTCCAAAAGTTGCTTGGTAGGGATTTTTACCGAAAACACTGTAGGCATCAATATTGATTTAGGTATACCTATAGCCTTGTATACCCTGGTGTTTGGCAGCTGAAATGGAATACTCGTCTGCCACCTTTAGCCAGATGAAGAAAATAGTCAAAAAAGGTGTAAGACTCTCGCCAAGTTTTCAAAACATCGAAATGACGTTGAGGGAAGCAGCATTCCTCAACCCAAAGGACGGTATTCCGATGAAGAATTGTGAGATCGGCTCATTTTCGCGTCTTGAAGACGAATCCGATGTAGACATATTAAATCCTGGCCACGAAATCTCCGAAGTGAGTCCTAGAGTAAAAATTGGGGACGACGGTAAAATCGTTATCGATCCGCTGAGCCTCTCCAGAATTCCAACATCGAGGCAAATGCCCGACCAAAATCTCAAGAAAATTTCTCAAAAAGACGCTCGTAAGAGATGCCCTCCCTGGGATTGCAAGTCTACGGTGAAATTTTATACGTCCCTTTTCCTGCACGGCACCAATTTTGCCAATATTTGTGCGGAGTTTCCTTTGCGAACCAGGAGAAATCTCAAGTTGAAATACAAAAAGGAAACCAAGATCAACAGTCAGTTTATTGACAAAGTAATCGGTTCGAAGAAGTGCCGAGCAGATTTGGACGAGGTGGTTCGTCTACTGAAGAAAAGTTTCAATAAAATGTAACGAGGTTAACGGTTATCGTTAAAGGAAAAATAATTTTTGTCCGAAGTTTATAATTTTCTATCGGTGCGAAGCTTATTTAGATATTCTTGTTTGCTGAATGCATTATAATGTTTTTGCTAATGTTCTCGTCCACTTCAAATATAGAATTTTTCTTACTGGAAATCTTGAATTCTGCGATGAACGCTTGATTGATGTGTGTGGAGGGAGGGGGGGAATTCGGGGTACCAATCACCCTACTTCAATTATGTGTTGATGGCTCTGATATTGTTCGTTATCAGGCTGAATGCTCAAAAAGAAAACGCTGATGAAATAAAATCCGCGAAAATGTCTTAGTTTCTCGCCTGTATCACACGTCGGTCCGTTCTCCTCCCCCCATCCCACAGACCTGGACAGACCAATTCTTTGGTAATTTTGACATGCAAATTAATTGGTAATTTTTTCAAGAAACAAGGTTCCTTAGATGAATAATAAACATTTATGCAGCGCAATAGTGAACGTATCCAAGGCATCAGCCAATCAGAGGAAAGGGTCTGTGTGTCTGTACATGCCTAAACTCATGCCCACCCTCCAGAAACATGTGCCTACTTTCCTCTGTGCTATGAGCATTGGTTTTTTTGTCCTTAAAAATGAACTGATTACTGGCAGCCTTGCACAACAAATAAAAGCGGAAAACTTTTGTCTGTTCCTAGCAAGCGTTGGCGTCTTGGGAGTGGGATGCTCTGTTGGATGGACGAGTCCGACGATTAAAAAGTTGGAGAAGCAGAAAATCATCACGGCTTCACAATCGAGCTGGATCGCGTCTGCTCACGAGATCGGCCATTTTCTCAGCCCGTTTCCTGTCGGATACCTTGTCGGCAAAATCGGACGGATCTGGCTACTGCTTGCAGCATCAATATTGGCAATCGCAGGATGGGTTCTCGTGTTATGTTTCAATCAAGGATACCACATCGCTCTTTTGTACGCATCTCGCGTATTGTTCGGCCTGTCTATGGGAACTGTCTTCACCGTAGTTCCACTGTACATTGCTGAGGTTGCCCCGCCCACAAGCCGTGGGGCTTTGAGCACATTGTTTCAGGCGATGCTTTACCTGGGTCACCTACTGGAATATTCGGCGGGGCCGTATTCTTCTTACACGGCATTGGCCATCATATCGATGGTGGTCGCCTGCACGTGGTTGGTCACCACACTTTGCATGAAGGAATCTCCAGTTTACCTTGTGCAGAACGGAAGGAACGACAAAGCGATCGACAACATTGCTTGGCTTCTCAATACTAACGACAGTGAAATTATTAGAGCAGAACTCGTCAAGACGGAACAAATGTTGGACCAAAGATGGGAAAGATCAATTTGGGATTTGTTCAAGCGAGGATACCGTGCAAAATTGACAATAGTTTGCTTCGCCGCCGCAGCTCAGAGGTTCACTGGTATGTCCTCGGTTGTCGCATATGCAGCACAGACCTTCCCCTCGACCAAAGGTTTTCTCAATTCTGATCAGTACACAATACTGTTCGGATTTCTCGTATTTGCATTCACCTTTGTCTCAGCTTCGCTGATAGATTCGTTGGGACGAAGGCCGCTGATGATCGCATCAGCTTTTGGCTGCGGTGTTGCGCACGCCGTCACTGCTGTCTATTTTGGGTGGAACACCGATTCGTTGACTTGGATTCCGTTCTTATCCATAACTTCGTTTTCCGTTCTGTACTCTCTGGGAATCGGCCCGATCGTCAACACTCTACAGGGGGAGCTTTTCCCGCCAGAGCTGAAAGGATACGCATCGTCGATAGTGACTATCGTCCACGCAGCTACATCGTTTATGGTGACGAAATCGTTTCAGGTCATCAAGAACGATGCGGGCTTATACGTGAACTTCATCATCTATGCAGCGCTTTGCTTTCTTTCATCCGTTATCGCTTATTTGTTCGTTCCTGAAACCAAGCGAAAACACTTGATGGAAACTCAAGGTACTGAGGATTAGTAGCTCAACAATACCTCGTGCTCAGGAAAGCAGGGGTAAAACGGATGGTGCAGGGTGGTGAAACTGTGACTTCATTGTAGCCCTTCCTTTGCTCAATCCCTGGCACTCGCTCAAAAGACTGCGTGACGTTTTGGGAGTCTGGAGTTCCACAATGTTGGCACCGCGTCTCTAAATGACTAATCAGCGTTGGCTTGATGTGTATGTCAAATTGGAAGGATGAGGGATGTTTTATCCTTGGAGATGAAAGCGCAGCGAGCCTACGGATGCATCTTTTCATTGATAGAGGAGTGCTTGGTAACGACGTTAACCGTGCTAATCAACCACGACAGATTAAGCAGAGCTCAGTGGAACTCTAGACTCTCCTCATGTTTTTGACAATTTCAATGATTTGGAGATGAGGGTTTTGAGGAATCCATCGTTATTTGGGGCCTATTTCGTAAACTGCAACCCATTTTGGTTCTTGATATTGCCTCTGCCTTGCTAAATCCAATGACAATTTATGGCGAAGGACATACCGCCTTCAATTTACAGAATAGCCTTCCCCCCTGGTATTACAAACCATAAAATACTCAATCATTCTAATATTTTCCATTTCCTAATTACGACGGCCTTCTGATGAGGCGAGTCTATGTCGCTGATAAGCATACGATTTTTTACTGCCCCGAGTTTGTAAAAGAAAGTTTAAAATGTACTAGGTACCTACCTATAGGTTATAGGAAGATTAAAATAAAAATGACGGGCTTTGTATCATAGTATATTAACGATACTGTATTATACAAATATTTTCGTACTTTCCTAAAAACTGTAAAAATATAAAATTGATATTTTTCCCATTTATTTCTTTCCCCTGATACCCATTTATAAACAGTGGTAAATCTTTAGGGGGAAAACAGGGTAAGCAGAACCAAGATCCAACACGGTATGCTGGTTCTTAAGTGACGATTGCCTCGCTGATTTCCCCGTGTGGATTTGCCACTGAAATACATACGATTTCTACGATATGCATTTACCCATATTATTAAACAACGGATTCAAAGAAAACCGCATTATTGTTTTCTACACAAGAATACCAATTCGATGGGTCTAATCGGATAACCTGTATCAAAATCGAACAAGCTCGTGAGATAACTTATTATTGGTGAGGGAAACATCAGCTCCTTTAGCTACAGGTCAGGTTAACGTGGTAATGAAGATGAACTAGGCATGCAAATCAATTTGAACTACGAAGGATTTCGTTTCCTATTAAAACTCTCCATTATCTCCTTTCAAAGGTTTGCATCATTTTATGATGATATTTTTTGGTCATCAATGGCAAGATTACAACAGGCCAGGTATATGAAGGAAATAATTCGTACCAAGCTGGATTCGATCCCTTTTGATCCATAAATTTTTTCCCACCTTTGAGGTGAGCCGAAATGAATAGAGTAATTATTCTGTCTGCGATATAAAGAAAACGCAGGCATCGGTGCCTGGCAGCGGCAGAATGAAGCAAAAAGCGGAAAAAATCGTTAGATTAAAAACGTTAGTTCTGAATCACGTAACACACACGCGTGAAGACCTCAATAACAAAGGGCTAACCAGTTTCTCCAAAAAAAAAACTAAAGTCCCTATTTTTTCAAAATATGTGGCTTTAAATTGATTCATTGCCAGGAACTGACTCCTACATATTCTCAACATCGCAGACGGGCTATAATTTCTGATATTCTCGCTTGGTCAGAATTATCACAGTCCCTTTGGAATAACCTCATGTTACCGGCCCAGTTTGGCACTAAAATAGTTCATAAAAATCACATTCACAGCCGGTTGCAGAAACTGAAAGTATTTGAGGACGCCGCACAAACCAAATACCTTCAGCATCTGTGGAATTTGACATGGAAATTATTGTCTCGATATTGCACACAATAAAATTTTAGCATCTCATGAGATGGAAAGGTGACTATTATAATTTATTTATCGGTCGAGCTCCGTATCGAACGCCACCTTGAACGTAGTCTTTCTCGTGCATTGACAAATACCTACGCCGTGTTTCTTCCTGCTCGTCATCACCAAGTCCTAGAAACAAAGAAAGTTATAAAGTTTGGGCTTCTGAGCCGTTTAATTGGTTCAAAAATTCGATCAGGTGAGCATTAAATGCGATGCGTGGAGTCTGTCCAAAACGGCGAAATAACAAGGAACTAAGACGTCAGGCTCTATCACACTTTCACTGCCTCCGAAAACTAAGGGTGCGATAAAGAGGTTTAAGGGTACCATTGAAGCTTCCATGACACCATAAGATTGGTACAAATAAAAGCAAAATTATCAGTCATGTAGGGAAACAACATCTACTCAACATACCAATGTACTTCTTGAGGAAGTCTAGGGTAAGGTAGTTGTTTATGTTGCTACCGGTTTCGGGGTCCAATTTGTACATGAACCAGTTGAGCCAATATCCCATTATATGAGGTGTGTCGGTCTGTGTTTCATGCGTCGAGTGCCTGTAAAAGACAGCAACGGTTGAGAAACTGATAACTGATAGTAAAAATCATAATTGTAGTCTGCCTGCGAAAAATATTGGAGTCGGTGCCTAGCAACGAACAATCTAATTAAAGCCACAGGCTTTGAAAAAAAGAGGCAATTTAGTTATTTTGTTGGCAAAACCGGTTGGCGCTTTGTCAAGGTCCCAGTGAGTGCTGACAGCAGTGCTGACGTTTGCAGGGGGGAAACTCCAGAAAAATTGTGAAAACTTTCCCTGCATTTGTTTCATTCAGCCGCCGCCAGGTCTCAACTCTTACGTATTCATTATATCGCAGACTAATGTTAACAAATAATTCGTCATCAACATAGCTTCTGCGTACTTGATCGTGACGAGTTCTCTATTCTCCGGTCGATTGTTGACAAGTTTCTCTATGGCTTGTAAATTGCTCTCGATGTGAAAGGTTTGCGAGTTGATGAAAAGAACAGGAACTTTGAAATTGAGCGGTTCATTCTTTATGGGATACATCCAGCAATCCAGAATCACGCCACACCTGTAGTGCACAATGGAATTAATGTTACGTACTCAGCAGGTCAATCTAGAAAGTTTCTTCTAGCCCAGTAACCGAGGTAGCCCTGGGCGTGCCCTGCTGCAGTCGAGGAGAGCCATTACAAAGCAACCTAGAATCTGACCTTTCTATCCTACTTCATTTAATATCACGATGTGTGTAACTTAATGATCAAAAACGCACTTGATCCTGTCATCGTTGGAGATGGTTAACAGCGTCGTCGCGCCACCAAATGAATGTCCCATCATACTGATTTTGTCCAAATCCAGAATACCCTATAATTATGAACTTAGCTGAGAACTGTTGCGAAATTACCCAATTTTAATGCATCGAATCTACAAAAATTTACTCGATTCACCTCAAACTCTCGCAGGCTCACTGCGCTGGGAAGGATGTTTTCGGCACTTCCAGCGTTCACATCTTGCAACAGGTCTAGAAGCTTTTTTATTTCGGTCAGTCGATTGTGAATCTATGGCGTAAAATTGACATTGTTGATAGAGTTATGAACGAAAGTACGGAGCAAAATTTTCAATTACCTAATTATAAACACAAAACCCATGGGGCTCGCTTTATGAGCCAACCTAATATAGCATAAGGCGCCGAATCTGTTAGATTAATGGGATAACACTAGCTCAAGCCAATACCTGAGCGTTCCTTATTTCGTAATGATTTGGTTGACCAAGTTGCATCCTGACATGCTCGATCCAGGTGCGTTGGTCATTTTTCAAGGATTCAGGAGAATCGTAGTAATAAGTTGCGGCTGCTGAAGTATCCCTGACA
Organism: Nesidiocoris tenuis; assembly: GCA_036186465.1. Lineage (NCBI taxonomy): Eukaryota > Metazoa > Arthropoda > Insecta > Hemiptera > Miridae > Nesidiocoris > Nesidiocoris tenuis. Next base: position 17,707,347 of record AP028911.1, read on the forward strand.
TTTGAAAGAACTTTATTAATGATCTAAAATTAATTATGCTATTTCAAACCCTGCTATCTAAAGACACTTGCTGAGTGATTCTTTTGAGGTGATTGCTTGCAATATGGGGTATCCTATACCCGCGTAAACCTTTTCCGCAATTTTCAAAATCAAACAGCAACCTACCCCAATTTCTCTATTTTGTAAGGAAACAGAAAGAGACCAACTTGTGCTCAATCGAAGCTACGAAGAATCCAAATGATGCCAATTCGGTGGCTAGGTTGGAGGAAATGAACCTTGTAGCACCGAATCCATGGGACAATACTATTACTGGCATCTTCTGCTTGGCTGGTGGTTCCTGCCACATACAAGGCACCAACGGCTCACCTGCTCCACGGTTGGCAGAAAGGGAAATGATTGGATGAGAAATTCCCTGGCAGAGAACATTGTGCATCACCAAAATTCAGTTTTTCAAGTCCTTGGAGAGATGGAAAAACGAGATAGAGGAAGAGGCGGTTCTCTTCAGAACAGCAACACGAAAAAATTGACAAAAATTGATGAAATTTTGGAAAAAATTGAGAGATATTGGCCGATATACTGGAGAGCAGTAAGCGTACCTCCATAGTACCAGACTGCCATTCGAATCAGACTGCCCCACAGGTTTGTTAGCTTGGCGAAACCTTCAATGTACTTCGGATGGGTGCTCCACAGGAACCATTTTGTGGGATCGTTCTAAAATCGCCAGAAAAAATTATTCCATGAATTCACTCTGATACTAATGGTGAAAATAGATGAGCATTACGAATAAATTGAGTTTCTCCTTACTGGGCTTACATACCAGCTTATTTAGCAGTGCAGTCGGATAGTATACGCGAACGAACGTACTGGTTGCTCCAAAGTCGCTCATCCAATCGAAACACCCAGGAGCAAAAGGTCCTTCGTAACAGAATGATACAAAATTTTGAGATTCTTTCTTACCTAGTTCCACTTTCACTTGCGTTTTATGCACTCAGTTTCAGATGAAATTTTATTTTCAGTATGAGTTTCACTTTTAGTTTTACTAAAGCTTTTACTTAGGCATACTTTCAGTATTACTTGCAAACGCAACATTAAAATCCTCTTTCAGTTCTAGTTCAAATTTTAGGTTAGGCCCGAGTTTCACTTTCAGTTTTACTTTCATTTTGAATTTGAGATTCACTCCGAGTTTGAGTTCCACTTTCAGTTCAAGTTTGATTTTCTGTTTTACTTCCACTATCAGTTTGCGTTGCCTTTTTAGTTTTATAAGGTACTTAGGTATAGGAACGTACTTAGGTACTTTCAGTTTCAGTTTGGCTAGGTAACTATCGTTATACCAGCATTCCAACGGTTTATAAATCGAACTTTCGAAGACAGCAACACTTTTGTGAATCCGAATAAATTTGAACTTTGCTGTTATAAGTATGGCTATTTTTTTATCCCACGATATTTTCAGCAACGATAGGTTAATACATGATAGAATTCATCATCATCCACAATCGTCACAGACAGGTACCTTATTCTGAAATTCATCTCAACGGCTGAGCTGATTCAGTAGGTAGTATGTCTCTTCAAAATTTCTAGTTTTTCGGACTCGAAGACCAATGGCTAGAAACATGGTTTTTGGATGTTTCTCGTTAATGGTCTTACAGCTAATTTTGTAGATTACCTAAACTGTGACGCTGAGAGATAAGACAATTAACTCGAACGAATTTTCGGATACATAATAATACTATTCTAATACGAATGGTTATAATACTTTCTTTTGGCTCTTATAAAACACCAGAGAAGGCAAGTAAAAAAATACGTAAATACCTCAGCAGAAAGCTGAGAAAAAATTGCATTCGTAATAATTCAAATAATGATTAACCTTTCGGAAGGGGTAGATGTCTTGGAGCGTTTTTCCACATTGTTTTTGGCCGAAGTGGACAAGTAGACTGTTCGAAAAACGACTCAACAATTAAAACGGAGAAATCGCCTGGCTACGCAAGAATTCCGATTGCGTGAAAACCATCGGACAATCCAGACTACCTGTTGATTAATTGGTGCAGCCAAACGTTACGCTATCGTTACAACGGAAATAGTTTCCAAAATAATTTGTCAATCACTGGGAAAAAGTCAATGAGGTCGCAAATTTCGCGGGCGAAGCAATGACTAGGCAATTCGAGAAATGATTATCATCGCTTGCGCTTCTGGTTGATGATGATACGGAACTGTGATGATGATGAGTCGGTACCCAGTAGCATACTCATGACGATGACGTTCTTCAGTAGTCAGTACCCAAGATAACCTACTCCCCCCTTCTCCAAGTAGTGCGCTCCAGCGGCTACCCGGTTAACTTCTATCACTCGCACCTCACAGTGTGAGGCTCACACTTGTATACGGTACCTGTCCCATGTCCTGTCGGATCGAAACAATGGGACGTGTTTTCGAATAATTTTTCCCAAATTTCTCGCTCGATTTACCCCTCGATCCAATCGGGGTGAAACGATTGCCGCTGGGGTGCCACGCCAGACGTCGGATACGGCCTGTACGCCGTCCGCCGTTTTTCAAGGAGAATCAGTTTTTGTACATTGGTCATTTTTGACCATTTTAGAGATAGACACCCCCTAGGTATAATCTTGAGTGAATTCTTAGGTAACTACTTAAGTAATCTGAATACAGGGAAGAATGTGGAGTTGCATGTTTTTACAACATGTACTGTAGGCATGTATTTAATCGTATACTCCCAAAACATCATTCTCAACAAAGCATAGAGGGTTTAAGTTGAATTCATAATATAGAGGTGCAGCCATTCTTCAACAAAGAGCAGATAATTCGGAGTAGCCAAGCGTGCGCAGTCGGCTTTGATTTTTAATGCGTAGTAAGTTACATCCAGGTCCTCGTTTGCTTTTCCAAAGTCGCTAATCTGAAAAAAAAAAAAACAAGTTCTTACGGAGTTACGTCTCACAGAGCAACAGCTACGTAATTCTTGTACTCCAGCAAAACCCCTCCCGTACAGTCAAAATGGCAAAAAGGGCGACCCACATTTGCTGTCCTTTCAGGGGACAAATTTAAAATACCTACAAATCTGTCGTCAATCCTACAGTAACTGGGCACTGAAAAATGGAAAATATCGAATGGGTGCGTACATCGCTCAGGACATCGGGATCATTCGAATATTCAATCAGGTTCAGAAGGATAGCTCGTACATTGTTTCTCCTTTCAGGTGGTAGCAGATGGTAGTCAGGCCACCTTTCCCTGAAAACCACAATAAATAATTTACCAACATTTAGCTACAAATACGCAGATATAAGCTGATTTTGATAGCGCTTCATCGCATCAATAATTTCAAATGAAACAAAAAATTTTTAATTAGGCAAAGACTCTTTACTGCTGATATTTTTTGATAATATGTACCCACTCACTTGATTCCGGGCCAAAAATAATCATGCGAGAGAGGATTCGAAGATAGGATCTTGAATCTGGCAATCATGTTGAACCGATCGTCAACATCAGAGTCATCAGGTTCGTTAGCAAGTTCCCACAATCTAAAATGGAGAATTGTAGGTATCGGAAAATCGTTGGTGCATGTGCAGCTAATCTTGACAACAAAACCGCAAGAATAAATATTTCAATGAACAGAAGGAATTAACCTTTCCACATAATCCTTGTTCTGCACTCCAACTAATGCAGTCCAAATCATGATTTTCTTGAAGATATCCGTCTCATCCCGAAAGCTATCTAGAACCCTGAAGTACAATTCATCGTCAATTGTTTCTCCTTTGAAAGCTAAAAAATTATGCAGATATATTGAAATCAATATTGATTTGAGATTTATTCCAAGAATGTGCAAAACTATGACACTCTGAAAAATGACAAAATTTGTTTCTGTTCTGCGTTCAACTAGCATTTTGCTTCCACTGTATTACACAACCATGGCACTCTTTTAACCTTTCCCAAACCCGCGCATGCGCAGCTTAATACGGCTCATTAATAACCTCATGTTCTTGCATGGTCCAGAGAAAATGCATTCATGAGCGTGCATTACCATGAGCGAAGGCGACTCTCTTCAGTTCCAAGGGTATTGTACCTTCTTCTAGAAACACCGTGAGAATATATTTCAAACGACCGACGGCTTCTTGTTCGGCGAATTCGCCGGCCAAATCGAGAATAGCAACTTTCCTTATCACATCCAAAATTGGCTGTTTCACGACTGTGTAAGCAGTTTCGTCTTCTAGGTAACTTTGCACCAATAACTTCACCAGAAACTACGTGGCAAAAAATGGATTTGGGTACAACGGGCCAGAAGATATGGCTTGGAAGAATTCAGAACAATACGAGGTTAATTTATTTTGGACCCGTGACCCCCCCTTCCGATTTTTTCAGGCCCTACTTTTTTATTAATTTTTGAAGACCGCTATTCGAGGAAGACTCATCAAAATCTTCATTCCCTATAAATCAAACGATGTCTGTAAAATACAAATTTGGGTGATATTAGGTAGGTAAGGTACCTCTAACAAGTATGTCATTTGGGAGCCCAGTGTGCGACGATAAAGTCTTTCCAGATGTTTGGCAGCCGTTAACCACGGCAGAGGGTGATGTTCCTTGCCATCTCGTAAGTACACGACCAAACTCAAAGGTACGCCATGGTGAAGGTACCCGTACTCTGCCAAAGTGAAGGCATCATCCAAAAGGTTAGCTTTATCCTCTGGATCCAAAATCTGAAAGAGTAGTATAATATACTACTGGCATATTATGCCAATCATAAAGGACCACAAATATACTACTGGCATATTATGCCAATCATAAAGGACCACAAATATTTTTTAGTGAAACTAAATTGGCTCATACCTTCTGTTCCTTCATGACTGAGGCAAAATTTGTCCACATTTCTTTAGAATAGTTCACCCTGTAATAGCCTGATTGATGCCAGTTGAGTTTGAACGGCTTCATCACAGATTGAAGAAGCACTAAAAAGACGAATAGACATTTAAAGCGAAGAAAAAATAGAAGGGTTGCACTCCTATCAAATTGATTGAGTCTATTTACGGTTACGATTTAAGATCTCCCGGACAAAGTAAATTGTGGCTAAAAATAAAATTTTGTAGATGACTTGATTTTGGAATACATACCTGATATGCCTGAACCTGGATATGCCCGTGAGTAAAGCAGTAGTAGACAGTAGGCTATTGTATGCCCATGAATTCCCACAATATGTCTGTACTACTATAAAATAAATAATCTCGTACGCTCCTAATCGACCTAAAAACATTGAGATTCATGCCTGGCAAACCGTTCTCTTCGAGGGATGTGATTTTGATTTTCTTTGCAGCGTCAAGTTCAAAGTACATGATTGGTAACAACGCCTTCCTGGAATGCGAAGCGGGAGTGGCGTTGAAATAACATCAAAAAGTCAATTTTTTGAAAATAAAAGAGAAAAAAGTATAAAATAAAAATTTGTGATTTTGATCATAAAAATTCGTGTACTTACCAATCGTCAGTAACAGATACCCTCTCATCGGTTTTCGTCTTTCTGACAAACCGCGACTGATGGAGAGTTACCCTTCCTGTACTACTTGTCTCTACTGTTACAAGGGGATACGAATCTAGGACTCTCCAAGACTCCAGAATTCGTTCAATTCTCTTTGTACCCAACACAGAATCGGGGTAATCGTACAGCAACAGTTTTTTCCCCAATTCGGTCTTATGGTTGAAGTATTGTGACATCTGGAACCTGCAATAATAGAAACCACAATGCGACCCGATCCCAGCGCAACGCCAACCTCAAGATACGCCTGTTACGCACCTATAAGTTGCAGGATCGAGTACCGCAATCATTCGCATCACGGCAGCACCCTATGGAAAGTGAAATTGCATCAGAGACATTCCTGAACCCTCAAGCAAGGTGCGGAGGTGTACAAGAGTGAGATGGAGCTGTACGGTTTTCATATGGTTCGGCCTAGCATTGATACGCCTCTGACCAAAGGATAATTTTTTACCAATGGGAAGCCGAACCCGATGAAAACTGGTCTGATCGTACTCTTGTGAACCTGCTCAAGAATGGCTTGATTGCCGGGAATGACGATGAGTTAGGTCAGGATGAATCCCAAGAACAACGTACGAACCTTCCCAGAATAAATAGCTTGGGCAGCCAACGAGTTGAAATTCAAAGGAGTAGGCTGATCAATAATGCGATTCAAATCGGACAAGAACCACGGTTCCGCATCCATTGCTGGCTGTATGTCGTAGTATATCGTCATCCAATCCTGGAAAAAAGCATGCTGCAAACCGAAGAAGTGTACATATCTTGCAGATGTTTGAACAAAACGGATTGCTTACCGAGTACCAACTTGGAAACATCTGAGATCCAATGAGTTGCGCCATGTAGCCTATATTTGCTTCAGAGACCCAGTAATATATCCAAGATACGCTCGTCACTGTAATTATATCCGTTCATCAAGATCGCAAAGACCTGCTCGAAATTCGATATTGACAATCTGGTGTGATTTCCGTTGAATTCCATCAAACCAGATTTGATTTACGATTTTGATCAAACCGATTGTATATTTGAAGAAAATTTTGCATCGTATGTAGAAGTAGGTTGCACACAGAAATTAACACTTTTTTTGAGCTGCCCTGACCCACCCAGCAAAATTTGACCCATCCAACGTTCTGCGGGAAATTCCCAAGTGGCCAATTTATCCGAATCAAGGATTAATATGAATGAAAACTAGGATTTAAAGTTTTAATTAGCAGTCGGATCTAGTAGGCATGGTTTTTTATAAATAGCTCGGCGTCGGCAGCTGCTCCTTTGACAGTTCCGGCTTTATATTTTCCCAAAACTGCAAGACCATTAGCACGAGCTCGGTTGATCAATTCTTCCTGCGCGGCTTTGGTGTACTCGTCTTTACCGTTCCAAGTCTTCAGAACCGACGCCTGAAGCGCTCTTCCGAATGAAAAAGTGAGCGGCCACGGTTTTCGACCGACGTATTTATTTATCGCATCCAAATTGACGGATGCCTCTTCTTCAGACTGGCCGCCCGAGAGAAAGGCTATTCCGGCCACAGCCGGCGGCACAGTCCTTTGAAAAGCGAGCACAGTCGCTTCGGCAATTTCATCGGGAGAGTACTTGATCGGGCACTGCATCCCAGGGGTGACCATGTTCGATTTGAGAATGGTGCCTTCCAGAAATACGTGGTGGTCTCCCAATGCTTTATATACAGCTGATAACACCGATTCTGTCACTTTCTGAGCTCGGTCCAAGTCGTGAGATCCGTCAGGGAGCACTTCGGGTTCTACGATCGGGACCATCCTCTGAGACTGCGAGATGGACGCGTACCTCGCTAGCACGTTGGCGTTCTCCATGATCGCCTGATATGAAGGTACGTTCTTGCCGATTTTCAGGACGCATCTCCACTTGGTGAAGTGGCAGCCTTCTTTCTTGTAGCCGGTGCACCTTTCAGCCAAGTCGTCCAAACCTTGGGTTGTGCATTCATCTTCGGAGCCGAACAGAGGCACCACTCCGCGGTCCACCTTGATCCCTGGGACGATTCCGTTTTGCTTCAGAAGTTCGAGAAATGGTGTACCGTCGTCTGCTTTCTAAAAATGTCCCATATTTGTCAGTGGATATGGGAGCATTATGCTATAATTTTTAATGGTTAGTGTCGCATTACATTCACTGGTAGATTTTGATGCATTCAAATATGGTCGGATGAGGGATTTTTTTCAAGGAGATGAGAGCACAGGTAGTACCCACAACGCTTGATCTACAAATTTGCTGTTTCATTTCGGAACAAGTAAAATCAGCTCAACTGGGAAGTTTTGTGTTATGGGGTCTGTTCGATGAGGCCAGCCCTGGGCAGTTCTGCGCTAGTTACTAACGAGGCTAAGCAAATTCACCCAATCACATGGCTTGAATTTGTTTGGCGTCACTAGTTACTCGCCCAGGACTGTCTAGGACAGGCCTCATCGAACAGACCCATAATTTGCCCAGATGTTGGGAGCTGGGACTAAAAAAACCACTATCAGTTAAGTTTTTTTTCTTTTGTAAATTACTGACTTGGAATAGCGTTTCATGAAACAGAATGACACCCGAGATATTGTCGGCGATACATGGATCTGTGGTAAATAAGAGCTGTCTGTAACGCCTGCGGTTCTCTTCAGTATTTTCAACGCCGACTTCTTGGAGTCGTTTGCCCAACGTGTTGACCGACTCGTCAGCAGCCAAAATTCCTTTTCCTGGCACGACGAGGGCTTTTGCAATTTTTTTAAGCTCATCTTGCAGGGCTTGAGGTGGATAGTTGTAGTACGTAGTCATATTTTCTCAAAGTAGCTGACGAAATTTGGACAAGAATTTTGGTAGGACACTATTGTTGGGACTTTTTAATGAGTTCAGAAAACAACCGGAAAATTTTGGTGTGAATGTGAAGACAATTAATTTATCGCGTTATTTGGATACTACTACAGGGTTACTTATCCAATTAACCACAAGTTGTTCAGTATATAACTACTGGGGCTTTATTCTGGGCTGGTTACAAGAGTGTGAGCACAACCCCGACGGCCTGAAGGTAGGTTGCAATTTGTTGCTTCACTCGGTTTGCATTCAGCAAAACTCAATAAAGCTGTAGGCAAACGAAACTCAGTTTTTGTAATGAATAGGCGTTCTAGGGGCCAAGCCGATACGGGTTATAACCTGTTACTACAGACCGTCTAAAATTGGCTATAATGGCGTTTGTTAAATTAACATCAAAATCAATGCCTTGAATCCGACGCTGGACTCATGATCCGTTCTAGGATTAGGGAGAGCCGTTTTTGTACGACAAAATTGATGTAAGAAGTCGAGTTGTTCTGAGCAATATTAAAGATATCTCACAAAAGGCATCGAAAGCCGCAAAAATATTGGGGGTGTCGACAAAATATTTAATAGTATATGAGCTCTCGTTTTGGCACCAATTTTTCCAAACTGATGTTGGATTCTCATGAACGTTTGCTGACAGCACTTGACCGACTTAACACAGATCGGACCTGTCAAACTTACAAACTCAACTTTCAAACATCACTCTCAAACACAACTCTCCAAATCAACTCACAAACTTGGCCCAAAAACTCAACCTACTAACTCAACTAACAAACTCAACTCTCAATCCCAACTCTCAACATCAACTCACAAGTCAGCCTTCTAACATCACTCTCAAACTCAACTCTCAATCTCAAATCTCCATCTCAAATCCCAAACCATCTCAAAAACTCAACTTTCAAACTTTACTCTAAGATTCAACCCACTATCTCAACTTTCAAAATTCACTTTCAAACTCAACTTTCAAACTTCACTTTCAAATTAAACTCACAAGCTCAACTTTCAAACTTCAACTTTCAAACTTCACTCTCAGACTCAACCCACAACTTCATCTTTCAAACTCAACTCACAAACTCAACCCACAAACTAAACTTTAAAACTCAACTGGCAAACTCAACTTTCAAACTTCACTCTCAAACTCAACCAACAAACTAAACTTTAAAACTCAACTTTCAAGCTTCACTCTCAGACTCGACCCGCAACTTCAACTTTTAAACTTCACTTTCAAACTTCACTTTCAAACTCAACTCACAAACTCAACATTTAAACTTCACTCACAGACTCGACCCACAACTTCAACTTTCAAACTCAACTTTCAAACTCAACTCACAAACTCAACCCACAAACTAAACTTCAAAACTCAACCCATTAACTTCACTACTTTCAAACTTCACTCACTAACTCAACTTTCAAACTTTACTCTCAGATTCAACCCACAATCTCAACTTTGAAAATTCACTTTCAAACTCAACCCACAAACTAAACTTTAAAACTCAACCCACTAACTTCACTACTTTCAAACTTCACTCACAAACTCAACTTTCAAGCTTCACTCTCAGACTCAACCCACAACTTCAACTTTCAAATTAACCCACAAACTCAATCCTCACGCTCAGTAAGTTTGCGAGTTAAGTTTGAGAGTGAGTTTGTGAGATTGCAAATTGGCTTTTGCAAGTTGAGATAGTGGTTTGAATCTTAGAGTGAAGTTTGAAAGTTAAGTTTGCCAGTTGAGTTTGAAAATGAATTTTGAAAGTTGAGATTGTGGGTTGAATCTGAGTGAAGTTTGGAAGTTAAGTTTGTGAGTGAATTTTGAAAGTACTGAAGTTAGTGGGTTGAGTTTGAAAGTGAATTTTCAAAGTTGAGATTGTGGGTTGAATCTGAGAGTAAAGTTTGAAAGTTGAGTTAGTGAGTGAAGTTTGAAAGTAGTGAAGTTAATGGGTTCAGTTTTGAAGTTTAGTTTGTGGGTTGAGTTTGTGAGTTGAGTTTGAAAGTTGAAGTTGTGGGTCGAGTCTGTGAGTGAAGTTTAAATGTTGAGTTTTAAAGTTTAGTTTGTGGGTTGAGTTTGAGAGTGAAGTTTGTGATTTGAGTTTGCGAGTAAAGTTGAAAGTTGAGTTCGTGAGTGAAGTTGAAAAGAAGTGGGTTGAGTTTGTGTGGTGAGTAGGTGGGTTTAATCTGGGAGGTAAGTTTGGGAGTTGAGCTTGTAAATTAAAGTTTGTATGTTGAGTTTGTAACTTGAGTAAGCAAGTTGAGTTTGAGAGGTGAATTAGTCGGTTGAGTTTGTGTGTTGAGGTTTCGAGTTGAGTTTGAAATGCGTTGAAATGACGGTTTGAGATGAGCGTACAATGAGGGGTGGATCATCCACACATAATGGCAGGTTGTCAAATTTACAGTAAGATGAATGACAACTTACTGAGATTCCCCATCCACATGTGCAGGACTTCGTGTATCATTTTCCTCACCACCTTCGTGTAGTACGAGCAGGTTTTTTCACTAACAGGACAAATTTCTCGCTCCGAGAAGACCAACACTCCTGGATTGCTCATGCAGTATGGAGGAAAACTGTTGATCGGTAGCGCTAGAATGTCTAAAAAAATTAGCACAAACTATGTTTTAGTGGAAAAAAAATACTTAGATCCGGAATTAGGCGAGTCACACAAAGAGTGGTTTACCTATTTTGGATAAGTTAAACTGGGTTCGAATGAATTTCCCGACAAAAACCATGATGGAGCAGATCATCTCTTGCACCTCCTTGGTCCGGTTAACCATCTCCTCGCGACAACATGTGGAAATCGTGTAGCCAAATTTCGCTACGGTCGGGTCAGTCGAAACGAAATTTCCAACAACCATAACGAGCGACATGATTTGAAGAGGCGGAGATGCATAAAAGAAAACGGTCGTGAGTTTCTCGCTTGGAAAATCGGAAATTCGTTTCTGGAAAAACATTCGTACGCTCATCATCGAAATTGATATTACCTGTTCATCAAGAAATTAAGTACCACCTAATGAATCATATTTTAGGTGTATACGTTTATAATTATTAGGATATTGGTCGCGATTGTCGCTTCAGAATTGATTTTTCATGAAAAGAGAAAAACGGTGACGTTCTTTTGACATTGAACTTTACCATGTATCTACTTTCAGCGACACGGACATCTCAAGGGAGATCATTTCAGAAGATTGTAAGTTTCCAGCGGCTCACCCTCAGCCAAAAGCCCAGTATAGTGGGCATTCTGCACTTTTTGCTGACTCATTGGTACACCATCGCCCTGGCACGGTACGGGGACATCATTTTCACTAGAAGTGAACCACTAGGCGCCCCTCGATTTAAGGGAGTAAGAATCTTACCAAAACTCTTAAAACGATTAACTTTACCTAACTCTTAAAATGAATTTCCCAAAAAGTGGCCGTTTCGCTGAAAGTAGGTACATAGAAATATGAATATCGAGAGTACGTCAACCTCTTTCTTTCAGCCTGATTAACATCAAAGCAATTTTTAGGATTTACCTCGGCCTTCATGTTCGACATAGTTTTGTAATTGGCATTACTGGGCCGGACGAGGCTGACAATGAAAATCGATTTGAAGGCTGGATTGTTGAAACAAGGAAATACATGTTTGGCATGATCGGGCCAAAAGTGAGTCATCGCAAAAGTTCTGAAATATGTTAGTTTTTGTATAGTCTATAGGCTTTTCAGTGAACAGCCTACAGAAAGATATTTACTTATTTTTACCGTTCATTCGAAAGAGTAATCAAGAAAAATCCTTCAGGCCTCTCGCACAAGTCACCCCTCGCCGTCAGGGCGATTTTGTATTTTCCCGGAATCAATTTCCTGCTAAGACAAACGACGAGTGCTTCCTCGGGAGCGTAGTCGTAAATTCCATCGACGGCGACGTAATCGTTTCCTTTGCGAACGATCAAGTTTTCAACGACGCACCTGACAAAAATCGAAAATTATTCGAGACCGGGCCAACAGCCATAACGGCAGGTGCCTGACCTATAGTAAAAAGGTATCATCTTGAGAAATATCGATGATAAAATTCCACGAGTGAATAAGCAAAAAATTGGAGAAAAAATATCATTCGAGAAAATTAATTTAAAAATGTGCCATTACCTGCCTTTGTCGAGCACTATGTATGGTGCAGCATTTTTCAGCGTTATATGAATTTTAACATCCCCGACGAATTCCTTTTTCTCAAAATCGACAAAATATTGCAAATCGTACACCTCGCAAGACAGGTCGTCAACAGTTGGCTTGTATTTCGAAGCTGCTTCCGCTAGCCAGTCATTATTCTGATGGTCAACATTTCAGAAAATGGTGGATTAAATTTGTTAAAAATATGAGTTTTAACAGGCCAGACGACACCACACGGTCATTTTGGTAAGTAATTATAGGTTGTTCGTTGTTTTTCTTTACCCAATTGCCACGCTCAGTAGAATGGGAAGATATACGATCAACTGATACTTACTCTTCCCTCCACGGGTATAACCATAGATTGCTTGGCCAACAGCTGCGATGCTGGCATTTTTATTCGATTGAAGCCCAATAGCGATAAACTAACTAAAAAGCCAACAAACCCATATTTGCGTACAAACCTAAAGTGATCCATATGCTATCCTGGCTGCTAGACTGGGGATGACATGGGAACGTGGCTTGGAAACCCAAATCAAATTTATCGGGTCCAACGCCAACGCCACCTCAACCAATCACAGCAATGCATTTTCTTACCCCCTCCTTCAGCAATCGGATAGTGTACGGCCGACTTGAAAAGCGATGAGATTTCCATGTTGTTGATTTAATTCACGATAATTCGATTGCCATGGTCGAAACTATTTTTATTGTATCATGGAACTAATGGGTCTGTTCCAGTAGCGTGAGTGTAGGTGCCGTACGCATGCGCAGAGCAAGATTCAGTAGGCGACGCCCGAACCCCCAAAAAAGTCAAAAAATCTCAGTCAAAAAGTTCACCGGGTAACTAGATTGGAATCAATTTAACAATATATTAACAAATAAGCGTTTATATTTTCTATCAAAATACATAGTAACAAGAGGATAAAATGCAAAAATTTATCACGGAAACTTTCCAAGCAGCACCTACAGCTTAAGAACATAATCATACCTAGTTAAAGCCAATTGGTGGAATATGGTTAATCTAATCGGCCTTGACGGCCTAACTCTACGTAATCCCTAATAACCAATATATTATTTTGTGCTGAATAAGTTCCAACTCTGAACACCATCAATAGCTTTCACTTAAACTCTAAACATCACCATAAAACAACATTTTACCTGAACAAAATTTAGTATATTATAGACTAGATAAACTAAAATAATTGAGGCGCCAGGTAGAAAAAGGGCCTTCAGCGCTCGAAGGCCCTTTTTAATATATTTGCAGTTTTGAACTCATACATGCTCAAAAAATGCATGCTCAAAACTACCGAAAATGTCGAAACTATCTCGAGTTCATATTGACTGTAAATATTATATTTTGGTATCGTTTCGTAGAATAAAAGTGACCTGAATAAAAGTGTGCACCCATGCCATTAGAAAATAGGTAAATTAAAACAATTAAAATGGCAATCAAATGAAATTTTGGAGGGCCATATCTCAAAACGCAAATTTTGCACATGGGCCCTTTCTCCACCTGGCGCCTCAATTGTAATTAGCCTAGAATTATTTTAGGCATAATTTTACATGGACCTGGCACTTTTTTTGTTGTTTTAAGTATTCGCCAATCACTTGCTCCCAATCGTCCCAACAATGATTATTGCCAGACGATCGTCATGTATCCATAGTTTGAGGAAACTCAAATTCAATTCTGCCATGCATATTACATTTGATTGTTTCTTTTGATTGCAATTGAGGATGACAAAAGAGCAATTAATGCTAAAAGCTATTAAAGCTATTAAAAGAGCTATTAAGCTATTAGTGTACTGAATTAAAGAAGAAATTCAAGAGGAGTCAATTTGAATCTGAAAAACAGGTGGTACCTAAGTCATTAAGTAAAAAGTAAAGATCCCCTGTCGGAGCCGAGGAAAATGTGGTAAACCCTTTACCAGCCTAATGACCATCTGTTTTCTCAAAATCAAATGGAGCAAATATACGTATTTATATATATTTTCATCACAATTTTGGAAATTGATAATTTACCATATATTTTCCTCTCGAATTTTAATTCTATCTTTTCTGGATTTTTCACTGATTCCCGTTGTTTGAGCAAGGCCTTCAATAATTGATTCGTACCTAATAAATTCACGATTCAAGGGCAAGTCTTGAGAGGTTGACTAAGGGCCACTATAGCCAAAAATTTTTTGAACAGTCTCGTTGGTTGCCGGTGGTCACGTTTCTATCTTCAGAACTACCAACAGCAACTCGAACTACTCAAACATTTTTTGGTGGGAGTGGCCCTAAGACAGGAACTCTTGCAGACGATTGAGCCCCTATTCAATTCAACGCAAACTTAAAATTAGTTAGGCGTGTAGCTGGAGAGCTCTTCGATCATGTTTACAGACTTTTGATTAGATAGTTACCGTAACTGTAGTAGAGAACGTGAGCATGTTAGCTAAAAACTTTTTTGGCCCATTTTAAGCCGAACCCGCTAGGACGAAGTTGAAGATTGACTGGTGCATTGAGTTTCTCGTATCGGAAGTCATACGAAGCGTGAATGCTGCAAACAAAATACAATTCCAGATTTTCCCGACAGTATGAATGCGACGGCTTGAAAAGAAGAACAAGTATCATGTACTTACGTAAAGAGAACTTGCAGATAAGTACCATAGCCTGCCATCATGTGCCACCATCCGTGCAACTGCGTAATTGGATCGAGCAGTTTTGGGATTCCACTCCTCAAAGAACTGAAATGGGAAAATCTATCATAAAAATCAAATTCTGACATTATCAGGGGGAAAACTCATCGAGTGAGACAAACAAATTCAAAACTGAATCCTACTGGTTTTGAGTACCATAACCTCAAAGCAAACAAGAAGGTAGCATAACCTTGAAGAATAGGTTCCAACAAAATATTAAACGATTCAGTCACTCGCCATGTGGACCCCAGTTCGAATTCCGAGTCGTCACCGCCTACACAAAACTAATGCCCTGGGTCGTGGCGGAGAGCCGGAAAACCGCGTTTTGGGAAAATACAACAGCATAACCCAAGAATGGCTACTATGACCATGGAAAAACGTACTTGAGATTACGACAGAACACTTTGTCCATATTCCAGAGGAAAAATCCAAAAAGGTAGATCGATGTGGAGTAGATAAACAACCGGCGACATATTCTGCAGTTCTTCACCCGAATTAGATGGATCTCGAGTAAAAACGATGCGAAGACCAATATTCCGTATGAGGTGTGCTGGAATACCGGCTGAGGCCAGTACAAGTACAAAATGGTGAAGAATACGCAGAACGAAGTGAGAAAGAAGAAAAGCGGGACGTTCGAAATTGGACGTGTGGTTTGCGGTTTGCGTACCTCCGTTCTGGAACAGATAATCCGCTCGTCTTTAAAAAAGGAACAAAAACAAATTTCTCTCCATTTAAAGTCGACGAATGCATCATCCAAATAAATGTCGATTCAGTCCTGATGCCGCTGTCTGTTTTTTGTATTTGTTCATTTAGCTGATTCGGCTCGTTCTGTTCAAACCTACTATATTTCTAGAGCAAAATGCACAATTTAAATTAAACTTACAAACAGTAAACCATAACCGAGGTTCCCCAGACCATTGGAAGCTCGTCGAACAGTTGCATTTCGTAGAGCAATGTCATGTGAAACGCCCAAGAGCCCAGACCAACAACTGCGAAGCGAAACAAAATTCGGAGGTTTTCAAAATGAACATAAAATTGAAAACTTTCGAAATCAAAATCCCCTTACTTACCTAGTAACAGGAAGTAACAGTAAATGAACTTTCTCTCGAATTTCTGATTCAGAACTTCGATCATACCCCAGATAGGTGGAAGAATCATCATCAAATTGCTGACTGTGTTAGCTGTAATCAGAGAAAAGATTTTTCGTTTTTTTTTAGAATAGTAGATAGGAAGGTGTAACTATCATAAAACTAATTAATAATTAAAATAGTAGGTATTCAAATGATGGCAAGTGAAGGTCGAATGTGGAGAGCAGTAGTTCATAGTTACTCTCATAAAATTTATTCGTCCAAACGCTCTCGCCCGACTGGGCCTCCTGACGACATTTTTCATTAGTTTGCAAATTTGATGGGGCTCTGCTGGACCGATATTGACTTTTCGGGCTCGTGAGATTCCTTGAATGTGTCAGCACATTTTTCACCCTCTCGAATTAAATTTTGGTTTTAAAAAACGAGTAGGTATCAATAAAAACTAATAGTTGAAAATTTATAAAACTAATTTTTTGACAAATCAAAAAACGTTTAGAACGAAAAAAAAACTAGAGCAGCTTTTGGGTGGGTTTATTACAGAAAATATTGTCAATTTTCTCACACTCTCCTGGGTTGAGACAAATGCAAAAAAGTTTCAAAAATTCGTGTGGACTTTTGGAATGCATTTTTATGCAATAATAATTTCCCCAATGAAATAACAGAAATCAAATTATGTAGCAATGAAAATTAAATTTTCAACTCACTCATTTCAGCAATGTAGTAACTAAATTCATAATTATTCTCGCACCAGTCGATGGTGGACGTGGGTTTGCCCCAATATCCGTCATTTTCCAAAGGAGGCATCGTGAGTGAAAAATTTTTTTTTTCACGAGAATTGTTTTCAGAGGTAGTATGCTACGAAAAAATACATTTGTCATGAGTATTGAGTAGCCAGATTTCAGCAAAACTAGTAGCGGCCGACTCACTACAAGCCATCGAGGTATTTGTGTGCCTATTATTTGTGAATGTCAGCTGTTGTGCTGGTACCTCAAGTGACAGAAATACGACCGTGATGAAGAGAAAATCAGTCCTATAACCGGCAGTATAGAAAATGAACCTGCTGACCTTGCAAAACGAAATAGCGTGTATAGTTTTATCGCGGGATTGTGAGAAAATCAATGTCAGTAGGGGCCAGACTTGAAGAATACGATAAGAAATAACGTGAAAAAAAAACTCGTAAATTGAACGCAACTCACAGCACTTGAGCACAGTTCACATTCTGCGCCCACTATTCAAAAAGCAAAACCATTCCCTTTTTCTATGAAATATGTTGTCATAATGTTCGGAACCATGTTAGGAACATTTCTGTATCATCACTGCAATCGTAGATTCGCATCGCATCCCCTGTCGTCAATCGCCAATGACTTCCGCATGCCTACAACTCGATGTGAACTTGAATTAGGGTAATTATCCAAGGAAGAACCACGCTCACGTACCCCCTACTAGAGAGAGGACTTGGTAAGTATGCCTGAAAAAATATCGATGCGTTCATATCGATTCATGAATGCTCTATTCGCGGAATTGTAAAAATACATTCTGTTGTTCAAACTTAGATACATTCGAGCCATTCATCCTCTTCTTGAACCTACCTCTTCTTCCTACCTACTACCTTCAGGAAAACACTCTAGTTATTTTGATCAATCCTGACGGTTTATGCTGGAAGGGGTTTCAATTTGGTTAGGTATCTGCAAATCTAATAATGAATTTTTTATCATCCGTCTAATTTTTATGGTATGACCTACCAACGTACCCATCTTCCTTCCATAATTCCATAAGTAATTATAATAATTATAATCACAATAATTGTAAATCTTCCTTTAAAATGGAAAGTTGGACCGGAGGTTCAGAAAAAAATTATTTGCGCATCTGCGTCCGTGAGCCCATGGGTTTGTCTGGATCACCTAAAATGACCATGAATATCACTCAATATCAAATAACTTTTTTCAAATATATTGAACTGGAACGTTTGTCAGGGCAAAGCCCATAGCCCTGTTTAGCCATACGTGAATATTTTTTATTCCACTAACTTAGCGAATTAGTATGAACGTCTTACTTTTTCAACTTCTTACTTTTCAACTTCGAACTTTTCTCTCGTTCCAGGATATGAAAGAATTGTGTGTCACCTAAGCAGTGCACTGGAACGGGAACTTTTGTCAATTTTCGTTATTTCTTTAATTTTGTAATTGTGTTACAGTCCATGCCAGCCTCTTTGTTAGCAACATTATTGCAAATCTACTCCATCCGACTTGATCAGATTGAAACATTCAAAATTGTGTGAACGTCTTGCTACACCACTTTAGTTTGCAAAGCTTCTCTTATGAGACATTTTGAAGTGCTGAGCAACATGCCCATCTAATACAGAAAATGGAAGAAAAATTGATGGTTGGGTAGAGGTCAGCCACATATGTATTCATAAAATGAATAATATTCATATTAATAATCATGAATAATATATTATATTAGATTTCTTTTTATTTGAGAGACATGCAGGAGACTTTCAAGTATCAAGTTGAGTTTTCAGTTTCAAGTTGGGCTTTCAATTTCGATTTTCCTGGATCGGATCCAGCGTTGGGAATCGGAATGATGGCTTGTTTGAGCCCCCAATGGGGATCGGATGCTTATCCCCTCCGCTGGGACTGTCGTAGTTTCGACGCGACGAGTTCGAAGGGGGTTTGCCGGTGTTTGTTATTGATCAGGTAGCCGGGTCCTTCCCTTACAAAACTGGTGCTGTCGAAAAATTCGTCTTTTTCTTCCCCTTTCGGCATCTCGGATGCCGCCCCCTCCTTCCTAGTCGGTACATCAAATCTCTTTATCAAGTGTAAATTGGCTTTTTTATTTTACTATCCATTCCATTGAAGTTTTCAGTCGACTCATGAAGTTTTGAGTTATTTAGCCATAAGTTCACTTGTTTCACAGGCAGCTTACAACCTGATGGAATCCTCAATGGAAAAGCGTTATTGAAAGAGAGCGATTCGAAGCGAAGGACCGAGGATCTACCCAAGCCGCTCTAAAGCCCGGATCAATTTCAGTGCAGTCTGCTCCTAAAAGGTGAGGGCAGTATTAAATTAAGTAGGCATGTTTGTATAAAACCAATGGTTCTTAGATAACACACGATACTTCCATATTTTGATACGTAAATTTTTTATACAATTTGAGTATATTATGACTACTTAGGAAGCTTTTGAGATGAAAAATGTTGAGAAACTCACCATGCATACTTTAAAACTTGCCTTAAACCAAAATACTTCAAGTTATCGGAATATAAACAATATCCACTTACTGTGCAAGTTAATGCAAAGATTTTAAGAAGAACGCTCAAATCAGTTCATTTTTGTGTCAAGGGAAAACTGAAATAGAAAACACTAGAGGTGCCAATTAATCGGAAGTACTGAGAGTAATTCAAATTCCGGTTAAACAGGGTCGGTCTTGATAGGTCACAAAAGACAAAAGTCGGTTCAAGAAATTTGAAAAAGGTTAAGAATTGAAGGAGCTCGCATAAACAGTAGACATTTGTCATCAGCACAACTTCCACTCTGCCAAAAGTTGATGTCAAATTCTAATTTTACGAAAAAGGTATTCTGCGGGAGTTAAATCCAATATAGCGGAAAACCATTGCCCACACAATCCAGTATTTTATTTGATCCATTGGTTTTTTTAGTTAATCGATGGACAGAATCACAAACGCGCAAAAGACTGCCTACATTGATGCCGTCATGCAGCAGCAATTGGAGCAGCAACTCCATCAGCAAGTACCTAAAATAAAAATGGAGTTTGTGCCGACGTTGAAAGTGCCTCAGGTGCCGCATCCGTCAATGAATGCGCAAAACCCTTCGGAACAGCAAATGTTCGTAGTAGGAGACGAAGGAGTGAGCTATGACGAAGGGATTCGAGTACTTCGCTCTATCGGAACATGGTATGTCAGATTGGATAAATTTATGAGTGCCGACTTCCTGTGCCTCTAAAAATAGAATTTAGATGCTTCATCTCAGGATGTATGACCGAAAGGCCTGCATGACGAGAGGGGTTTCTCAAGAAGGTGTTGCTGAAATGAGAGACCAGCAAAGGTCCTGACAATTCCAGGGCTGATTCGGGATTGGCTTTCTCCGACCCAATAGGCACCAATTCGTTGTTACTCAGTGATTAATCCCCATTTTTTTTGTGCAGGGGTCCAGAATATACTGCTCAAGTCTCCACTTTCGTACCTGATGGTTCTTCAGGCTTTAACAATGGCGGACCTGGTGAGGATCGCAAAGCCACTTCTTCCACGCAGACTTTAGTGCCCCAGCAAGCGCCTGCCGCTTGTAAACCAAAGCCGAAATTGGAGAATAACAATAAAAGTTTCACTTGCACTCAGTGCGGCAAAGGCCTAGCTCGGAAGGATAAGCTCGTAAGTGTTTTCTGCAGCTACACAGATGTTGTTTTTTCATTTTGTTTGTTAACATCCGAGGGGCGCCGTTCTGCTGGCGTAGTGGGACGCTGAAAGCGCCTGCACATACTGCAGTTACTAAATACAAAGCCCTGCTTTTATCCTCCTAAATTCATTGGGATCCTTGACGCATATTCTGTTCTTCCAGGTTATCCATATGAGAATCCATACAGGAGAGAAGCCTTATGTCTGTGAAGTGTGCAAGAAAGCCTTCGCGAGGCGTGACAAGCTTGTTATTCACGTGAACAAATTGAAACACATGACACCTTCGAATTTGGCTCCTTTGACTAAGAGGGGCAATCCTATTGATATCAAGAATTCGCAGTTGGTGTCCCCAGGAGCCCAGGCTTCTCTTGGAATCAACAGTAAGAAGGAAGGAAAGGACGACTCCATTACTGTTCCGGTAGGTACTTTCTATCAAACTATTGGGTCTTAAGGGCAGTGGCGGCTCCTGCTCTTAAACCCAGGGGGTGCACCCAGACCATAATATTCATGGAACAAATGCAAAGGGAATATCTAGCTCTTTTCAGCCAAATGTCAATCAAACTGAGCACAAATGAGATAGGCAAGTTTTGCTCACCTTCTCGTCTTCTAATCACTGTCATATCTTTTCTCCGGAAGTCAGTTTCGAGAGTCCTCCCTCACCACTCTCCCGTCTTTCTTCTCGGCCCTTTTCATTTCTTCCCCAAGGCTTCATTCCAGTTGTGATTTTGTTATCATTTTTCAGACAGGATTAACTGAGAATAGTATGATAGTATTATTATCTATTCTAATCAAAATTATTATCTATCTTCGCTATGCTTATTGTGAAGATGCTTGGTGGTTGGAGCTGCGAGCTTTGCGGTCTCGTCTTGTCGTCCCGTGAGGACTGGAGTGCCCATGCTCGAGCCCATCTGGACGCTCAGACATCTCCTCCTTCTTATCAGGCGCCATCTTATCCGGCCCCAGATCGCCATTACTGTCTCATGTGCCGTCAAGATTTTGGCGATCGTACCGAATTCATGTTTCATTTGAGAGCTCACTTCAAGACTCAAGAAGCCGTCGACACGGCTGGTTTGTGTACGTAAATGTCAAAAATAAGGCTGTCTCGTGAGAAATTTCCTCGCTCAAAAGCAGTTCCTCATTGCCCGAATGTTTGTGAATGCATAATTTTAGCTTATTTATAAACGCATTACTGCCATTATGTTCAATTTCCGATTAATGAAGTTTGATATGATGGTCATCAAATAAAAGAATTATTAGAGAAATGGTAAAATAGGCTCGGATATTTCGTTATCGGTTCTGACACAGTCCCGACATTATACACATATCCTCCGTATTTTATATGAAGGGGATTTATTTTATAAATTCATTTTCTCATTTTGGTACATTATTTTTTCCTATGTTTGGGCTGTAACGGAACACACTTGTTTTCAACGCGCCGATTGCTAGAATTGGCTCTTCTTTCCGTTCTTTTTCTTATTTGCTGCGTGATTAATGGAGCTGGACTTTCCGAAAATGTGCAATATGTATATTCTTCGATGAGTTGGACTCGGTGAAAATGGGTGGACAATGAGCAGCTGGGCCATTACAGGAATTGTTTTCTAACTATGAATTATCAAGAACGTGTGCACATCATGACAATCATCATTCGATTTTTAGGGCTGCTTAAATCAATTCATTTGATCAACTGATTATCCAAGGCCTCTCTGACGACTGGAGGCCTCTGTCACCAAAGATTTTTTGAGTTTTTAAAGTTACAGACTCGTCGGTTGCACTGTGAATTGATATGTGACCAACAGCAACCGAAGATTTGGTAACTTTACTCAAAAATGTTTAGGTGAAATTGGCCCTGAGAAAACCAGCCTGTAATAAGTGGCTCATTGCCAATTTTATCTGTTGTGCCATTCATTCGCGTTTTACATCATATAAAGAACTGATACGTTTTTTAGAGGATTAACCGGTTTTACCTGATTTCCTTGTCAACGATAGATGAAGTAGATTTTTCTTGTTTCAAACGAGACTGACGAGTGAATTTTTCTTCGCTTAATTTTGGATTGTTTGTGTTTTATGGTCGATTTTTTACTCTTTAATAATAAATAATTACTAGTGAGTAATGTTTTGTACAATATTATAATACCCGAAGGGTGTGCTCCTGGTACATAGTGCATTGTATCACGGATTTGCTAATAAACTAGAAGACTTTTCTCTGACTTTTTGAATACCCCTACGTCATATTGAGCTTCGGAGCCAGCAGTGCGCATACCCAGGATTTTTCGATCCAAAATGAGGAAACAGGTCCCTTGTATCTACGCACCACTGTTTTCCTTCCACCTAATTCGGCCATTAGGATGAAAATGATAGCTTGAATATTCACAGGTAACGTTTAATGGCACAAGAGAAATAGGTACCTACCTGCAACATGAAATTTCTAACAATGAGCAAGCTCACTTGGCTGCATAACACATCGCATCATTGGTCAAAGAACGAAACAACAATAACAGCATTAGGTATACGTTTCATGTCAAAGGATCATGCTCGTTAGTAGGGCTAGGATTCATATGTATTTACATAGTTGTCAGGATAGAAGATTTGGTTCAAGTACACGAATGCCTTAAGTGGCCCCAGAGTTGTGGCGGAACCGGGCGTTTCCCCCATACCGCTCATCCGGAATTAGGACCGGTTCCTTGGGTTTCAACCATATTATGCACATGGGCTTTACCACATGGACTGAGAGGACTGGACTGGATACCCGTCCCTCTGCAGCTAGCTCGAGGAAGTTCCTAATTCTTACCCCACCATCCGGTAGATATCCGCCTGGTCCTTGCCTCAGGGGCAAGACCATACTGGTTTTACGTTACAACCGTCAACTCTACGGAGGCGGAATGCTTCAGAATGGCCGACGTGGCTCCAGCGTAGTGGTAGAAGCTAAAACTTAAAATCGGACTTTGGATCGGTTTTTTGGATAAGGAGATAGGAACTATCTCGAGCTAGCTCTCATCAACCCCTGTGCTTGTTAACGCACGAAGCCCATGAGTATAAAACTCCAGATGAGCTCAGAACTCAAAACATAGGTCACCTGGGATGGTACGGGGTCAATAATAAATGTTTACCCTCAATTTTCATCTGGATATTTTATGAAATCTGATCCGCTGAAATGGCACAAGAAAATGATGGAGCTTCCATAATAATACAAATAGAGGTAAGAAATATTCAATTTTGAACTCAGCATCGAAGCAATATTTTCAACATCAGTCTTCATAATTGACTTCACGTTCAATCACAACAATTTACACATCTCTAAAGTGGAAAAATTCTAACAAGAGAATGTTCAGTCTTCAACAACGACCCAACCCAAAAAACGGCACGGCCAAATGGGCATTTTTATGACCAGTGATGAAAATTCGTCATCTTCTCTGAATCAAAATTTTAATTTAATAATAAAAACATTAAAAATTGCTGGAAATCAGCCACTTTCTCTGACTCTAGATTGAAGCAATTAAACTATAGCAGATGTACCACCATATTGAACCGATATTTTCAAAATAGTTGACGTCAGAAATCAAGTTAGCTGGTCATCTAGTTTTTGAACCAAATAGAATTCCCCGAGAGAAAACAAAACTTTTTGATTTCAATCTGGTATTTCGTCCAAACTGAAAATTTTGCATTTACTTGAAGTTAACTAAGTGAATGCTAAATAAATCGTATTTCACCTCAAAACAAACGTTTTTGAACATTTTTCTGGCTGGGACTTCGTCGATAGACAAAACGTGACAACATCTAATACGATTCTCTTTTATTGTGCAGTAGTTCTTCAGTTAATCTACAAATCGACCTTGAATTGAACTTTCGGGATAGTGCCCAATAATTAACCAATTCAAGATAACTCAGTAACTCAACGTGATTTTGAAAAACTTGAGGGCACTAGGCAGAGGAAGGCCTTACAGCAAAGCCAAAACTACAAAAACGTAGGTATCGAAAAATAATTTTTCACTATACAGGGTCACAGAACAACCGAACTGTTGACAAAAAGGAACCTCAGTTTTGATTAGGAAACGAAAACAACTTCAGAACAAATCGAAGGTAGGTAATAAGGCAGGGTTGCCGTATAACATCTTAATATAAATTGGAAAATAAAAACAAGGAACTTCTGAACCAAAAAGTCTCTGACGGCCTCATAACGATGAATGTAGGTAACAAGGCAAAAATAAAAAAACTTCCTCGTAAGTGAACTTCCCGCACCTACTCGCCTATAAAGGAAGAATCAAACTGTACTAAATATTTTCGCGCTCGACGCACGATTTATAGTATTGGTCCATCGTGTTAAGATCAACAACAGCAGGTAACATGAGATTTCGCAAACAGTCTTCAAACTATAAACAAGAACAAGTACCAAAATAACGTTTTGTCATACAAAAACTCACTGACAAAATTCGGTTACCTCAACTGTACCTCGCGACTGCAAAACGTCTAACATCCAGTCCGGAGGTCAGTTTTGACTAGGAAAATTGAAAAAACGTGGACTAAACCGAGTCCAACCGAACGTTGATTCCAATACTTCGTTAGGAACCAACCACAAATCAAATTTCAACGCCTTGAAACTTCAAAAATCGACGGCAAAAATAACGATCGGAATGTGTATACTCGTAGCTAGACTATAAAGAGAAAAACGTAACAGTATTTTTTGAAAAGAGAACTCTATTTCTTCAAGGTTAGTACATATTCAACGTTAGGGCAACGTGTACCGTAAATAACTCATATGAAACAATTCATTCCCTTCAAATGGGACGCAAATGGGGAAAATCATCGGAAAGTAGAAAGAAAAAAAATTGACGAAATCGAAAGAAAATCAAAGAAACTCGTCGCCGAAATAAAATACAAAACTGAAACGATTCAAACTGTCGAAGAAACATATTTCGGCGTCAGTCTTAATTGTAAAAATCCGCCGGAACAAGGGCAACATCTCCAATAAACGAAAGTCTGGAGTCAAAACGAAATCGAAAATTGTCCGAGTCCGGAACAAGATGCCGTCGGTGGTTTGATTATAAATTGCGTGAAGATCGGTTAAAAATTGGTCTGGTAAACGTAAACGCGGTAATCCTTGGTCGTGAGGACGACGGATCCGTCGGCGGAAATGTCGGCGTCGAAGCACTGAGCATGTTTCACTTTCGACTCGGCGGCCGTCACCAATTGACCTTCTTGCGTGAAAATGGTCAAATTGAAGTTGTTGTGATTGTCCGCTACAACAACCTGAAACAATGACGTGGTCTAGCTCATCACCTGAAAATTGTACACTAGGCTGTTCTATGCGATTGGGGTAGTCACTTTCTGAAGCGGAGAACCGCTTCACCCTCAATTTCCTGCATTATTCCAATTACTTTCACCAACACATTAGCGTAAACCAGCATCTGGTTAAAACAGAATTGGAACTGGCAATGCGCGGATAACACGAAATACTTCCATATTCTGTCTCTCTTAAAAAAGGGCCTACTCTGCAACAGGGGGGGGGGGGGGCCAGTTTTGCATCAATCTAAGATATCGCTCTCCCGAAGCCTGGAGATGGGTTATAGAGTGATGCAAAGGTGTACCCTCGAGGGCGGCAGGGCTCACCCGGGACAACTTCGGTTAATGGGTGAAAAACCACGGGGGTTTACTTTACAATTTTGGAGGCTAGAAGTAGAGAAAATATGATTTTACTCACATGACCGTTAGCATCCAGCATGACTCCAATAGGGTAGTTGGTGATGCCCTCTCTTCCGATGTTGCGGATCCAATTGCCGTTGTAGTCATACACGACGACGCAGTGAATCCTGTTGTCCGATATGAAGATATGCTGGCGATCGTTGACGGCTACGCCGTTCGGGAATTGAAGAACGTTATGGCAGCTGAACTTATGGATGATCTCTCCGTTTTGGTCGAATATGATAACTCTCATTACTTTGCACTCGACGACGATTATGCGACCCTGAGGATCGACGGTGACGGCACGCGGATGCTGGAGAACGTTGGCCCCAAATCGGCGCACGAACAGGCCGTACTGATTGTATATCTGGACTTGATGAGTAGGAGCTCTTTCTGTCACAACAATGTCACCAGTCATGCCCATGACGGCAACACGGTTCGGGTATAGAAGATTGCCTGGATCTTTGGATGCTACCGAACCTTCGCCAAAAAGATGTTTGAAGCGACCCATCTTGTCAAAAATTTGAACTCGATTATTGTTCGTGTCCGCAATGATGATTTCTCCGTTCGCATTGATAGCAACGCCGTTGGGTTCCGTGAATTGGCCTGGCAAATTTCCAAACGAGCCAAATTTGTACGTGTAAGTGATCACACGCCTGGAAATGTTGGTCTTCAAGAGGTACGGACGAGGAACTGGGCAGAACAGACTGTCGTCGCCAATCTCCAGTTCTTGGAAACGATCAGCCAAACAAGGTGACCACTTGTCGTACTTGTAGAGGCTCGAGTTGAAAAATGTCATGTCCTTCGTTTGATAGTTGTTCTGAGGCTCGATTGAGTAGACGTGGCCGAATGACCGGTGCAGAATGGACGAGAAGTCTGAAGGCTCTGAAGCGAAATTCAAATTGAACGGCACCGGCTTCGGCTTGAAGAAAGGTATCTTCTTATCTTCCAGCATCTTCTTGAACATCAAAATTTGGGCTGGCGTTCCGTGCTTCAGCAGCCGCGCGTGGAACCCGTTCACCTTTGTTGCCTTATCGAGGGTGTCTTGATAAACGTTGATGTGATTTTGAATCACAGCCTTCGCACGAACAGACAGGCTGTCCAAGGTTGACAACTGCTGGTCTTTGTGGTTTTGGAGCAGGGAATTGTAATACATATACGTGTCGTTGATCTTTTGCGTGATGTCAGCGTGCTGAGCCTTCAGAGAGGCGTCCATCCTCCTGATATTCTTCAAGGACATCTTCATTTCGTTGAGCCAAGCGTGGTTCTCGTCCATGGTAGAGTTCAACAGGGCGATCATTGTGTCACTGACTTGTTCCATAGGATTGTAGGTATGAGCGAGATGAGATTCAGAAATACACACGTCGCAGATCGGGACGTTGCAAGTAATACAAAATTGTGTGATGGGGCTTGTCGAGTGGGTAAGACATTTCAGCTCATCGTCAGAGTCGGGGTAACTGCTTTGCGCATCATTTGTGAAGTCAGAAGGGAATTCGACGACTCTGTGCCCTTCAAAACAGTACATGTAGCCATGAGCTGAAACGCAAGTGCGGCAAAGAAAGCTATCGCAGTTGATGCACTTTGCAATCGCCTTGACTGTTTTGGACATTTTGCAACTAGTGCAAACTCGATGCCCTTGGAATGATTTGATGAAATTGTCAATCCCATAGTCAGGGATCAGGCCTTTGAGGCCGTTAGGCGGAAGGCAGAAATCCATATGGCATTCAGGGCAGATGACCTTCCTTTTTTCGGAGTTAGAATTTGACTCGAGGCATGAGTAACAAACGGTGTGCAAACAAGGAAGGACACGAGGGTCAACGTAGGTCTTCTTGCAGCAGGGACAAGCAATTGAATAAAGAATCGGAGTTTTCGCTTCTGGTAATTGCGGAGAAAGTGGTGACTGAAGAGAGTCATAGTCGCTGTCTTGTTCCATTTTATCAGTATCTCTGGGTGGATGTCAGTTATCACCTGAAAAAACGTGAAAGGTAATCATGAACGACTACTTAGTCTCTTTAAGCAATTTGATGCGATTTTTCACTAAAAGTCTACGCTTTGTTCAAGGCAAAGAAATTAGGACAACCGAGGGGTGAACTCTGATATTTTTATGGGGCCAATAAACATCGAAATCACCAAGGAGTAACCGATAATACGTCATTAAATATTAAAGCAGTTGTAAAAAGGCTCCAAGTACGGTGGGGATGTCGATTGTAGTGATGAACACCCGTTCGAGGGTACCCACCCACAGTAAATTGGGCATATTACAAAAATGACGAATTGAAGAAGTTCAAACCGATAAAATTCGTTCTACCAATGAGGGTTGTTCCATCAGACCAGTCCAGGACTAACGACGACAAGCAAATTCACTCTATCACATGACTTCAATCTGTTTGGCGTCAGTAGTTACTGATCCGGGACTGTCCGGTTCGAACAGACCCTTTTCCTTGTAATGAGACACTAAACGCAATGGCATGTCTTTCAACTTCCGCAGCTTATTATTTCCTATCTAGTTCCGCCTAAAACAATACACGAAGGGCACGCACCATATCTTCCCATTCCAATATTTCGGAGAGAGGTTGCAGATTCGTCCAACTTTACCTACCTCATTACAAGCCTCATGTCACACACACTCACACACATACACATATACAGACACACCATGACAGCCATAAAGCACTGAGGCCCGCCGGTTCCTTGATATGATTTTTTAACTAGACACACTCATCTTGACGCTCCAGTAGCAAAAATTTCAGGAATAAATAGTGGCTTACCTAAAACACCTAGGTAATACAAGAGCAATTTATTATACATGACACGGCTCACTGTTAAGTACTTCTACGAAAATTTTATCTCTACAATATACAAGTAATTAGAGCTGACAAAAAATTAACTCTACTTTCACGATAAAGAAGTCATTTATACTTACAAAATCATAAGGATCAATCTACTAACAATTTGAAAAACGAACGCGAACTCTTCCCCACGAATAATGAACGGACACGGATCTAAAGACAAAAGGATGACGATGACTGTAACTAAAAAATGGCGGACTGCACAAAATGAGAGAAGAGTTTGACATAAAGCAGTGCTGCCACACACACAAATCATGTCACAGTGTTGCTATATCGCTGGCGCGTAAAGATCGTAACTCTCCGGAACAAGTAAACTAGAGTAGAAAGTAAAGAAGAGAAGACTTCAATGAAGTACTTCAATGAAGTAAGCCATAAAATTTCCGGGTGGGCTAGAAAAATATCTCTTCAGTATTTTTTGGACCATTTAGCTTCTCCTTTCCTTACGCTTTAAGGTTATTCAATTGCTCTACACGAGTTTTTACCTAACAATCAATTGCTATCATTCAACGCTGTTATCAATAACCTCAATTCGGCAAGTCACTAGGTTACTTTCAAATTTTGATTATAGTTGCGTGCCCTGTGTAGCGCTTGTGTTCCGTTAAGTTGCTGCGCTGTTCTGTTAAGTTGCTGGGAAGCCGGACCAAACGTGATCCTGGAATTTTGGAGTTGATCGGGTTTAAAATTCGACGTTTGATCGTAGGTTGGCTTCGCCTTAACTGTATTGTTCGTCTCTGACTGTTTGGAAACCAGCTTCCGCGATGGTATGTCTTTTTTTGTAACCTTATTTCGTTTTGGTACACAGGCGTTCTTTCGTACGACTTGTGGATGAGAAGCTTTACTTACTTACTACTTTACTTATTCTGTAGAAACTGGTAATTTTAGGAGCCATCCACTGCCGGAGTACTACCCGTACCCAGAGTAGGGTTTTGGTCGACCGTCTGTTCGGACTGGCAATCCCGGATTACTCCAGGACTAGATTGCCAAGCCGCCATGCTAATGCAAGCCATAAGATTGGATGAAATTTGTACATGAAGCTGTTCATTCAATCACATGGTTTGGCCTGCCAGTCCTGGAAGAGTCTGGAACTGCCAGTTCTTACTTGCCCGATCCTTTACACTGGGGCATCGAATTCGTCGGTCATAGCAGGCTGATTACCATGATGGCATTGCCATACAGTCTGTATTCTCGCCGTGCGGCTTGCTAGCCGTGGCTCGGGGGCTCAAAAATTGGAGAACCCCTAATCTGAGATTGACTATTCACCGTTCCCCAAGAATCAACTGGGAGCTAGCCTGAAAGCCTGTCTTTTATTTTCAGTCGATTATGTCATACAATGGTGGCGGCGTGGTGGCCATGAAAGGGAAGAACTGTGTCGCCATCGCCTGCGATCTTCGGCTCGGTGTCAGTCAATACAACACCATTGCGACCGATTTTGAGGTGAACAGAAAACTTTTGATGCTTTTCTTTGAAAAAGTATTTAGGTACCTCCCTACTGCGCATAAAATTTTTTCACAACAACGTTCACACCTTGCGCTTCCAAGGGTAAAGAACCCAAATCTGCAATGAATCTGTCCGCCGTCATCTACAAAACGCTTAGATTGAAAACTGACTATCATTCTGTCAAATAGCTAGGGAGCTGGGTCATTTTCTTTCACCGATGCTTTGTGTACTTCTCTAATGTTTAGCAATTATTTTTTATCAAAGCCTTCATTTGGCTCATACCATTCACGATAATCGCTTCTTCGAATGCAGAAAGTTTTCCAATTTGGGCCTCATCTGTTCTGCGGCCTTCCTGGATTGGCCACGGATACCTTAACCGTTAAGGATAAACTTCGATTCCGCCTTAACATGTACGAACTGAAAGAGGACCGTAAGATGAGCCCTCAAGTGTTCACGTCGATGCTATCGAATCTCCTGTACGAACGAAGGTGAGAGCTTTGCAGAAACTAATGTGTCCAGACATTAGTCAATGGGAATATTTTTCTGCGGAGATTTTTGCCAACTTTTACTTGCAGTTCAAAACTCATCTTTTTTCAGATTCGGTCCATACTTCATCGAGCCCGTAATTGCTGGGCTCGATCCCAAAACTGGGGAACCGTACGTGGCATCGATGGATCTCATTGGCTGCCCTGAGAAACCTGAAGACTTTGTTGTGTCCGGTACTTGCGGCCCACAACTGTACGGGATGTGCGAGGCCCTATACGAGCCTGATCAAGGCCCTGAGGATCTGTTCGAAACTATTTCTCAGGCGTTGGTTAATGCGTGCGATCGCGATGCCATCTCCGGTTGGGGCGGGGTAGTCTACATCATGTGAGTGCTTGGCAGCAAGAAATTGTTTGTGGTTCTTCTTGGACATTTCCTCTTTTCTTCTTCAATCACACAAAAATGGAAAGATACTCTCATGTCTGCTTCAAAACCGTTTTATGGTAGTCGATAAAATAAATTCCCGTAGTTGCACTCAAGGACTCCATGCCACAACTTAAAGACAGGAAGTTGTGGTATGCGTACACCTGATTATGACCTTAACATTCTTTGTCATATTCATTTTCAGTGAAAAGGATAAAATCACTCGCAAGACCTTGAAGACAAGAATGGATTGAAGAAATGCGCTACGACTACACTCTACCCATTATGCCGTTGGTTTATCTCTTATAATTTTTCAATTCCATATACTTCGCAGATTATTTTCAATAAACTCAATCATACACTTTCATTTGTACTTGAACCTTGAAAAAACTATTAATCCAAGCTCACTGTTGAAAGAAAAACGAGATAAAAACAAAAATTGAACAGATTATTGAGCATTGCCAGGAATTCTGGAAGCTTATTTTTTGTAAGTACATGGCAGGCCATCAGTGCCCGTCTCAAGTTTTAAATACCGGCTTCCAAAGACAAGGAGGCAATGATTGATTCAATTGTTGACATAGAGAAATTCTGGTCAATGCAATCCTGTACCACGTGAGAATCCCTCTCAAGGGTAGACAAATTCTCCTCCAGATCCGCAATATTGTCCAGCACCTGAGAACTCATGACTTCCAGGTGGTCCTTTAATTTCTGTTCGAAAATCACCAGCTGAAAAATGGAACAAGGGCCATTTAGAATAGACCTTAAACGTCTGATATCACTGCGATTTAGTTTGCACTGGAGATCACCATAGCTCCATTGATTTTCAATTTTAGAACGATTGTATTCATGTGCATTTAAAAAACTGGCCAAAGGTACAAGCTTCAACACCTTCCCCCACGTAGCATGATTACATTACCAACACAGAATGATTTGATTGGGGGATTGGTCGTGCAATTAGGTGGCAATAATTTTTGTCCCTCACCGCGATGTACTCCTTTCTTGCAGTCGCTAACTCCTCAATAAGCTGTTTTTCCTCCTCTTCAGAATACTGAGTTTGTTGGATTTCATCTTCAGGCAAGAGGACTGATGGGTTGATTGAAAAATACTTTCTCGCCACTTCCTGTAAGAGTTGAGAAGCTTCTTCCGTAACAACTTCGGTTGTCTGGCAAAAATCAACACCTAGAACTGCCGTTAACTTTACCGAGACTTCGGTGATATGTCTCACCGTTAGAGCAGGAATGTGTCGTTCGATAGATGACTGATAGGCCTGTAGAGCTTCTTTCGCGAACTTATCCACTGATGACGGCTCATATTTAGTTTTCAGCTTAGCACAAGCATTATTGATCACTGTCTCCAAAACATCGATGATATTGTCCTTTACTAAAGAGAAGAAATCAGTTTTGGTAAGTATAGTACAATAATCCGGTGCCAATAATTACAACCGTGTTCTAGAATAGCGAAATTCTTTCAGGCCATGCTTAATTCGAATGAATAATAATCTGGAAGGCCACGTTGTTCCAGACTACTTAGTAAACTACCTTCAGCAACGAGTACAGTTTGGTTAAAACCATAAAACTGAGTTTCATATTCCTGATTGGAACAGTCCATCTGAAAATTCAAATTCCGCATAAATTCATTGCTGAAATTATTATACCGCCGGTGATGATAGGTGCAATATTAGAAGAAAAGTATGCGCATTCATGTTACGATCTGCGATGTGAAAAATAACAAGAACCAGTGGTGTGTAGATAACACACAATACTTCTATATTTTGAAACGTAAAAGTGTGACACAATTTGATCATATTTTGACTGCTTTTGAGGGTGTTTAGGTAAAACATATAAAAAAACTCATTATGCGAATTTCAATACTCACTTAAAATAAAACTACGCCAAGTAATCAGAATATAAAAATATCCATATATTCTGCAAGGTACAACAAAGATTTTAGGGCCAAGGGCGCTCAAATCGGTTCATTTTTGTGCCCGGAAAAAATAAAATAGAAAACACTAAAAGTGCAAATATATCGGAAGTACTGTAAGTTATTCAAATTGTTCGGGAAGTGATTCTGAGTAAATGTGTGTAAGTAACAGTTTTTTCTGAAGCTACGTTCCGATTCTCGATTTTAGTACGATTACAATACTTCCTTTACTCTGTAAATATGGAAGTAAAAATGCTTACTTTCTTACGAAATTGATAGGTACTTCAATGCGTTGCGATGTCCGTGATCGTGTTGCGATCCGCGTCTGCTGAAATTAGTGATGGCAACAAAAAATCGATTTTTTTGAAAAATCGATTTTTACGGTTTAAATAATCGATTTTTAAAAATCGATTAATTGAAGCCGATTTTTATTTAAAATCGATTTTTTTACCAAAAAATCGATTTTTACCTGTTTAAAATGCGTTTTTGTTATATTACAATAAAAATAATACATTAAAATATTATCCCGTGTAGAGAATCTAATATAACGATCCATATTTACTCCAGCGTTCAGTATTCAGTAACGATGTGAGTTCTACTGTTTCTACAGTCACCATTTTACCACAGATCGAAATAGACGGCACTACCTTCACAACATAACTCGATCTCGTTCGAATCGAATCGTTGTCGTTGAGGTCTCCCCACTCTCTCCCTCCTTCCCTTCCCCGTCATCAGAGAATCGAAAAGAGAGAGACAGTGAAGTGGAAGTGTCATTTGTAAACTTGTACTTTTATGTTACAGGCCCCATATATTGTTTTACACCATATTTTACTGGTATATCTCATATATTTAAAAAAAATCGATTTTTCTTAATAATCGATTTTTAGGTCTCGATTTTTAGTTGAAATCAATTTTAATCTTTCGATACATCGATTTTTTGAAAGATCGATTTTTCTATAAGTGTTGCCAACACTAGCTGAAATAAAACTAGCAAGAAACAAGTCAAACGTTCCTGACGGATGCTGTAGGAAGTAAGAACATGACCTTTTGTACTGTAAGGTACTTTTGGTAGTAAGTACAAAAAAATAAGTGAATCGATCAAAACAAAAGTTGGCGCCGAAAGACTTCCATGGTTGCTGTTGTTGTTGTCTCAGTAACAACAACAACAACAGCAATTCCAAACTCCAATGATTATCTTCGAAGTACAATTTACAACACAAAAAATAAACACCCTTCGCGATCTTGATTGCAGCTGTAAGTACTGTGTTTTTTGCAAAATTAAAGTTGAATCAAAGTTGAAAAGCATAGCAGAATTAGTTAATAAACTAGAAAGAGAAGAATCCTTATTCTGCCTCAAGTAAGCTAATTTAGTATTACCTAAGCCTACGCAAAGCGCAAACGTAGTAAGTACCGATCTAGAACTGGGCATATCGAGTCCGTAAGAAAATACGTAATTTACTTTTCTGTAATTCCAGATTTACGGCACGCGGGGCACCAGCACCGCTGTCACGTCACGGATTTAGATTGAGCGGGCCCCAAACTGCTGTTAGTTGTGTCCATAAACTAGAATAAGGAAGGTATGTAATGCGGGTTGTTTTCTATGCCATATTTTATTATTATTCCATAGCATTCCTATTTATTACCTTTTATTATACCTATTTCATCCTTTTAATTTACAATGAACTATTCCAAGTGGAGGACTCGAAATGCTGCTGTTGAGATAGGATAAAATGGTGCAATCATTGCAAGAGCGCTCAGCTTTGTGGACATAAGTTGCTAGGGGTCCTCTGTGGCCATTGTTGATGGAGTGTCATCGACGAACCTCTGGTTTTTATCTGTTCTCAGATACGCCGCCAATATCCAGCAAAATGGCGCCTTTGCCCCTGGAAGGGCACCAAACGCTGATTGGCAATAATATCGGCCAAGAAGGTAGTCGAGGAGGCAGCATATCCCTTGCTATGCTGATTGAATTCATCGTCCAACGGACATATCATGAACTTACTGTTCTGGCTGAACTGTAAGTTGGCTATCTCCCCATTAGCTTACCCCAAGGTCCAGCAAAGTATAGCTTCTGAATTGATAGCTAACTGAATTGGTTTAATTGTGCTGCTTCAGCTTACCTCGCAAAACGGATATGGAACGAAAAATAGAAATTTACAATTTCTCAATACGAACGAGGCAGTTGTTCGTCCGACTCCTGGCCTTGGTAAAATGGGCGAACAGCGCTTCCAAAGTTGACAAATCAGCCGTAAGTTGCGAATTCTTTGTTCCGAATTTGTTTGCTCTTATTCTAGCCCACGTCAACACTGCTTGTTCCTTTTCAGCGCATCATGGCGTTCCTGGACAAACAATCCATGCTGTTTGTCGAGACTGCGGACATGTTGGCCAGAATGTCCCGCGAGACTTTGGTCCACGCCAGGCTCCCGAATTTCCACATTCCGGCCGCGGTCGAAGTCCTCACGACTGGTACCTTCTCCAAACTGCCGTCCTGCATTAGGGTAATTTGAAAATTGTTTTCCTCTATAGTCGTTTTAACGATTGGTCCATCATTGTACCTGATGAGAATAATTCTCTCTCAATTATTGATGAAAATGTCATTCAGGATCGAATCGTGCCTCCCGATCCTATCACACTAGCAGAGAAGAAGACAACGCTTCAACGATTGAACCAAGTGATACAACATCGACTCGTCACCGGGAATTTGATGCCACAGATGAGAAATTTAAAAGTAATAAAAATAATTCACTTTCATTCAATTTCAGGAATAATAATCTATTATAAAATCGTGAAAAAATTGCCTTCGTCCTTTTTGAAATTTCTTGAACTGGAGTGTTCTCCTATTATGTGTGGATGATCGACCCTCTCAAGTAAGTAATGTCTAGTCGAGATCAGGATTGGGGTCACGCAGAATAAAACGCCTCCTTTGCCGAGCTTTCGATTAATATCAGCATCCAAGCCCTGATGAGGATTACATATTAATCGAAAGCTCGGCAAAGGAGGAGTGTTCTCCTGTCAAAAACCTTGACCCTGTTTTGCCAAAAGTTCAACAGTACTTCCAAAGTATATGCACTTTCAGTGTTTTTCATTTTCTTTTTTCTGGCCAGTAAAATGGACCAACTGGACCATTGTAACTTGTACTTCAATTTAAAGCTTTCGTCTTTCAACCAAATCCTCATCCTGAATATATTATTAAAAAATTATAAAATCCCATACATTCCTCATTGTTGCAGATTGAAGGTGGTAGAGTGACGTTCATCGTAGACTACGAATTCAAAGTTAGCCTGACAGTTATGGGAGACGGGCCAAACATCCCGTGGCGGCTATTGGACATCGACATCTTGGTTGAAGACAAAGAAACTGGAGGTTAGTGTTTGTCACTGTCTTAAGAAGGCTTCTTTCCCATCCAAAAACAAAAATTGGATTCTATGCGGATTTATCCCGATTCATTTTCTGAACTGCTGAAGAACTGCCATAATCTTGTTCAATAGGGACTCAGCCTTTTTCCAGAATTATTTCACTTCCATGTTTGTCAACATTTTTGTCCTACCAGAATTCTCGTACTCCTAGGCTATGAGCATGTTTAGTATTTTCCTGCCTTATTTGGGTGTTTGATTTCTTGAACTTCTCTTCTCGGCTGTTATTCATGGTGGGAACCTTTTGTCGGTCATCATCGATCGGAAAAACTTCTACAATCTTAGAATAGTTAGGTTAAAATTTAAATCTATTTTCTTAAATTCATTTTAAAATCGCGGCCGTTCCCATTTGCCTCAGTGTTAATCTTAAGGCTAAAAGGACCGGAGCAAGTAAACTAACATAAGGTAAGTCGTTTGTCCTTCTCCTTAACTCAGCGTTTGAATAAAGTCGTTACTCAGCTTGTTTCATTTTCCCCTCTTTTGAACATCTTCATCATTCGCCATCTTGCCCGGAAGAGGTCAGTATCCCAAACTACTTTATTAATTGACCTTTCTCTAAATTAATGAATTATTCTCTAAATTAATGTATTAAGTAGATATAACTATTGATTTTTCATTGATTGAGCAGAATATTTGTGGTTTTTGTAATTATTTAACCCACCTACCTTATCCCTACAAGCAGCTGGAGCGTCCGTCTAGACAAGACCCTGTTTAGTCAAAAGTACGATTACTCGCAGTACTACCGAAATATTGGCACTTAAAAAGGTCGGTTCCAAACTGCCACCCGGGGTCTTGCTTTGCCGTGAGCAACTGCCACCCTTTTCCAGCTCGTTGACAAGTCCACTCGGAGTATCGTTTTGTATGACTTGAATAGTAACGGAGTAGTCCCTGATACTTGTTCGGTTAAGTATGACACACCCATGTGACCCTCAAGTAACACCAACATGGCTGTGCATATAAATGGGCGAGTCAACGATAACACCTATACCGAGTACCTACGTACTAATCGTCCATCTGAGTTCAAAGTTTTGCTGTAATGCAATTGAAATGAATTTGTAAATTTTTCAAACAAGAAAAAAATCTCAAAGAAGCTTAAGTAGGGTGGACGGTTGTGCCGTCAGACCAGAAGAACCCTATAGCACTGAGAAAATAGTATAATAATTGTATTCTTGCCGCTGTGGGAGGGCAAGAACGAGGCGATGTCTGCTGGTTGTGGAAATGGGAACTTTCTCGAGCTAGCTCTAGAAGGATGGATGATCATTAATCTCGATCCTCGTGGCAAAGCCCAAGGGACCAGCCCTAATATCGGATGAGCCGCATGAGGAAACTCCAGCTTCCCGGTTCCACCACAGGGTCACGATTCCGCCTTTGTACGGTAGTTGGTTGCGACGTAAGACCAGAAAAGAGAAAACCCCTTCAGTAATAGCCAAGAGCGGTGTTCAAACGCCTTGGATGTTCAGGCACATTTCGAATATCTCTTCATTAATACTGGGCTTCTGATTTGTATTTTTTTCGAAAGCTCGTAATCCGTTCAAACCTATAATTTCTCTGAAAAATAGTTGCGCACCTATGCTCCGAAGTACCTAAGAAGGATAATAAACAAATTCATAATTTTCAGGAGCCTCATTTCACCGCTATAGTTTATAATAACCTCTGGTATGATAATAATTGTAAAGGTATTATACCTAGGTAAATATTTACTTGGTGGTTACTAGTGCTAGTTATGATGGAAAATCCATTCTGTCCCTTATTTTCTCAAAATTGCAACTGCAAATTTAGTATTGCGGATTCTGTTTTCTGATGGGAAAATTGTCATCCTAATCATGTTCCTAGCTGTTCTTTTTGCTCTTGTGGGATGTACCCCTTCCCCCCCTCTCTTAGCTTGTTGCGCATTTGCTGTGCCCTGTGGGCTTCAAAATCTTCTACGAGTGACGCTAGCGCCATTTTGGCCTCCATATTGTATGACGTGTCAACAGGGGAAAATGGCGGCGGAGGAGGGGGAGTGGGAGAACGCTCTGGTGACCGACCTAACCTATATAGAACTTTTCAGGGCATAAGCTCTTGATTCAAAGAAGTGTTGGTTCAACGTGATTTGGAAGATGACGTTGCTATAAATGTGTTATTGTATTTTTTATCAATATTTTAATCCTATTAATAGGTCTAAACTTTTTTTAAATCAATTTTGTAGGTCACATTTCAGCAATTTGGTGGGACCTCTGGTGGGATACCTTCAAAGAATATGGATAGTGTGTCAACTGGGGAGAACGGAATCGAGGCTATTTTCACAAACTGATCCATACTGTATTTAGGCCTGCAATAACTATTCATTTTTAAATTAGGTGGGTGTATGTTCAGAATGTGATTTATTTTTTGTCTCCAAGGTGATCACAGAACATAGTAAGGATGCAGAATTGTTGTAAAGTTTTTGCCTCAAGAATGGATTTTCAATTTTTGTGTACTTGGTGGCAGTCTTTTTCAATCTTGTGTCTAATTTCCCATCCTTTTCATCGTTCGGAGAGAGTAATCAAGTTTCTCTACCCCCTGTTAGATTGTTAGCTGCATGTGCGGCACGCAGGCTTGAAATCTGCACAAGGGGTCGCTAGTTTCGTCACCTCTACAGTGGCTTGTGATCCAAACTTTCCCTATTTCACGAGAAACCTCTAGATGGGATTTTGTTCTCTTGGTTCGTTAGTCCTCGTGCGTAAATTAGAATTTTTTCTCCGCTGCCATTTTATATTTCCATTTAGGCACTTATGTAGGTTCTATTTACTAGGTTGATATTTCACATGGTAGGGTTTTAGAAATTTTTGACTCGACGATTCCTCTTTTCTAAGGGAAAGTCCAAGTTTGGAGAATGGCTAGCCTGATGGTTCGACCATTGAGTTCGCGAATGTCGTCCGTCGTCGTCTGTGCGTAGCTCAAAACTGCCAACCAGAATTCTGAGTTTGAACTTAGTTTATAATCGATCATCTGTTCGTTCTGCGTTTACCGAATTTCGAGAACCGCGAATTTTCCGAGTGATCACCAAAGATGTTATTTTTTCACGAGTGTTGATGGAGGCGAATTCTGTGCCCGTCTCCCCCGGGCCCGAAGACTTCGCGGCCACTCCCGAGTTGGGAATTTTCGAATGTTGTGGTGAAGAGCTCAGTGATGTTCAAAAACAATATTACGAGAAATTCAATAATTTCGCCGCGAGTTTATCGCAATCTCGCCAGACCGGGGATTCGTCGAGATCTTTACCATCACCGCTTACTCCCCAATTACCCGTCTCTACTAGTCAGCAGATAATCATACCAGCTCCTAACGGCGTTTCTAATGGCAACTTCGTCGTTGTCGACCCCAACGTCAAAGTGTTCGTTGCGAATTCGACAGCCTCTCCGCGAACCCCCTTGAGACTTACGGGTCCGATACAAGTGACGGCGCCGTCGACGAGGGTCGTGCTGAGCCCCAGGACTCGGCAGTCGATCATACGCGCGACCCCTACTTTTACGACTCCGCAGACATCTACAGGTCCTCGAGGTCCAAGAGCGCCAACCATAAGTTCGGGTATTGTACCCCGTAACGCGTCGCCAGGGATTCGGACGCGTGTCGTGTCGGCCTCTTCCCAGACGCCGCCAGGAACGCGTGTGCCGGTGGCAGTTGGGCAGTCGACGTCGGACGTCGTTGATCTGACCGACGACAAAAGCAGCCGCAATAGTAGTTACGTCGTAGCTCCAGACGAAATACCTCAGGTTGGTGATAACTGCTAACGCTCCAATCCTTTAGGTAGTATTATGTTTCAAAGCCGGCCGTACACTATCCGATTTCTGGTGGAGGGGGTAAGAAAATGCATTGCTGTGATTGGTGGAGGTGGCGTCGGGGATGAACCCAATAAATTTGATTGGGGTTTCCAAGCCACGTTCCCATGTTCACCCCTCCTCCCACGGCCAGCAATCGTATAGTGGGCACCTTAAGTTACCTATGGGTGCCATGTTCACGAGAGATCTTGCCGGTCGTGGAACATGGTTGAGGTACTTACTGCTGCCCTGTGGTGTTCATATGCGTAGCTTGGAACAGTTAGATCCCGCCTTTACTTACCAACTCACCACTCATGTGGTTTCCCTTGTTACTTATGACTCGAATTTTTTATTTTCAGGTCGTCCCAAGCCTAAAGCAAGGCGCCAATAAGAAAACCTTTCCATCTTTGGCCGTAACAGCTCGGCCGAACCTCTCGTCCAAGTCGTTCCCGCCCGATGTTGCCAATAAAGAACGCACAGAACTTGACGGGAAATTGAGAAAAATTATCAACATGAGTCCAAGCGTTCTCACGGAGCATCTCCTGCAACAAAGGTACCTACTTAAGGGATATAAGGTAGTTTCTCTGTAATGCCGTTGTCCTCGTATTTATTTCGTTCCTGCTTATCGGTTTTTCTTCTTTTCCAGGCTATTAAAATGCGATCAATACTGCACCGAACACCCGAAGAACAAGCTCAAATTGGGAATGTACTCCGACGTCTCGCGTTTCCCATTCACCGGAGGTTACGTCTGGATTGCGGATTGCTGTCCTGGCGCGTATACTTCCTTGTTCCGTGGTTCTATTTTCGAGGTCGGCTCCCTTTCGCCGCAAGTCACCTTAAAGTTGCTGTACCATTGGGCTTGTCAAACGCCTGTGCCAAATGTCATCCAATGGGTCTCGGTGGACAGCGTTTTTCTAAAGACGTTTTACACGTATCTGAGAGCCGCGTGTACAGCGGCCATCCACGAAAAATATGGCCTCCTCGGTGGAACCAATAAAAGGATCGAGGTTTGTACTCCTAGTTGAAAAGAGAAGATTTTTGAGAATTTCATCAGTCATTAGTATTGTTATGAGTTAGTAGTTAAATTTTTTGCCCTCGCGAAACCAATTTTTCAACTTCAAAAGACATTCGTTGAACATGATGAACACTTTTCTAATTTTCAGGTCGGCGTCATTAGTTTGGGGACCTCTTCTGGATATGGCTCGGGTGCCCGTGAAGTTAAAGTCGATATACTCGGAGCGATGGATTTCGAGTCCAAGAAACTTCGCCTTCGAGCACTCGACCATCTGTACATGAATGACAGCTCAAAACGTCCGGAAGATATTTACATGAAGAAATGCGAGCGTATATTGGAAGTTCTGCAGAAATGGGTCCATCCGAAATCGCAGATAGTCACCGATTTTTCTGTCGACCGAAGCCTCTGTTTGAACTATGGCTTCTCCAACATGTCCACTGGCGTTAAGAACGCGAGCAGTACCAACAGTCACATGATGGAATACCTGAGGGTCGTGATCCCTCGCATGTTCCAGAGCACGTTGAACCTGCTCTCGAAACATCTTATTCAACAATTTTTGGACGAGCTGGTCTGGCGTGAGACGTGGGGGCAAATAGCGCACCGCGCGTACGACGCGATAGTCGAACATCTGGCAGAACAGACGAAACTCGACGGGCCTGAAGAGTTGAGCGTTCGCTACATGTTGATCGCCTCAAACCCGACACGCGATTGGTGCTACTCCAACTGGCCGGCCCAAATGCCGAAAAAACACACACTTCCCGACAGCAGTCCAGCTGCGCCCGCTGTTAACGTTAGAAAACGCTTAGTGCCCTCGATTATCCCTAAAAGACGGGTCGCCCTTCCACAGTCGGCAGCGCCTAGTGGTGACTACGAGCTGGCCAAGATCGCCCTCGAGCCGTACTACTACGGCAGTATCCCTGGCGACGAGTCCAAGCAAAGGCCTACAGGCTTGTTCGGCGTGGCCTTGTCCCAGTGCTACTTCTGTTCCAAGGATCTCTTCAACAGTACGGACTTCACCAACCACCTTATCATGCACGCGCTCAACGATCAAAAGATCATGGCTGCCACGATGTCGCCTCGGGTGACCCTAAGGACTGTCTGCAGGTATTGCTTGAAACCGACCAACGCCATCGACTCGCACATACGTCAGTACCATAAGGATTCTCATCTGACCACTCCAACCATGTGTAAGATATGCAACACTTTGCACAAAGATTCCCCGAGCCTTATCAGCCATATGACCTTCACCCATTGTGAACTAGATATGCCTTACTTTTGCGAGCTGTGCGGGTTTCGCACCAGCGTCTACCAGGACATGATTGTGCATTTTGACAAATTGCATCTGAAGGATTCGTGCGTCCAATGTCCATTCTGTTTGAAAATCGTCCACCTGACATTGAGTTCAGGCGAAGACATAGTGAGAAACCAAGTTTACTTCGTTCAGCACATACAGAAGCACACGATTCTGAAACATGTTCGAAAATGTGAAAAGTGTATGCTCTCTTTCACGAATCTGGCGACGTTGAAAAACCACCAGGAATATTTCCACGTGTCTTGCACGATTTTCAATAGCGTCGAGCGTTTCGACTGCAACCCCAACAATTTCACGCCAATGGCAGCTCCGCTCATTGACCCTCCTGCCCCGATGTCGCTTAGCGACCCTGACAATTTGCACACTCTCAAGGGCAAACCGCTTCCTCCGTCCATCGTCGTCAGTCCGGAGCTGAAGATGTTCTTATGCGCGGAATGCGATGGCCCCATCACGCCGAATCACTTCTGCGTCAAGATGACCTGCACCAGGTGCCCGTTCCAGACTTGCTGCGTCAACGCCATCAAGGAGCACAGTGTAATGATGCACCAGAGCTCGGCCAGCTTTGGCAATCTGACCAGGCTGCCGATCGTCGGAGGGAGACCCTTGTTGAACAAGCGAATGTACTGCGCTGGATGTTCGTTCAGTTCGTCGGACGGCAATTCGATAGCCTCTCATTTGGCCTTGTGCGAACTGTCTGGCAGCCTGGCCACTGTAGACAAGCGCAAAGCCGGCGAATTCGAGGATGTGAAAAACGATTTTATTCGATCCGCCGAAGTACATTAGCGATTTCATCTTATCGAGCGAGTCATGCGTTGGAGATAAACTATTATGTTTTTTGGCTTCGGTGTGTGTACATTTTGAAAGATTTGTTTCCGCTAGACTGACAAGTTTGTATTTTCCGATGGCTTCGAGTCTATTGAATCTGATTTTACATACATTTAAGCTTAGTTTACTTCATCGTATAGGGAAGATATTGTCATGAAACGAGATTCAAGTTCTAGATTAATTAATCATTTTAAAATTGTACAGTTTCGTATTTCGTTGTAAATTTGATGGAGAAAAGCTTAGTAAGTCAAGCTTGTCCGTTCCAGGTTTGACCATATCTACGTTTAATAAAAAGATTACTTTTTCCAAGATCATGATGTGTTTTTGTTCCTTGCGGCTTTCTAATCTCAAGGATGCGTTGGAGGTGCCCTGCCGCCCCCTCAAGGAGAGGGTCGGCACTAGTCAGGACTGAAAACCGCTGACTTAGGATCTATCCTTAGGACCTTTGAAGTTGAGGTCTAAGAAAATCGGTCAATCTGGGACCAAATTTGGTTTT
This sequence comes from Nesidiocoris tenuis, assembly GCA_036186465.1. Taxonomy (NCBI): domain Eukaryota; kingdom Metazoa; phylum Arthropoda; class Insecta; order Hemiptera; family Miridae; genus Nesidiocoris; species Nesidiocoris tenuis. The sequence continues at coordinate 17,751,606 of AP028911.1, forward strand.
CCCTGAAATTGTCTAAATACGTGAGTACGTATCTCAGAGAAAAAGTGCGGATGGACAGAATTTTTCAAAATTCGATTCTACGTTCGTAGAATTGCACGTTATTTCTAATCGTAAAACATCAAATTTTCGGGGGGAATAAGATATTTTTACCTTAGCTATGACAAAGGTGTATAACTGAACTAGCTGCAAGTAACCTCTTGCCCAGTTCTATGATAGGATTTAAAAAAAAAGACAAATTGTACAAGAGCCTTTTGAATGTAGTTTTGTGTTCGTGAACCAAATTTGCCGTTATTAAATAACAAACAATTTTTTTTGTGTTCATCTTAGTTTTAGTCAAAGGGAACAAATAGACAAAGGATGCGTTAGAGATGATTAAACACGATGAAACATCAAAATTAGCAAAAACATTTATTTTCAGATGGGAAGGCCCTGGTCCATTCTCTCCAGGTAAATTACATACATCAAGTGCTACAAGCCAGACTGGTCGATCACCCCAATCCTCTCGCCGAGGTGTACTCGTTCCTGCACTACTTCTGCCAATCTCTTCAGCTTGAGGTTGGATTTTTTTGCTGCTTTTATTTTTTAACTCGTTATAGACCAGGGGGGACAACATCTCGTTAGTAAACTATTCTTCGTATTTCAGGTGCTATATTCGCAAACATTGAGGCTGTGCAAGGATCGACTGGACAACCACATACACGTTGACGAATACACTCCTGGCAAATGTCTGACTATTTCTTATTGGCGGTACGTCCCGTTTGAATGTTCTAGTCTCACCTGATAAGCCTGAACAGCTTCTCGGGTTGCTATCTAACCGAATTTGACCATTCAGGTTTTTTCAAATCTCCTCTATTTTTTCCACAGAGAGCTCACAAGCAAGGATCCCAAGTCCGAGCTCGGTTTCAAGTTGACGCTGCAGGTGTGCCAACATGATCCGGCCCGCCCCCTGCAGGTCTGCCATGTTCCTACGCTTGGTGCGAAAGACGCAGAACTTGTCGAAAAGGGTATCAAACCCGAGTTGGTGTCGATGGAGCACCTGCTCATTCAGACTATATACACGAGAACGCGCTCGAGGCTATCCGAATTGAAAACCCATATCCAAAGAATTGTTAACAATCTCACCTGTAAGTAGTTTTTATTTGCTAATTAATTGTTTAAATGTTCAAATCGTTTTCACTGAGTATGAAATTAATAATATGGTTTTATGATTCAGGTGTTATGGAGGGCTGCCCGTCGGTGTTATCGGTGCCTGTGCTCTATCCGTACCTCAGAGCTGAACAGCTGCTTATCACAGTGGACACTCACACGGGCATGTTCAGGTGCCATGTGCCCAACTACGAACCGCCGATCATCACAGAACTTGAATCGGCCCTGAATGCTGACCAATCTCGTATCACTACCTTGATTTCTGAATTGAGGTTAGCGATGTTATTTCAAATTAAAGTGCAGTATGTTTGAGGAGCGTCTGTTGAGTGCATTAATCATTATCACGCTTATCAGTAACGTCATCCCCTGCACCTAACCTCAATCAAACCTCATCCACTAACCAGCTCAGATAACTGCTGGACCCCACCCAGCACCCAGTGGGTATTCATGATATGAATCGATCGTTTTTTATTGAAACTGTTGTAACCAGCAAGATAATGAAGTTATCAGTTGATTCGGTCCAAACAAAAAATTTAAATCATTGGAAAAAATTTTGTGTTTTTGAGATGAATTTCTGGTTTTTCCTTCAGGTTCTGGATCGTGCAAAGACGCTGCGAAAAGACGCTGCAACACCTGCCCGCTACGCCACACGAACGCTTGCCCCTGCTGCACGCTCCAGACCATCCCATGGCTAAAATTGGGAAACACAGGATGTTCATCCGGCTCCACAAACACAGGAATATCATTCTGGTTAGTTTCGTTCTGCATGTCTAATAATTTTATACGAGTTATATAAAAATGTCGAATTTTATTTACAAATGCCTCTTTTCAGATTGTTGAGCTCAAAGAGAAGGAGTCCAACAGTACGGAAATTGATTATATTTTTTACGTCGTCGTCGTCAAACACTCGTCGATCGAGGACGACCCCAACGATGACACGGTCGAGAATGAAATTCCCAAAATGTACTTGCGAGTAATGAAATTGATCGAATTCGACAGTTTCGTGTCGACTCACGGCCCTTTTACACCTGTTGACGGTACGAAATTCATATTTCTAACTTCAGTTACTGGTTCAGCCATTGAATACACTTGCATTATTTTATAGCTTCTTTTTTCATATATTCAGAGCAAGATAAATCGGACGGCAAGAGGAAACTACCTTGGAAAACGGAAGGACAGTCGAACAAACGTCAGAAGAATCCCGCGTATTTCATACCGGAGCTCGCGCATGTGGTCGCCCTTTGCGACGAGCGAATTCCTTTCATCACTTTAGCTCAAGAGGTAAGTAAAGAAGAGGAACCAAAATTTCCTACTTTTGGGTTATCATCTTATCAATTCTTATCTTGAGGACTAAAGAATTCTCACAAGTACGCCACAAGTCTTCATGCGTCCGGTGAATCCGCCTTTACAGGCTACTGCGGTTAAATTATCAAACAACAAATCATAAAATTTTTCATTTCAATTCGCAGCTCGGCCGTAGAGACATTCCCCACCAAGGTCTACAGGTGGAAGCCAACGCTACTGCACTCGTCCTGAAGGTCGTCCACATGCCGCCGCCGCACGGCATCTCGGCCACGTCTCCGGCCTGGAATCACCTCCTCAAACTTCTGCTGTCCGTCTCGATACGGATTTATTCCAATAGATGTATCAGCAAGAGCTGGATAGTCGAATTCGTCATGTTCGGGAGCCCTCTGGTCACTCATAGTCCCAAGGAACAAGGTAATCATACGATTCGGTCCTCGATCGACAGTCCTGGAAGATTTCGTTCCCTAATCGGCCGTTTCAATTTCAGGTATGAGGCGTCCCGTTTATTTCAACTACGACATCCTACCGGCTGAATCAGTTGCGAAAACAGTCGACTCACTGTTGAACGATTGGGCTCAAATTGTCCACCTGTACACGCTTGTTGAGGATCTCTCGGAATACTTCAAAACATGTAAGTTTTGCGCTCATTGGTTTTCCTCAGGTTGTACCTGCATTTTGAGACGTTTGTTTGGACATTTTTTGCGCATTTAAAGACATATTTCCTCAATTTTTTTGTATCTATTTTTTAAAGGCCTACTACCTGAACCATTTTCCCTCTTGCTGCTTTAAATACCCCCCTCTCTCGTGTTAATTATCGGACTATTGTTTTTTCTGTATTTCAGCCAAATATAACATTTCGTCACTTGTGACTGTGAAATCGTACAGCTACAACAAATTGGTTCTGGGCTATGGGCCAGAGCGTGCCGCTACTGTCACCGTGCAATGGAATTCTGCTACCAAGGCGTTCACCTTGGTTTTCTGTAAGTTCATCGAAAGAATTCATTATCTGAAGAGTTTTCCTCCAAAACTGCAATCATCCACTTTCGAGTTGTTTTATTTCAATTTCGTTTTTTCGATTTTTGATCGCTTATCATGCTATTGGTACCAAAGCTGCTATGAAATTTTAGATTTAGTGATTAGAAATTTTTTCACTCATCCACTCGTATTTTTTCCAAATTTTGCAAGTTGCATACATTTTGTTCTACAGGTGGGGGAGGCAATAGCCCCTCGGCGCACAGTATCATGCGTGAACAACTCGAAGGAGAGCTGAACCGGTCCAGAAATCTTGTTCAACTGATACATTTGTTGAATGATACGTATTCACCGCTTTTGTCGATATGCAAACTTCCCACTATCCCTCAGTTGGGTGTGCACAATAGCGTAAGTCAAGCAAAATGTTCCGAAACTGTGCTGAAGTATTGATTTGAAAGGTTTCGACTGCAGTCGTCGTTATTTTTTGTGTTACCATGTTTTTGGTGAGGTCTTACATTTTCCGTTTCAGCGACCCACGATACCAGTTCAGACTTTTACAATTATCGCTGAATCCGAGTGCGTAATTCGCGTGGCCTATCTGGGCCTTTACTGCCTCGAAATGCGTCTGAGAGCTGGCGGCCTAGTGGCCATAAGGGACGCCGCATTCTGCAGATTTGACCGCATAACCGTCGTCAGCGATTTTACTCCAACTCCATTCTTGAAGGTGACAAATTGTAACTGGGCGCTTTTACAGGGGTGAAATCCCGATGCAAATTTTGTCAATCATTATGCCAATGTTTACGGTCACAGTGGACATTCAGATTTACTGGAATGAATTCCGTTTCACAGAGTTTCCTCGGTAAATACGTGGACGAGAGTGTAATGTACCGCCGCCGGTCCCAGTCTGAGGATGACAACCCACCGTCACCCGTCGCTATGGATACGGGTGATCCTGTCGGAACCCCGACTGGCGGAGGTTTTCTCGGAAGGGGGTCTGGTGGGCCCGGGAGCCCCGCTAGAACGCCCGGCAGTCAGGAGCCCCCGTGGGGAGGAGCACTTCGCTTCCCTGCACCGCATACACCGCCGTCTAACCCACACACACCTGCGTCGCCGCATACAGCACCTCCTGTCTCTCAGGTAAAGCAGATTAAATCGACGGTGAAATGCCAACACTGCCCAATTCAAAGCATCGTGTCTTTTGGCGGGGTATGGGTTGCCTACTTTTCAAAATTTGGATTGTTGCGTTGCATGGCAGAAGGGGGGTGTTGATGCTACACCATCCAAATGCTTTGTTTCAACTCAAAAAACAGATTCAGGTCCAGAAAGCTGAGTTTGATTATGTTTTCAGAGCCAGTTCGGATCATCGCCTGCCACGACGTCGTCGTTCAACCTTCAATCTCCGCCCTCTCTGCCCTCGATGCCTCATCCCTCGCCTGGGGGTGGTCCTTCCTTTCCAGCCAATTCTCCGTCTGCCCCTCTCCATGCACCGTCACCAATGCCCATCTCATCCCCTGGTCCTGCCGTTCCTCTTGGTCATTCTCCAGCGAACGCCCTACTGCACACGGGTATGAATGCAAAAAAACTCTTTATTTCTGAGCATTGCCCCTCAGCCTACATTAAAGAAGCTTGGACGATCAGTTGCCTTTTAACATTCTAGGACACACAGACGGCAGTCCTTACCCATCTGGGCAGAGCATGGCGTCACCAGGAGCGTCGAATTGGCCTGGCAGCCCTGGCGTCCCACGGCAATCTCCCAGACCCGGCATATCCCCTAATCCGGCATTGCACAGTCCAACAGACGTCAAAACAGGTGTTGTATCCCTCCGATGTTGAAATTTTGCATCAGAATGCTCTCGTTGTGGCTCCAATGGCATATTTCCGGTTTCCAGGGGCCGGCACTCAACGCGTGCTTCCCCAAAGGTCGTGGGCTGGAGCTGTTCCGACTCTGATCTCTCACGAAGCTCTTGAAATTCTCTGTACGCCATCTGTTCATCCGCAAGTGCTACCAGGGCCAGAATTAGCTCCTCTGGAGAGGTAACTCCTGAATTGGATAATCGCTTTTTTCACAGTTCGAACGTCGCTAAAAAAAACCAACTGAATCTTGAATCATACTCATAGAGAACCTAGCGATGATAACATAGCGATTCAACACAAACCTTACAGAATAGGCCTCTATCCGTTGCCTCAATCATCAATTTTCCAGGTTTCTTGGATGCGTCTTCATGAAAAAACAACTGCAGCGATTTATCCAAAATGACGAATGCGTAAGTATTCCAGTATAATTCACTGTGAAGTAAGGCAATGTACTATTATATCCTTCGAGTGCAATTTGGTATCAGAAGGTACCGAAACCTGAGTGATGGAAAATCCGTTTATGTAGCGACCTTCTCACTGGGTCAGCTTGACCATTGACAGTTGGTATCTTCTCGGCCTTTAGATTTTAGAATCTAATTTCAATTTTGCAAAGCTTTTGTAATTTTGCCCATCAGCTGACTAGCATGCAGAACTCCGAACAAGGTGTCGTCACTTTCAAAGTGGACACCCTCCAGTGTCGTGTCTCCTTGAATCCTCAACACATGGAGTCGCTTCATATCAAAATCACGCCTCTTCCCGAACACAAGGACGTCTGGACATTGGACGAATTGCAGGTTAGAATTTGCCGGCAATTTTTTCAGAATGGGTTTTACAGGTTGCTTGTTTTGGCTAACTACTTTAGTTCAAGAGGTTTTGCTGGGAGAAAATGATTCAGGTTGGAAATTTGCAATGAAAATGTCTGAATAACCTCTAAATTTGTTAAAACGCAATCAATTCGTGAATAAAATTTGCATACTGGAATATGAAAAATTGTGTTACCTGCGAACTCCGTTTTCGATTTATGTTCTCTAGGTTTTGGAAAATTTCTTCGAGACGAAGGCCGCAGCTCCACCCTACAAGCCGAATGCTCTGTCAGGTTTCTGCAAAACCCTCAACGTACCGCAGAACGTTCTCAAGGATTTCATCCAAATCATGAAGCTAGAATTGGCAAGTACCATGAAGTATATTACATTAATAGTGGATGATGAACACAAAAATCCTTTTTAGCCCATAAGTTGCCGTGGAAAACGTTTTGTTTTGCATGGGTAAAACAAAATTTTTAAAACGATGCCACTGGTCCGCTATTCAAGTATTTTCCTCGGTTTATCAATCACGGCAGTGAGTATCAGCCTCCCGAAATTTTGGCCATTCAACGATTCGGTTTGTTATTGAGTGTTTTTACCCATTCTATTTATACAGATGCCAGCTCTGATCCAACAGCATCAGTTCAAATGGTCGGTGCAGTGGTGCCTGCGAGTGCCGCCCAGCGCCTCCTCAATCGTCCCTATGGGAATGGCAGCCACTGTGATTTGCAGGCAGAAGATTCTCTTCTTCGTAAGTATTGAAAAGGATCGCCTTTGTGCTGTATTTTGTTATAAATCCAATTGGAAGAAAGCGCTAAGATTCCGTCATGATTGTTTTCAATATGCCACTCACTTTAAACTCGATTTTCCTTTTCAGTTGCAGCTCAACCGAGTAATGAATTTCAGCGGCGGCGGTGGACCTCCGCCCGGCATAGAAGTCCCCTCAGTGGTGTTACCTTTGGTGTACGACGTGTCCACTAACAACATACAGCTGGCGGAGAAGAGAGACGCCGGGCCGTCCGTTATGTCGTCGGCCAGTCTCTTACTGAAACGGTTCTCCGACTGCAACACTATGCACTCTGAGTGCGCCATCTTCCCTGCAGTGCGCGACCTGCTTATGAACCTGACGTTACCTTCTGAGCAGCAACAGGTTAATAAAAATTAGTTATTTAGACCAGCTGGCCCATCGCTCGTTGCTACAAACGTATTTTCATTTTTTTTAACACAATAAAAAAAAGATAGTAAACGTTTTTCAGTCGTGTTTTTAACGGGTTTTGACGTTTTTCAGACGTGTATAGACGGTGTTTTGTGCCTATGTAATTGGTCAGAAAAAATTTTTAACAACACCCCCTCAAACTTTTATTTTTTACGTTATGTAGACGTTTTAGACGTGTTTTAAACCTGTTTCAGTCGTGTTTTGGAGAAATTTAGACGTTTTCTGGACGTTTCCAAATTTTTTAGCCTTGTTTATGATGCTTATGACGTTATGGTGTTTATGACTTATGATGTTTCTAGACTTTTTAGTCGCGTTTTGGTGGGTTTTAGTCGTTTTTGGCTCGTTTCAAGCGTTGTCTACGTTTTTAAGCGTTTCAGATGTTTCTTAGACAGGTTTAGGAAGTTTGTCAACGTTAAACGAGTTTAAATTGTCTTTTAGAAGGGTTTGGACTTTTTTTCACGTTTTCGACGGTTGTAGACGTTTTAGAGTGTATAAGACGTTCTTTAGAGGTGTTTAGGACGTTTGGCGTATTTTTATTTTAGGCGAGTTTTGAAATTTGCATAGTGAGTGTTTTGAAATTTTTACCCAAACACCCTCAAAAGCAGTCAAAATATGATCAAACTGTGTCACACTTTTACGTTTTCAAATATGGAAGTATTGCGTGTTATCTGCGCATTACTAGTTTATGCATTAGATAATCAATGGATTTTTTTTCAGGTCGCCTCGTCTCCAGTAGGCGTCATGATGCAGTCGCCTGTCGGCATGATGCACTCACCGATCCCGGGCCAGTACGGAGGCGGCGTCCCGATGAACCCTGGGCACCCGATGATGTCATCTCAGTGATATACGGCCTCACCTCTGACCCATTCGCCGAGCCACTACGGAAGCATATAATTCTGCTGATAGCTGGCTGAAGGATCTGCTGGTGTCAGCAATGGACTGACGAGTGCTGCATTCGATCTATCTTCGACTTTTGACAAACACCGTGTTGATTTCACTTCTGTACTCCAAGAGCAGCAGACTCTTCGAACAGCTGATGACGATGTTTGAGGTTCGTGGCAAGATTTGAGGATGATTATCCTCTGCGATGGGTCGAGGGATGGACGCTCCTCATTCGAGTATTTTAACGTTTTTGTAAGATAGGAGATTTTATCGTTTACAATTCCAATATTTATGATTTTACTCTCAATTGTTTCTTGAAAAAATATTGTCAGTTTTATTCAACGTTCCTCGCAGCAATCTTGAATTTTGGAACGGGTGTAATGTGTAAATAATTCCAAATGTGTACGCGTTATTCATTAAAATATTGAATAGAATAATTATATAGCATTTCAAATTGAGAATTTTCCGAACCAATTTGAGAATTTCCCATTGTCAGAAAGGAAGATTTTGAATTGAAGCAATACATAAACATACAGTACGTCAACAATACATCATCAAAGATGCTACAGACTTTATTACACTTTTCCCAACAGCGCTATTATATCAATCAATTTATTCATAATAAAGACAAAAACAAAATAAACGAAAACAAGAAATAAAACAAAAAATGTGAATAAAAACAAAAACGTAAAAGGTTGTTGGGGGGAGGGGTTCCTTCATCTGATGGGGTTGCCTGGACTTGTCCTCAGTAATCTTGAGTGGAGATCGGGGCTCCATCTTCTAGGCAGAGTGCTGCTTCCTCGCGGATGATCTGCGAATTTGTGTCGCTATTATATACAAATAATATTACATTTTTCGTCGGCGTCTTTCGAATTGTTTCCTTCCATCTCGTTCAAATGTTCGTTTAGGAGGGATAAAATTTCACACTTGACATTTCGTTTTCGCCGATTGTCGAGCTTTTTGAAATCGGTGAGTAAGGATCGGAAGAAGAGCCAATCGCTGTCTTCTTTGTCGTCCTTTTTCGCTTCGACCTCGTCGTTTTTCGGTTCTTGGGCCTCGAATTTCGGTTTTACATCGTCGATCTCGATGTCGTCGACTTCGGCGTAGTTTTTTCGTTTGCCCGACCTCGTCCGGCTTCTGAGCCGCGGGCGTTTGGCGGGTTCCGAACCCGAATCGAAAAGCGACTCGTCGATGCTGGAATTTTCGTCGTTCGAGCCGTTGACTTCCAGGATTTCAGTCGGGGAACCTTCGTACAGGAATTCGACCGGATTTTCGAATCCGTCGTTCGTCGGCGAAGATTCGTGGGCGAGGCCACCTTTGACGAAAGGGAGGAGATACGTGAGGTATTTGGCCATGTAGTAGGGTTTTCGCAGTTTTCCGGTTTTGTGCGGCCTCAACGATCTGCCGAAGGAGGTTCGGATATTTTTCCAACGAGTCCGGCAGTTTTCCTCTGGAAAATTGACAAAATGCCGCATTACTACTCCCGTATTTACTGAGTTAATGAGAAGTACCTATTGTAATCGTTCAAAAATTGAAAATCGGAAAAAACTGTTACCCATGTGGAAACATTACTAGTTACATTATTAGTTACTTTACACAGTATCACTTTCTGAACAAATATCCGTTGTCGGGTCCATAGGTCCTGAGGGGTAGTGATGCGGCCGAAATCGCGTTTTTCATAGCTTGCGTGGTTTTACGGTCGAACTATGGGTTTCAGGCATAAACTTGACGTGTCTTCACACGGAAATGCCTCGTTACGGACTATTCATACGAGTAGGCAACTATTTTATTTATTTCAACATTTTCATTTTATTATCTGCTTCATGTTCCGTTCTTCCATCTTATCTAGTTTGTGCTAACCATACATTGCTTTGAGATAATTTAAGGGTCTGCCTGTTGTTGAAGCACTCCCCACGTTGAGGGAGGGAATGGTCTCTATCACGAAGAGAATGATGACGTTCGTGTGATATGACGTACAATAGGTAGGTATGTCTACTCGGCCAATTTGTTGGAAAAATGTGTTCGTTTTGGATTACCAACCTTATTTTAGCGAATGTTGAGAAGTTACAAATTTCCGAAGAAAGACTTTTTGCAAAATTGTACATGCCTACGCCTATAGGTACAAGCGACAGAAACAACTTCCTGTGTGAACTAGTACAATATTCCCCCTGGCTAACAATACAATTGAATTTATTTGTAAATAAATCGATTCATCGTAAATAATCCAGTCTTGTTTTATCATACCTATACCAGTAGGACCTGCCTACCCATATACCTACCTAATACTGCAAAAACAATTTCAATTTTTTTTTCTCACCAGAATCGTTCATTTCTTCCGCAACCATTTGCCAAGCTTGCGCTGTCAGGTCGATGCGCGCATACGTGGACAAAGACGTGTCCCATATGCAGGGATGTTTTTTAATGCATTCGACGAACATCACCATAAAATCCCTATCCTCCGTGAGGGGCATGGCGTCGCTGCCGTGGCACACTAAAGGCAGGAGACGCAGCACGAAACTAAAACCAATGGCGGACGATCTATCGCTTGACGCCTGCCTGCCGCCTGCCTCCCCCGGCTTCGGTTCGATCCGGGCGATGCCGACGAGCGACGACCGACAGTGGGGGTACGATCCGACCGAAGTTGACCTGTCTGCACCGAGAATGATTTTTACTCGGAAACCTGCGATGTTCGGTCTTAAAACATTTTTTAAAAACACTTTAAACCTGAGTTTGCGCCACGCACGAAACGAACAAGTGCCAAATCCATGACTTTCGACCTGATTTTGTCGCTGCACGCCTATATGGTAGTAAGCATAGGAAAAACCAAGTGGTGCGTACATAACAAACAATACTTTCACATTTTGGCACGTGAATTTTTGAACCAAATTCATTTTATTTTGGACTGATTTGGAGACTACAATGATCAGAAACGTCAAAAACCGCCTAAAATCAACGAAGGTACGTCAAGATGCCGGAATATGAAAAATATCAACGCATTCTGCCAAGGATTACAAAGATTGTTAGACCCAGACCGCTCAAAAAGAACGATTCTTGTGGACAGCAACATAAACGGAAACAGAAATTCAAAATCAAACTCACACTATCGAAACAGAAGCTCAAACTTTCTCTCATAACCAAACTCATAGTCAAACTAAAACTCATGCTCATAATCAAAGTCAAACTCAAACTGAAACTGAGCATAAGACTCAAACTCAAAATGAAACTGAAACTCAAAGTCAAGCTCAAATTGAAACCCGACCTGAGACTCAAATTCATACTCAGGACCAAACTCATAATCGAACTCAAAGTATAATATAAACTGAAATTCAAACCCACACCACCATCGAACTGAAGTTCAAACTCACTCTCATAATCAAAGTCAAACTGACACCAAACCTGAAATTCCAACTCAAAATAAAATGAAACTCATAGTCAAACTCAATTAAATAAACTCATACTCAAACTCACACTCATGCTCATAATCGAATTCAAGCTCAAACTCGCAATCGAACTTTAACTCATATCCATAATCAAACCCAAACTCATAATCAAAATCATAGTCCAACATAATCTAAAACAGAAATTCAAATTCAAACTGAAACTCAAAATGAAAAAAAAAACTCAATCAAACTCATACTTATAATCGAACTCAAGCTCAAACTCAAACTAAAACTCATATTCATAATCAAACTCATATTCATGATCAAACTCATAATCGAACTCAAACTGAAACAGAAATTCAAACTCACACTCACTATCGAACTGAAGCTAAAACCCACTTTCATAATCAAACTGAAACTCATAGTCAAACTCAGTCATATACTCATAATCGAAGTCAAACTGAAGCTGAAAGCGAACCAGAGACTCAAACTCAAAATGAAACTGAAACTCATAATCAAAGTTAAACTCCATCTTGAACCGAACCTAAGCCTCAAACTCAAAATGACACTCATACTCATAATCGAATTCAAGCTCAAACTTACAATCGAACTAAAACTCATATTCATAATCAAACTGAAACTAAAACAGAACCTGAGATTCAAACTCATAATTTAACTGAAGCTTATAGTCAAGCTCAAACTGAAACTCATACTAATATTCAAACTCAAACTGATACCGAACCTGAGGCTCAAACTCAAAATGAAACGAACTCAATCAAACTGAAACTCAAACTGACACTCGAACTGAATCTCAAACTGATGTAACAAACTGAAACTGAAACTCACTCTCGAATTCAAAGTGAAATCCAAACACGAACTGAAACTGAAACTCTATCTTAAATTCAGTTCAAGTTTCAGTTCAGTTGAAGTGTCAGTTTCAGTTTGAGTTTCAGTTTTTTTTGCATCAGTTTGAGATTCAGTTCAAGTGTCAAAAAGTTCAAGTGTCGAGTGTGAGTTTGGTTATGAGTCATTTTGAGACTCAGGTTCGGTTTCAGTTTCAGTTTGACCTTGATTATGAGAGTGAGTTTGAATTTCCGTTTCAGTTCATGTTAGACTTCGATGTGAGACTTCGAGTTTCATGTTAGAGTTCGATTATGAGTTTGATCATGAGTATGAGTTTGAGACTCAGGTTCGGTTTCAGTTTGACTTTGACTTTGGTTATGAGTATGAGTTTAAGTTTGAGCTTGACTTTGAGTTTCAATTTCATTTTGAGTTTGAGTTATTTGTCCAGGTTCAGTTTGAGTTTTACTTTGATTATGAGAATGAGTTTTAGTTTGAGTTTGACTATGAGTTTCAGGTTGATGATTATGAGAGTGAATTTGAGGTTCAGTTCGATAGTGAGTGTGAGTTTGAATTTCTGTTTTAGTTTATGTTAGACTTAGAGTTCGATTATAAGTTTGATCATGAGTATGAGTTTGAGTTTGATTATGAATTTGAGTTCAAGTTCGAGTAAGCAAGTGAGTCTGAGTCTCAGGCTCGGTTTGAGTTTGACTTTGTGTTTGATTATTTGTATGGGTTTCAGTTTGGGCTTGACCATGGGTTTCAGTTTGATTTAGAGTTTCGGTTTGAGTCTTAGGTTTTGTTTCAGTCTGAGTTTGACTTATGAGAATGAGTTTTAGTTCGACTATGAGTTTCAGTTTAATTATGAGAGTGTGAGCATCAATTTGAATTTCAGTTTCGGTTTGAGTATCGGTTTCAGTGCATCAGTTCGAGATTCAGTTTGAGTTTATCTTTCTTTTGAACTTCGAGTTTGAATATTAGTTTCAGTTAGTTAGTAGAGTTCGGTTCAGTTTGAGTTTTGCTTCCAGTTAGTTTACCTTTCTTTCGACCTTCGAGTATCAGTTTGAGTTCGAGTTCTAGTATCATGAAACGATTTCAGTTTGTGCTTCATTCCGATTTTACGTTTCTTTCGATCTTTGGGTCTTTGGGTTGGAGGTTCAGTTTGAGTTTACCTTAATTTCGACCGTTGAGTTTGAGTATCCATAATATGGATATTATGCTAGTTTGAGTTTCATTTGTGTTTGGGGTATTTATTTGATTTTGTATCAGGATCAGTTGGAGCTTCAGTTTTCAATTTGAGTTTACCTTTCTTTCGAAATTTGAGTTCGAGTATCAGTATGAGTTTGAGTTCTATCATTCAGTAGGTATCAGTTTGAGTTTGTGTGTCAGTTTCAGTTCGTGGATCACATTGTGGCTTCGAAATTTCTGATCCTTGCTGCTTAAAAATCACCTCGAGTTCGATGAATTTGGTCATCCATTTCACGAGGGGACCAACATATTGGAGGATGGCGTAGAATTTGCACCTCACCGCCACTGGTTTCTCGCCTACCTCTCGCTCACTCGGTACTTCGGATATTTATGAATATTTAAATTCATACGAATTTTGAATAATTCGAAAAATTTAGCCCCCCTCCCCCTCTGAGTTTATTGGGATACGATGATGATGAATACAAAGGGAAGGCTCTTCTCGAGAAGCCGTCGTAAAGATGTCGAACCACGAGGCGGGGAGCGGAGCGGGCCGAGCGAGAAAGAGCGGCGGTCAGATGCCGCGCGGCCGAGAGAGACGGAAGCGCCGAGTGCGACAGCGACAGAGCCATGCGGAGCCGAAGGGAGAAACGTGACGGCGCGGTGGCCTCCGTGGAGGGGTAGCCGCGCGGCGTTGCCGGATCTCCCGCTCGGCGCTCCCCCGCCGTAATGGACTCGCCCGTCGGGGGCCGCCCCTCCCTCAGCCCCGGCCCCGCTCTCTCGTCCCGTAAACACAGGACGCACCATTCTCTCCCTTGTGCCCCTGCAGTGATAGTGCACCGACAATGTTCCGTGCCCAAGTGTTCAGAAAGTTCAGTGCAGTGTTCTCAATTCTGTAGGGAAAATATTTTTCCGGCGAACCGGCTTTTCTTTTTTTTTCCCCCGAGGGAGAAAATTCCCGTCGCGAGTTCGCCTCTGTATCGTGCGAGCGGGAAGTTGCCGACTGTCGCCACGTTCCAGGGATCTGCTCCAGATGAGATAGTTTTTCTCCGGAGGGAAAACTCGAGGAGCGACCCGAGTCGTTCCATGTCTTGAGTTCCGTTTTTTGCGTTCCCCGATTTTTCCAATTATTCGACCCGATTGGAAAACGCAACGTGGCCCGATGTGTTCAGTGAGTGCTGTTTGAAATTTTGGTTTTTCTCTGTGAAATGCTACGTGCGCCCGTTGGTCCCAAATGAAGAGTGCGGAACAAGATGGTTAGAGAGACACGACACCTTTGGGTCGGAAATTTGCCGGACAACATCCGTGAAGAACGAATACGCGACCACTTCAAAAGGTAGAAAATGAAATGCAATTGTAATCGTTATTTTTACACTATGATTAATAACAATAAAATACTAACATTAAGGTAATGATTTTAATGATGATAACGATCTTGATGATTTTCCATAATTTAACGTATAATCCTGTGCCTTTCATGTATAAACGAGTGCCTACACAGTAGGTATTATTTTCAATATAATACTCAACATATTTAAATCTACTTACTGGAGGTTTTCACCAAATTTAAACGTCATGCTCAGTCAGCAGGCCCGATTTTGTGAGTATGTACCTAATAACTTAAGAATATGAGTTCATAATTTTCAAAATATTTACTGGTAGCTTACCTACCAACTAATTTATTATTTTTTATAATGCAAAATATAAACCCTAAATACACCAAAAGATTGTTAAAAAAGCCAAAAATATTCAAAACAGTGTGCCCACGTATTGTAATGTATTGCTGCAATGAAAAATATGTGTAGGCCCCACTTAACTTATTCTGTAAGCCTGACGTACATTTAAAAGCCTAGAATCTATTTATTTGTATCGCCACGAAATCTAATAAAGAGAGTTAAATAAATCTGGTTTTAAATCTGGATAGTTGAATAAACGAGATTATCAAGAATCGTGTTTGAAGATATGATTAGTCAGAAACTAGTGGTCTGTAGATAACACTTAATATTTGGGAAAAAATCGGACTTACGAGGTTTTGCAGGTATACTGTCGATATGTCTCTATATTTTGATACGTAATTGTTCGACACAATTTGCTCATATTTCGACTACTTTGGAGGGTGTGCTAGCAAAAATATCAAAAAATGCCTTTTTTCAAAGTAAAAAACCAAAAACGCTCATATCGGTTCATTTTAGTGGTCAGAAAAAAATTAAATTGAAAAGTGCTAAGTACTGTGAGCAATTCGAATTCCAGTAAAACGGGGTGATGGATGAACTTTCCAGTTTAAGGAGTGTTGAAAAAGGCTGAGAATTGAGTGAGAATATTATAATCGTTTTTGTAAATGCTCACGCAGGAACGCGAACCTGGCACCTATTGCAGGAGTTGTGGGGTTCGAGTCCTGCAAGAGCGAAATTTTTCCGGCTAGCACCGGATGCCGGTGTTTTCCAAGGTCATAAACAAATATAGCTGTGGATCTGACATATTTCTGTTTTGAGGTGGGCAAAGTTGATTTTAAATGGTCATACCCTCCCCTCAGCTTTTGGGATGTCGAAATCAGGTTCGTGTTGACGTTTCAAAGAGGTTCGCCCATTTTTTTCACCTTCGTGTGGTTGGATACGGTTTTGTGTGTTGTAAGTTCCCCGATCAGCGAAAAATAAAAGGACGTAGGTGATGATTTCATTTGAAAATTCACAGTACAAATTTTTCTCTTTTTTTGAGAATTTTTGTTCTTTTATAACAATTATTTCTCATTATTCGAACCGGTTATTTTGGCATTTCAGATGATTTATTTCTCAAAATCGCAAACATTTTTTTCAACGCTCGAACGAGGGATGTGACATCTGACATCTGATGTACATTTGGCTCAGTTTCCGGCCGTTTTCTTTAACTCTTAAAAATAGATAACGTTCAATTGCAATAGCTATCTGCGCATGTCGTTCTACATTCACGATATAGGTAACGTAGTTTTCTGCCTCGGTTCGAATTACGTAATCCGCCTGGGTTCAGGGCTGTTGGATTATGTAAACCTCCCTCTGCCTTTTCTGATTTTTGGTTGAACGATATATCCATGGAGAGACGTTATCCCGTTTTAAATAGTTCCTTCTTTTTCGTTTATTCTCACAACGAATTTCCGCTCCTACTTGTAGATTTTTGAAAAGTCGAAACCAGACCAGTTCCTTAACTACTGAAAAGCTGGAAACTCCGGTTTCCTGATTCCACTACAACTCTGGGCCACGTCGGGGTCGTTCCTCGAAAATGCTACTTGCATTCCGCCTCCGTTGGGTAGACGGTTCGTAAGCTTATAGTACTGAAAAATATAGGCATAAACTTTAACACGCTTACGTTCTTTCAAAAAGGCTATCAACTAAAAATTCTGTTAAAAATTAATCAATTTTTGGAAGCTAAATGAAACTAGACCTTCGTAATTTATGACATGTTAAAGAATTTGGTATACTGTTGCAACCAATTCAAAGCTTTGGTAGGTAATTTGTGCAATTTGCTGGGACGTGTTTCGCAATTTCGATCTCATGCCGTGTTCCTATCGTATAGGTAAATGTTTTTACAAAATTTTTTGCCAGTCAATCTCGTTTAGTTCCAACTGGTCACGAACTGCCGTTCTCCGGCCAGTGAGAAATCAACGTGAGGGATACAGCCACGGAGCTATCGTATGGAAGGTTGTGTAAAAACCACATATAATGGCCCCTCTCGCATGTCGTAAGATGGCGAGGAATTCTATTATTTTTTTCCTCCCGATATTTCGCTAGATGATAGTGCCGGTTCGGTTTGGTTGTAATTACGGGGTAATAGTTATCTTCAACTGCACCTATTACAAGTATCTAGCTTTCAAGCTATTTTTCTCATCGGGTCGACGTACTTGGCGTTCGAAGGTGTTATCGTTCAGGAACTTTTCATCTTCTAAAAACCGAGGAGGATTTTATCTATACAGAGAAATTTATAGTACCTGGATAACGCACATATTATGGGCCAGGTTTTCAATTATTTTTAAGCTTGATTTATCCAAGGACGCTTGCATTAGCTAATTTCCAAGAAATTTTCAGTATGACGGTCAATGAAAGTATGTCCTAGGTGAGATGTAGTGCAAGCGTCCTTGGATAAAATCTAGCTTTAAATGAATTGAAGAACCGGCCTTTGATAAGCATCCTGCGACTGTATACGTAATTATTACATGATATTTCTTCCTTTTTTCGAAATGAAGATCCGCCATTTCAGCAGAATTCAGAAAAACAACATTGCCGCTTTATTGTACAAATTTTTTCAGCTGTTGCCTAATTTGGAAATTTTTCGATTTTGGAATTCATCGTACTTTGAAACGTAAATCATCAGATTTTCAGAGAGGTTAAAAATTGAATTTTTACTTTCATATTTACAGAGTAAATGAAAGTATTGGAATTGTCCTTAAATCGAGAATCGGAACGGAGCTTCAGAAAAAACTTTTACTTATACACATTTACTCGGAATCACTTCCCGAAGTGTCTGTGTCCGTCTGTGGTCATTTACAAAAATGGCCATTGCTCCCACAATTTTCAACCTTTTTTCAAATTTTTTTAACTGAAATATTTGTTTCGGCAAGACCTAACTCCCCGTTTAATAGGAATTTGAATAACTCCCAGTACTTCCGAAATATTTGCACTTTTAGAGTTTTCTGTCTTACTTTTTTTCCGGCCACAAAAATGAACCGATTTTAGCGTTTTTGGTCTTATCTTTGTTTTACCTAGCAGAATATGTGCATATTTATCCGATAACTTGGCGTATTTTTATTTTAGGCGAGTTTTAAAATTTGCATAGTGAGTTTTTCATATTTTTGACCTAAACACCCTCAAAAGCTGTCAAAATCAAATTGTCACACAAAGCTGTCAAGATCAAATTGTGTCACACTTTTACGTTTTAAAATATAGAAGTATTGTGTGTTATCTACGCACACTGGTTTCTAGGTTCACTTCTTATTGAATAATAATCCAAAAACGTCGACTTGATTTCGAGTGGATCCATATCGAGGAGTCGAAGCACGAAAATGGTCTTAGGGTCGTCCCCGTGGCAGTTTTTTTTTACATCGACCCAGCCAGCATTTGGGGTCGGAGCCGGCTTTACTGATCGATGGGACCTAAAAGGGGCGTAGGCTTTTCTCAACGAACACCTGGTTCCCCTCGATTCCGCCCCTCGATCTAACTTCAATCCTAAATAAATCCCTTCTCTGTTGATACGACTACAACGAATTTAGGTTTTCTATTTTTTATCACCTGCTCAACTCATGAGTACTATCATTTCTGAAACCTCTAATTTTGGGCGTTTGAATTGCGAAATTTTTTAGTTGTTTACGGCCAATTTTACCAACAATTAAAACCTAGGTTTTCCTTGATCTTGATGGTAATTTCGTATCTGGACGCAAACGAAACCATGACATCGAAATTGTTTATTTTGCTTGACCTAGGCTGTCATTGTTGGCGACATTTTGCCTTTTGTACATTGATTCATCCAATATCCATTATTCTCTGAATAAAATTTTCCATGGATATGCTGACAGGGCGATTCATTGTCAAACTTTCCAAGAAACTAGTTATTCGGAGAAAGCGGATATTCGAGTAATAAACTTAATTGGTGAACCCACCTTAAATCAAAAATTCCTTGCCTGAACCTCCGACCCGATACTTTTTTCGGACCATCTTCCTCGTTCGATTTGCCCCGTGCCAAAAATTAAATACAATTTCCCATAGACCTAGCAACTTCTTTTGAACTTTTTCTGAGTTAGGTTGATTCAGTTTTTCTCCTCAGTGGTAGTGATTTAGGCCTACGCAGAGTAGGCGCTACGGACCGATGCCAAGGGTCACAGCTTCTAAAATAAAATCAGTCGGCTAAAGGTGAACTTTCTATAATTGTTCTTCCCATCAGTTCTCTCAACCAGAACGTCTCAGACTTTTCCGTCGAGATTTCTCGTAAATGCTTCCTGCTTTTGTTGCGGACGGAAATTAGATGCCGCGGTTATTGAAATAATAATATAAGCTGAGGCACATCCAAGGAATGGCGTTTGGGGTCATTGAATACGATTTGGTTTTGGGCCAGAGAGCTTCTATTCCACAGAACATTCGAAACCGAAATTGTTTTCGAACATTGCCCTCGAACTGCCACTTCACATTTAAACGTAAAAAAATGTTTAGGAACACAAATCAGAAATGAGGACCGGAAAATAAGGGGTTTCTTGTACAATTTCTCGTACCTATCCAGTTCATGTCCAGTTCTGGTCAGGTGTCCGATCTGTGTGTCGGTGTGCCGTGAGTGTGTTGATCAGTCATGCAGTATTTTTGCCCACTACACAATTCGTCCCCAAACCAGACTTGTTTTCACCGGAATAGCCCCGGACCGACTTAAAAAATTTGAACAGTCTGGATTTAGTAGACAAACAAGTCGGTCCAAACTTTGGATTCCAAAGTGTGTAGTTGGAATTGCAGTACAAAACCTGTTTAGAATCGTTACCAAACGATTATTATTCATTTCCAACATTTTGGCATCCAACAAGCAACAACACATAAAATTTCATTCGTTTACAGCCCATGCTCGAAAATTATAATCCCAGCCCATTCAAAGAAAATGATAATCATTAAAATCAGATTGTACATTTTCAATCCGGCTCCTCAGCATAAACAGCTACAGATTGGCCGAATATATAAACTGCAGCATATTCAACATAGAAGCACTTCTTTGACATAATTTCAAAAACATAGAAACATCGATTGATTTCTGTTGGGAAGTTTCCATTATGTTTATGGTCTGCAATATTGGCGAAGTAATCTTGTCGCCGATTCTATTACCAAAATCTTGTGAATTCGCGTGTCGCCTTTCTCACTAGTTTCTTGGTCGAGTTTCCCAGTCGCAATATTTCCCGTCTGGCCCAAGTTGAGGAACACATTAGAGATTCCGTTCAGAAATTCCCTTTCCGGGATAACTTCGACGAGTATCGGGGAAACTTCGCCAACTTCTTCGACCCCTACGACGTGCACGTATCCGGCTCCGTTATAAATATTAGGTGAAAGTGCTCCGCTGCCCTTGCGCTACATCACCGTCGCCTCCCTTTGAGCCCTTCCAACGTGTTTCCGCCCTTGAAGTGATGGGACGAGAAGGGCGTAGCAAGAGCGAGGGTGAATCTTTCATACTGCACTGTTCGAGACCGGATCTGAGCCAATTCCCAGTTCATTCATGAAACCCGGCGTAGTCCTAATTTATATTGGAAACTGTACGTGACCAAACTCATTTTTCAACGCCACCACTTTTTTTTGTTCTATCTTTTTGTAGTAAAATACTTGCCTCTGTTTAACCATTTTGGTTCTCGAATCGGTCCTTCAATATGTCAATAGGGAACGTTTTACTAATAATTTTTCTTCAAAAGTATTTTTTTCGGTTGTGGCACTATGTCCCATTTTTATTGGGCTGGAATATGAACAAGTGTATGTGTGAGTGTGACAGAGTCCATCCAGAGTTTTTATTATTTTACCAAAACGTCCATAACTCCCTCAATTCTCAACCTTTTTTAAAATGTCTTGAACCGGGATGCTCGTCTAGGTAAGACCCATCACCCCGTTTAACTGGTATTTGAATTATTTATGGTCATTCCAATAGATTGACACTTTTAGTGCTTATTATTTTATCTGGCCACAAAAACGCACCGATCGGTAAAAATCTTCGATTTACCTTGCGAATGCGGGGATATTTTTTTATTTTGGTAACTTAGCTTAACTCGATTTTAGGCCGGTTTTAAAATTTACACAGTGTGTTTTTAACGTTTTTAATCGTAATAGCCCTCAAAGTGGTTAAAATACAATCAATTTGTTAGAAAAATTAAAGTACCAAAATATAGAAGTTTTGTATTTTGTACCCTCTTGGACCCGAACCAGAATGAATTATCCTGGCGCGTAAGTATCCACCTTTCTGGGTACATCCACTTCCTTTTTCAATTCATACTTATTAAGTTCTTTCTTCACAATGGGCCTACAGGATGCCACTGAGTCATAAAATGTTGGAAAAAATTCCACTTCATTTCGCAATATCCGAAATTCCGCCGTACGACGTAAATAACCGTGCTCATCTTAGCCCACGACCGTCTTCCAGAAATCCCGGAGCAAAGGAATGCGCGGCCTGGCCCCCATCGATCCCGGGATGCCCACCCCCTGTGGAACTCTCCGATGGCAACGTTGCCGAACCTAAGTTCACCCTCTAAACCAACGTTGCCAACCCTCCTCGAGCCTCCCTTAACCTTCAACCGGTTCATTTCCGCGTTTTCGCTCCCTTTCCCCATTCCAGTTTACGTGAATGTTCAATGGTTTTCTAGCGAAAGGAGCCAAGTACGAAATGGGATCTGGCGATACGGAGATGAAGTTGAAAGTGGATTCACACAATCCGAATTCGGAACTGGGCCTGGATTTGCATTCCATTCCCAATGCAGTAGAAGAGAAGTGTTTCCATATGTATAAAAATGTAACCCTTTTTCAGCATTTACTTCTGCTCGTCTCGTGGAAAATAAAACTGGGTTTTTTGTGCATAGCGAACTTCTTCAGTATTCAGTTTCGATCCTTTGTTTTGGATAGACCTTCACGTTAGTTTTCTGGAAATATTCTGGTCTTTTGACTTGGCGTTTTATTGACATACCCTAGTTACGTGAAATCTGTCCGTCCATGCGCAAAAATCGACAATAAAATGTTCGTATCTCGTGTATAAATTTTTTAAATTTCTTTCACTAGAATGTTCAGCTTCATTGAGTTAAACGAAAATCGATATGAAATAGTTGTGTTCGTCTTGTTTACCTACTATTTTCTGACCTACAAATGAATCGATATGAATCTCCAAGGCTTTAGTATTTTCGTCTTGGCTTGAAACCGTCTGCCCGTCCGTGAGAATTAATGAAAATGGCCGTATCACTGGTTTATTTACTACTATTACTATTACTGGTTTGCAGCTTTTTCTTGCCCCTTTCCGAAAACCATCGAAACCGATAAAAAATTCCTTTTTGCGGCTGCCTAAAATTCGGATGTATGTGAATCGACCATGATGAAGGGTTCAAGTTGAACAAGTAAGGGGAATGAAGAGGATGATGAGTTTTTTATTTTTTCCGTTCATTTCAACCCCTTTCTCTTGCCGCATGTGTGCGCCGGGACGAATAATTTCAAACTTGCTTTCTTTTTTCGACAGGGGGTTAACAAATCGTCTATTTTCTTCATATATTTCTAATGAACGTTTCTTCCTTACTTCCCTTCATTTCTCTTCACTTCTTTCCTTTTGTTGCTATTGGACATTTTTCTAAAGTTTTGCCGGGAAAATTGTAAAGAGTACTTCCCTCGGGTTTTTACCTGGAGGCAGGGACAGTAGCGTCGTCGAAGTTTTGGCATGTAAAAAAGATGGCTTCGCCTTCCATTTACCCTTTAGAATATTGGAATAATGCCCATCTCCCTGGACATTGAAACGAAGTTCAACCCCTGAAGCTCAATTAATCTTCTTTCAACCAACTGTACGGTGAAATGAGAAAGAAGAGTTCAGCGAAATTTCTCCTTTTCGTCCATTCATTAGCTGTTTAATGGCCCAAAAAGTTTCAATCAGAAATTTCAATGAGAGCCCATACATTTTCTGAGTTACTTCTACAGACACTATACTCACTACGTGTTCAACCCCTTTTTCTCGCTATCCAGAGTTAAAATATTCGTCAAAGTGGTGCCATACCACCATCATATGTGCGATGTTCGCAAAAAAAAAAAAAAATCGCTGATTCGTGCGGCTACATATAAAAATCAAAACAAAGAGCCTATTGAAGCTCTCCCTGGGCTAAAACACTATACTATACAGGGGACTCTGAAATTACTCGATAATGCATCCCGAAGAATTTGTCGGGCCATAAATACCTTCGCAATTCCGTACTTATCCAGCAGCTATTCGCAATTCCAGCAATTGAAACCCGTAAAATTCACCAGTCAGCCATACCGTCCGACGTGGCCATCAATCTTCGAGGAGCGATAACTTTTTACGGTTTCCCGCTCATTGATGGGTTGGGTTGACGGCTCTGTGAACCGGTATAGTTGTCGGTTAGTCGGTTTCAGCCGTCAACCGACTGCCGTACAGCAACATTCTCATTCCCATTCGACAGCTCGACTCTGCGGCACGATACAGTTATGTTGTTGCTATAGTCGGAGTCTGGCGTGGCGCAGAACTAGCGACTATAGCGGGTTCTTCCTGCCAACGGCAACGGTGCCGACCCCAGACCCCCGTCGTTACAGCTTCAGACCTTTTGTTGGAATCAGTCCATCTCTTTGTTGGCGTCTCGCCATTTTAATTCTGTCGAGCTCTCGACACGATGCGGAGGAGACTAGGGAGAGGTCAGCCCTAGTGTCTTACCTTCCTGCTCAGTTCGTACAAACCATAGACTAATGAATCATGTCTTTTTCCTCTCATCTTAGTTCCTTATTCCGATTTTCATGATTATTTGACGAGTGAAATATCATTTTGGTAGTCTGTGGAATTTCCTAAAGAATGGAGCGGACAGGATGCCATTTCAGGGGTTTACGGGGCTACTTTAATCGCTCAATTTCGATGATATTTCAACATTTGTGCATCAATGTCGAATTTTATGACGTGTTACCTTGGAACCTATATCATTCTTGCGAAACCAGAAAAAATGTACCTGGTCAAAAAAAGGTCCAATTTGGACGTTCTTGGAGCGACAATTGTTTTAATTCGTACTTTTTCAATCGAATCTCTTTTCAAGAAACATCGTCAATTTTGAAGATATCGCGTCTTCCCATTTCCCCCGTCTGAATTCAGTTCAGCCATTCTGCCAAATGAACGTGAGGTGTTCTCCAACCGTCTGCACTTGCAGTCTGCCGTACACTGCTAAACCCCTACAGCATCTCGACTGTATGAGGCCACCCTAGTCCCTGCGCCGTTCCCGTGACGTCAATGCGGGAACTCTTCTCTTCGGGGTCAGATAACGGACGTTCGGCGTCGAATCGCGAGGTTCTTTCCCCTTTTTTCCCTTCCCTTCGTCTCTTTTCGCAGTTTTTATCCTTTTTTTTGCAGTCTACTGTTCGCCCAACGTCGCAATTAGCGAGAATGTTCAGTCGCCATCTCTAATTTATGTTAATTCGTCGTAAGGCTTTCGTGTTGAAAAATAACCGCGTTCTGTACGGTTATTCTGCCAGCACGAGTCAGTCAGCAATCTTGGTCTTTCGAGATGGGTATTGCGGGTGATCGAACGATCTCGTCCCCTTAAATCAACCAATTCCGGTACGTTGAACCTCTGTAATCAACCGAATCTAAAAATCGTCAATAATTGATTGGCAGTTGGATGCAGTCTGACGGTAGAATGAAGAAGGAATTGATTCGGTTACGAAAGCCTTTCATTATAATAATTCACGTTTTAACTCAAAAATGGAGCTACTGCAATTTGACTGAAGTGGTTTCGAATGCGGTCTGCCGCCTGTTCTGCATCTTTTCAATATCGCTGCTGCCTTGCGAAAATCTTATGAAAAATTGTTGTAATATTTGGCCACGACATTGTTCTAGCAGCCCATCCTGAATCGAGTCCCAGAACTATCAAAGCCCAATCACCGAAAGTGACTTCAGTCCAGGATGTGTACTGAAATTGATTGGTACACGGAATCACTGAAAATGTATCCAAACTTATACCTGCTTGGGTATTTTTGAAGAGCCGCTCGATTAACCGTAACCTTCAAAATTCTTAGTGACTAGCTAGGTTTACGTAGTCGTTAATATGGTTTTCTCAACAGTCACCTAACGGATTGTTAAAAGTTGGGTAAAATTCTGTTTTCTATCTGAGAGCTTTTGCGCCACCGAAATTTATGTGCCGATCAATCGGCAACTTGAACGAAAGATAACAAAAGACTCCGAACAAACAGACGTCACCCTCCAAAAAAAAACATTGTTATCCAAACAAGGCGAAAAATCGATCCTCACATCCTGCTGTAGATCAATGTTGACCTAATAGTGTTGACGCAAATGGCCGTGTTTTCGTGGGCTTACTACATTTTCTGAGCATCGTTGGCTTCTCGTTAAGCGATAGTATCTGGCCGTATAAATTTTATTTTTTCCGCCCTTATTACCGCGGTATATCTACTATTATAAAAACACGTTTTAATGAGAGAAGTGAGAATTGAATTTTTTATTGCCCATTGTCATCTTTTTACTTTTATGGCGACATGTGCCCATTAAAGGTTGTATGCCGATAAACAAGTTGATTCCTCAATTTTACTATCAACTTATCGTTGGTGGCATACGGGTCGGTTATAAATGGGGACCTATCGGGGGGAGGGGCCGGAGATTTGAAAGGTAAGTCCATAACTAAGGGCTCGATGACAACTTGAGTGAAAAAGCTCGCGCGTATAGAGTAAATTCTGCTACCGGCAGCTGGCCACCTGAAGCAAGCTAATTCTTGGCATCCCTTTCGCAATAGCTCCCGAGGAGGGCCCTCCGCTCGAAAGCGCTAACGACGATCAAACAAAAACCTACCTTCTTCCCTGCGCCTTTCGTCAATTAAGAAATATTAAAAATCCACTAGGTATTGATCCAGATCCTACCAGTCTCCAGCCGGTTCGCGGAAAATAATTTTTCACTTACAATTATTTATATTTTTCTCCATCCAGCAGGGGGTAATTATCCACGTATATTTCAGGAACGGTTTACGACGTACTTGCAGTGCAAGTCTAGCACCTTTCGCCTGTAACATATTTTTCTTCAATCCCGAGTAATTACACTGGCGCTATGTGCCTCAGGATCGGCCATCTTGGCGTTTACGACCTTTTATGAACAGTTCAAAAACGAAAGAGCCCTCTTCCCTTAACTCAACTCAATAGAGCCTTTCCGAAGGGCGTTAAAGTGAATTAAACCTCGTTCAAAGGGCTTTGGTAATTTCGTTTTTCGTCACTTTTCCCGTTCCTTTATATGGGGGGAAAACGACTGCTTGACCCCTCATAAAATTGAAATTAGGTTCCTACCATCTGCTCTTCGAAGGATGGACTTTCGAACAAGAATAATAGCTTATTTTACTGCCCGAGCTCCGTCAGAGCGTAAACGAATTTTTAAATAGTTTCTTACTACGTTTGTTTGTGAGTCTGGGTTTTATGAGTTGAAACAAAGATGGCCCACATATTTGGCTTGCTTAGGAATGGAAGGGGATTTTGTACATTTTTTTGTACTTAGGTGAAAACATCGTCGATCTTTTTCATTACTGTCGTATCATCCCAACACATATGTCACTTGTCTCATCTTTTTGCATGTGCCAGATCATCATGGGTTATGATATACCTAACAAACAAACATAACAACAGAAAACAACAACAAAAACATCTCTAACAAAAAGATAACATGATTTTCAACCATTCCAAAATTTGCCTCCAGCAGATCGCAAATGCTCCCTCGGCCCAAACGCGTTCCACTAACTCGAAATAATAGACCCCTCGTTTCCGACCTCGTTGAATGGCGACAGAGAGGATTGATAATGTGTTTGCCATGAACGTGACTGTGGAACAAAGATAGAACATGTTCGGTGCGGGGTGGCTTCTTGGAGAATAGGCGACAAACGCCAATTGGGGGTTGGCTGTTGTGGTTTCTATAAAACATCTCTCTACAGCCTGTGTTCGCAAACAAGAAACTAGGTCAGCGCCATTAACATCTCACTCAACCCCTTCTTCGCCGAGCGGAATTTGAAACATTGTATTCATCTGGTGAAGTTTCAGTAAGTCCCGTTAAAAACTTTCAAGGGCTCCAAGCACTTACACCAGGGGTCGACACGCTCTCTATGTCAAAAATTCTTTCGGTCGGGGAAAAAATTCCGGCATTCGTTTCATATGTTCGACGATTTTGTTTCAATTTCGTTCCCGTTATTCCCCAATTTCTAACATTTATTGAGAAGGTATGCATAATGAGGTCTAGTGGAAATTGGCTAAAATATTCTTTCCGGCATGGCACATGGCACCTCTTGCTTTCTAGGTAGACGCCTCTAATGTTGTTCTAATGTCGGTCAATAAGAAATGAGCAAAAAGTCTCTCCTAGCTTCTCGCCGTTGGAGAGCGAACCCTCTTAAGTTCATAATTAATTTCCATGCCCCCTGCGAATTGGCTGAAAGGCTTTATTGTTATTTCTGATGAAGGAACTCGCAACCCCTTATGCGTAACGTATTTTGGCGACAGGATCCCTCAGGGGAGATCGCGTAGGGTCGGGTGGCATTAGTGTGAAAATGCTATCATCGCCTTGTACCTTTTGAAATTTAGTACCTACCTACACTAGCGAAAGAGCCAACTGGATCTTCCATGTTTTCATGCATAAATGCATCGCTGAAGTTCAAATAATTCTACGCCTGGTACCTGCGTATTTCTACGGGCGAATGTTACACAGTCACAGGATCGTCCTTGGAATGAGCGAATAATGAATTTCTCGCTCACCTTGCGGTCCATGTGCTGTAGTACCTATGTCATTAGTTCTTGTTTCTTCATCTTATCTTTTCTGTTCTACCTTGACGAATATAATTTTATACACGATGTTCATTTCGAGTTTTAAAAAGTGAACGAATCTGTGCCAATCGTCCTGAAAAACTATTCGGATCAGAAGTTTGGAGTGAACGTTTGCATTTTCTCAAAATGACCATAACTTGGTTTTGTCTCGATTTGGTCCTGTGGAAGCTAAGTAGCCTTCTGCTACTCTAGATATTGTCTCTCGTCTTTGGGTTGAAGTGCTTCCATACGATTCAAGTTCGGTGGCTCCATTCTGGAAGTTGTTTAGCTTCTCTTGAAATCCAATAGAACGAGATGATTCGTTGCAGGTACATGCAGGTCGTATTTAGTACAGTTAGTTGGCTTCACGCACTTCTCGCATTATTTCATTCGAGCTCTTTTCTAACTCCAATTCTTTTGCTCCTTACCCCTTAGATGCTCGAGTATGACCCCTTGCTGATGGGGGGGGGGGGGTACATTTTTCCGAATTTGTCATCGAAGACCGCTATCCTCGGCTGTTGCCCATGAACCGGAATGAATAATAAAAATCTTACAATTTTTCTGCCTGTTGATTCTTTTGCTGAAGCCTGATTATTACTGTTCGTATGGTTTTCTAATGTCACGTTTTATTTTTTACAGGTGAGGTCTTGCATTCTACTCTAGATTACAGGATTGACGTAGGCGTAAGTTACCTAAGTTATTTTATAAGAAGTTCACGGTTTACACATTTGAATAATGATGGTCTAGTTGTTGCTGATACTTTCAACTTCCACTCGCACCATTCGCACCGTGATTTCAAGCAGCAAGTGCTGTATTGGTCATCTTTCTCTCATTCGTGTTGGCGCGGTTGGCACATAGTATGTGCGAAAATTATTCGCATCAAAACCGGCGAATCTAGCATTCTCAAGCCTCGCGAAAGTAGGTAGGTGGGTACCTAGTAATTTTTCGTAAAATGGAAACGTGATCCATTTAGGCGTGAGATTACTTCACGAAAATACGCTGTCGTGGACTATGTATGTGAATCGCATTGCGGTACCGTGAGGCGTGCAAAAGTGCAGGGACACCATCCGAGGATTTTTCAAAAACGTTCTTGAATCTCTCTGGAAGTTGGAAGATAACGTGAACGTTCCGTCTTGCAACAATTGCGTACGAAAGGATAGAAGCTCTACAACTTAAGAAGTATTGCCGTCCTTTGAAAGTTATAGATCTTTCGTCTTTTTGCTCCTTTCTTGTTTATCTCTCGAATATTTTGTTGGTAAATTCTTCTTTGGCGAATTTTCAGCTCCAAGCGCCCCTTATTTGATAAGCTCTCGATTTAAAGCTCAAATCAGTTCGTCTATTCTCTCCTACCAAAAACGTCGGTTAGACAATGGCATGAAATTTCGATCTTGTCATTCGGGAACATAATCTGATAATGTGATTTGACTTAAGTATGAATCCCCCGATTAAATCACAGATTCAAAACTGCTTTTTTGCATCTTGCGTTTCTTTCAAGCGAATCCGCAAAATAAAGTTGTTTTAATGAAAAATTGAGAGTTAAAGTCTTGAGACAGTAGTTGATTGGGTTGCGAATCCCACGAATTTTCAAAAATCATCGCTCTTCTACCGCTGCCACGGGAGCCTCTTCTAAAAAGCTCATTTTGACTAATAAAATCGTTTTTGTTCTTCGAGGTTTGACAAAAACGCTTTATTCCAAAACTTTTAGCTTCGTGTGTACGATTATATTCGCGTGTTTCTTGCCTTGGCTGTACACCCCTTGTTCTGCCCACCTCGGTTCTCTGGCCCGGAGCCCCCCCCCCCGCCTTCAGATCGTGCCTTCAGATCCTGGTTCGCGCCGACTGGTTCCTCCTCCGGTCGATGTTTTCGGCCCCTGACGCTCGGTCGTTTAATTTTGTTCAGGAAACGTGGGCGCCCGCAAAGGAGTCGATTCGACCTTGTGAGCATTTGGGGTTCCTTATAGCGTGAAACAACCCGTTGTATGTAGTAACATGCATACGAAAAACGAAAAAACCAAACGTTTTTTTCCAAACGAAAAAATCTTTAGTAAATATCGAGGGTTTCAAAGCCGCATGGTTTCAAAGGGTCGCCAAGGGTTTCAAAAAGCCGTATCATCAAAAATTCGAAGTTTTTTTTTAATTTTTGCAATAATTTGATTTTTTGATTTTGCATCGCCTAAAACCAGTGGTTTATCGATATCTCTACTCGATAATTTCGAAATCGATGTTAAAGTGACGTCGATTCTGCCCACCCACAAGTCGTCACAAATCAGTTTTTGGGCTCGCCTAAAAAGTTGGTGATACGACATGTGGCTTTGAAACCCTCGATATGGCCCTCGATGATGCAGTGAATCCTGGTGCCCAAAATAATTTAGAAAAAACAACGAGCTTACCCTATCAAAAATGGTCTAAGGATTGCTCTTATTAAAAAAAATGTGTTTCGCTTCGTGTTGTGTTGAGTGTGCCTGCACCCATCCTTTATTTTATTGCGATTTTAATATTTGATGCCTTTGATTGGTTCGCTTTTAGTGAATAAATAATGTAATCTCTCCCAAGCTCTTGGAGCCGGCATGATTGATTGATCCCTCTATTGAAGTTCCAAGGAAACCGATGGGTTCTGGATACTGCTAAATATTCAACAGACCCCTGTTGCAAGGGAAAGTTGTACGCTGCCAATCAGAATCAGGTGCGGCCCGTGTGGCTTGAACTTTGTGAGTCAATTCTACGGCTGCTGGGCCGACTCGCCTTAGCAAAATCCTATTTCAATTTCAAGTTGGGTTTTTCATCCTCCATGTGACCCTGCCCGTTTTATGACCTTCAACGGTTTTACGATTCGCTCTCGGCTAGGAAGTTGTAAATTTTCTATACCTACATCTCAACCTCCCATGTGAGAATAGCAGGTAGGAGTTCTCCATTGGAGGCATAGCCGAGCTTCAAGGTAGATTCAAGGTAGTTTCGTCACAGATGCTGAATTTCGCAAGAGCTTTTCCCACAAAAGCCCAACTTGACCGAACCCGTGCGTCAAGTTTATTCTCCTTAGCTATTCGTCACCTGCGACGGTCCCCTGGATGGCAGGTTACGTTCGAACGAACCATTTTATGAAGACGCAAAGTGAATTATTGGCGATGCATAAAATGAAAAGTTATTACCTATTGGAGATTCGGATTCTACACGCTTAGAAACGTAAACTATAAAAATTTCACTGTGTGTCAGGATTTTTTCTTGGGCGAATACAGTGGTTTATTATTGAATATTATTCCGAAAGGAGAATCGCGATTAAAAACCAGTGGTGCGTAGATAACACACAATACTTCCATATTTTGGAACGTAAAATTGTGACACAATTTGATCATATTTTGACTGCTTTTGAGGGTGTTTAGGTCAAAAATATCAAAAAATTCACTATTCAAATTTCAAAATTCGCCCAAAATAAAAAAACGCCAGTTTTTCGGAACATAAAAAATATCCACATATTCTGCAAGGTAAAAGAAAGATTTTAAGACCAAGACCTAATATTGTTTAAAATAAATACTTTTTATTATTTATTTAAATAAATATTAATTAATACTTTTTAAAAAATAAATATTTTTTATTACCTATTCATTTAAATAAATATTATTTAACAAAAATCAAAAATTTCAAAAATTGAGGTACTTATACTCATAGGTATTTATACTCATAGTAATATAATATGATGATTTTAATAAACTGACGACCAATCGAACTTACCTGAAGTTCGGTCGAAATTATATGAATCCTCAGCCCGAAGATGTTACGGATAGTTGTAGTATTGTCCATCACTGCAATGACATTGTGTGAAAACAAATAGGTAGTGAATTTCCGATCGAGTTACAGCCTAATTTCTGATCGATGGCCGTAACATGATTACGAACAGTGGATATTCAAAGCACAAAAAATTATTCAAGGTAATTTTTGTATCTAATAATTGGCATTATTTTTAATGAATCGTACTTACCTATTCCCACGACTTAATTGAACGCTCGAACATCAGGAGAAACCCGAGTCACAATAAATCGCGAAGACTTTTCGAGAAACACTTCAGAAATGTCAAGAAAAACTGGACAGGACACGAGATAATAAAAAACGCGAAATTCTAGTTTATGGGAATGTAACGGGTCGATAAAGTGCCAAAATGTGGGGATCCTTCACTACAATACCTACCTATTTACCTATTTTTCGTTCGTAAGCCATGCATCTCTTCGATTTCAAATGAAAAACTCTTACCTTTGGACCAAACGCAGACAAGTTCGGACATACCTGTAACAAAAAAATGGAAAATCCGTTGAAGCTCCATTTGCTTCAGGGAAGCAGAAATAATAGAAATAGTGTGATATAAATCATAAATTTATCAAAAATGATAAAATTTATCATTTAATGGTAACTTACGTTTGGCCGCGTCGCTCCTCGTTGGCCGATGTCCTCCGGCTGCATACTCCGAGGTGTTGCACTTCTCGAACCACAGAATGTTTCCACAGCACGACACTTTTTTTGTCAAAATAAAACTTGATTTTAGGAGAAAAAATCCAGAAAACAGTTCAATTTACGAATTTAAGGGATTTTTGAATTTTTCTAACTAGGTTTTACTCAAAGCTTTCGTGTCGAATTGCTTTCTATGGTGAAAATTTAAAGCAAAGAAATACCTACCGACTCAATTGTCAAAGGCTCCAGTCAGGAATTGAAACTTTTTGAACTTTGAAGTTTGATCAGATGAACACCAAACCGAAATTTTCAAACCTAACGTAATCACCTACTAATATTGATCAAATGTTTGGAATTGCACTCCCTTGAGAATAAACACGGCACTTGATCACACCTGCAACAAACAAGAAGAAGCATTGCGGTTAGACGTCAAATTTTGAATAAAATCGAGAGAAAAAAATATTGCTTACTACACTGGATTAGCTGTAGACTACAGCGAGGACGAGTTCATAAAAATGTAAGATGAAAATCTCAATCATAAAAAAATCTGAATTTCCAAGTTGATTATGAAAACGACAGCCACGAGCATAGGAATGCGCCAGAACGAGCATAGGATGAATGATTTTCGACACTATTCTAGCACTTACTTTCATCGAACCGATGGAATCTTGACTTGTGGCGTTACCAGGGCGGCAGACACAAAGTCCAAAGCGAATCCACCACACAACACAACACAGCGACACAACACAGAACCATTTAAAAATTGTTGTTCCCTCAACCGGCACGAGAAATCGGACGGACGCGAATCGGAACGAGCGAAACGGGACGGTAAGAAAATGAAATGAGTATTTTGCAAAGGATTGTCGGTTATATTCATCGAATCCGAGATTTCGTGGAATTATTATTACGGAATAGTGCTGGCTTAATATCGATAGTATTAATCGATCGGTGCTATCGATAGTTCCGTGTTATCGACAGGTCGACAGAATAATATATTATAAATATATATATTTGAACCTGAAAATTTTTACTCAACCTAAAAAACGAAAAACGCTCTTCAAGTCCCTACTATGATAGCCTGAAGTCCTGAAAAATAAAAATAAATCAAGAAGACAGCATTTACGCTGATTAATGGGTCGTAATAATGATGCTGAATAATGTCTTATTAAATTTCCAAATTATTTGGAATCTTTTATTAAAAAAATGATATTCGTCCTCATTCCGGATCTGGATGACCCAAAACAACCATGCTAGATACCAAATCTTACCATAGATATCAGTACACCGAGCTAGAGAAAACCACAATAATTAACTAAGTATTGAACTATTAATTAATAATAAAATAATAGATAGGTTGGCAATAATAAAAATAATAATATAATAGGTAATGTATATAAGTAATGATACAATGTATTATCTGTATTATGCCATAATAATATAAAACAATATATATATATTATATATTAGGTATATATACCTAATATAATAATGTATAAATAATAATAATAAAATAATCAAATTCTACTTTACAGTTACAGTTGAATGCGAAAAAAGGTAAAATTTTTTGAAACTTGGACGATTACGAAGATTTATTAATACTGAATGATAAACCAAAACTATCACTAGGTCAACGGTAGTCCAAATTAGCAAGGGAGTCGGCGTGGAAAGAAATTTACCGAAACTATCTTTATTTACCAAGAAATAAACAAAAACTATCGATAGGTCAACGAAAGTCCAAGAAATTTACCAAAACCATCTTTATTTACCTTTATTTTTATACTAGCTGTACCCGCCCGGCGTTGCCCGTGTCAAAAAAATTGTGATTAATTAATTAGGTAGACCCCCCCCCCCACACACACAACATTCCCCGTCGATAAAAAGAACCAATCTGTTAAAAAATTAGTTTAAATAAGAACAGGTCATTTTTTTAAATTTATAAAAAAAATTTGAGTTGAGGGTTGGGTTGGGTTGGGTTGAGTTGAGTTGAGTTGTGTTGAGTTCCCCGTCGATAAAAAGAAACAATCTGTTAAAAAATTAGTTTAAATGAGAACAGGTCATTTTTTTTTTAATTAAAAAAATTTTCAAATTTATCTAATTCAAAAATCGAAAATCGGGCGTCGAGGTCTTGTTGCCAGCCCCTTTGTGCTTCCGTGTAAAAAATTCCAGGTCCCTGCGTGCAATAGATTTGGCTGGAGAGCTCGGTCAGACAGACAGACACATTACACTATGTGTGTGATTATATTTATAAATATTTATATTATTTATCTTAATTTACCAAAACTATCTTTATTTATCAAAACTATCTTAATTCACCTTTATTTATATTATTTATCTTTATTTACCAACGAAAGTCCAAGAAATTAACCAATACTATCGATAGGTCAACGAAAGTCCAAGAAATTTACCAAAACTATCTTTATTTACCTTTATTTATGTATTTATATTTTATTTATATTTATATCATTTATCTTTATTAATATTATTTATATTTATTAACTAATTGACCAATCTATCCCTATTTACCTTTATTTATATTATATTTACATTTATATTATTTATCTTTATTAACAAAAAAAGTCCAAGAAATTTACCAAAACTATCTTTTCTTACCAAGAAATAAACCAGTCGGAGTAGAAAGAAATTTTCGGATAATGAGAAATAATCGTGAGAGTACCTACGGAAAATTTTAAAATTATTTGAAACTTGGGCGATTACAAAGATTTGTTATTGAATAACAAACACAAACTATCGATAGTATCGATTAGCGAGGGCACAATTCAATTTACACGGCCCCGCTCCACTGGCGAAATCCGGGAGCGCGGCGCTGCGTCTACTCGGCGATGCGCCGCCGACTATTTTTTCCGTAGACGCAGCGCTATGCACCCTCATGAGCGTGCAAGACAATTCCTGGCCAAGCCCGGCGTGCTAGTCCAACGGCATCTGAACCCGAGGCGACCGCGATGGACCCAACGCCCTCAACACGCTGGATCCAGTCCGCTCGAGGCGGCGAGGCAATGACCGCAGTGTACCAAAGTACATATTAAGCTATGAGACTAGAGCGACATGCCCTAACTAGCTCCGACCCTCTCTCCGATAAAATCGGAAAAATTCGGTAAAATTCTGGATAAATTCGGTTAACGGGCGAAAACAATGGCATTTTTCTTAACTTATTATCGATATTAAGCCCGCACTATGCCGAACTCACTTGCTTTCACGCAGAAATGACCGAAATAATCAGTAATTGAATTATCGAAAACCTTCACTCAAACCAGTGGTACACACAATACTTCCATATTATGATTCGCAAATTTTCGACACGATTGTATCACATTTTTACTACTTTGGAGGCTTTATGGCTCAGAAATACCAGGACTCATAATGCAAATTTTAAAACTCGCCTAAAAATATGAAAAGTTATCGGAACATGAAAAATACCAACGTATTCTGCAGTCTAAACCGAAGATTTTAAGACTAGGAACGCTGAAATCGGTTCAATTTTGTGGTCAGGAAAAAAATAAAATTGAAAACGCTAAAAGTGCTAATTTATCGGAAGTACTGCGAGTAATTCAAATTTCGATTCAACAGGGTGATAGGTCTTACTGAGAAAAATCTCTTAGTTCAAGAAATTTGAAGAAGGAAATCAGAAAAAGGACAATTAGAAACGAAGTTTTTCTATGTAAAATATTTTTCGAAGTGTTTTTTCCTATCCAAAAAGGAAAATTTACTTACGCGAGCGCGACGCGACCGACCCGGAGGGAAGACGGCGGAAGACTGAGGCCGCGAACAGGCGATTCGCACTAGCAGGATAGCCGAACATGAAATTACACAAACGAACATGCGCGCGGGTCGTAGATTCTCGGAATCGTAGCGCCTACGGCTTGCTGAGCCGTGCCGGGCGGCTGGTCCGAACTTCCGCCATGCTGGTCCGGGCGGCTAGTAATATCGTTGATCGAAGGGCTCGGATTGCCCGGCTCGGCACCGCCCGGCTCAGGTTCCGGCAGCGCGGCGCGTCTCCATGGCGGGAGAGTCGGCTCTCGACCAATGTTCAAACGGAATTGTGTTTTCCTGCGTTAAGTTGTCTTTTAAGGCGCGTAAATTGTATTTTAGATACTAGTTAAAATTGTCTTTTAACAAAAAAAAAGTCGCTGCGTGGGCGAAAAAATAAAAATACAAAAAAATTAAATACTTCGTTTATACAATAAGTTTTGAAATCAGCGAGTGTCTTCAATTCACCAAGTCTTTTCATCTGTTTTCACCATTTTTTTCGTTTGTAAAGCCTACAAAAAATCGAGATTAAAAAAATTATATTCTTGCAGCATGTTCTAGTTACAGGAAACCAGAAGTCCGTTTTCGAAGTTGTAAGGCATTTTGTCAATTGTGGGGTTAAATTCAGGTTAATTGAAAATTTCAAAACCGCTTTTACATCCATATTTACAGGGTAAATGCTAGTATTTTGATCGTCGTAAAATCGGATTGGAACTTCAAAGAAAATTTTCTCTTACACTTTTACTGAGAATACTTCGCGAACTGTGGTATTTTACAACCACTGGTGCGTAGATAACACACAATACTTCCATATTTTGAAACGTAAAATTGAGACACAATTTGATCATTTTGACTGCTTTTGAGGGTGTTTAGGTCAAAAATATCAAAAAATTTACTATTTAAATTTTAAAATTTGCCCAAAATAAAAATACACCACATTATCGGAATACAAAAAATATCCACATATTCTGCAAGGTAAAACAAAGATTTTAAGACCAAGAACGCTCAAATCGGTTCATTTTTGTGGCCGGAAAAAAATAAAATAGAAAACACTAAAAATGCAAATATATCGGAAGTACTGTGCGTTATCCAAATTTCGATTAAACAGGGTGTTAGGTCTTGCCGAGACAAACATTTCAGTTCAAGAAATTTGAAAAAAGGTTGAGAATTGAGGGAGTTATGGTCATTTTTGTAAATGACCACAGACGGACAGACGGACGGACGGACGGACGGACTAACGGACACACAGGCACACGGACACACAGACACACGGACACACAGACACTTGTTCAGGAAGTGATTCTGAGTAAATGTGTATAAGAAAAAGTTTTTTCTGAAGCTCCGTTCCGATTCTCGATTTTAGGACGATCACAATACTTCCATTTACTCTGTAAATATGGAAGTAATTAGAGCTGAAGTACCTACTCCGAGTTAATTTACATTCTGGCTGAGCTGGATGATGGGTTTTGACTAGAAAAGTTCAGGAAATTTGAGATTTGAGGGATAAATGATTGTTATTGCGATAAACCCAAAGATAACATTGTGTTTGAAAAGTGATTCCGAGTTCAAGTGGGTTAGTGGATTTTCTTCCGATCCGATTTTTATTTTATTTTTATTTTTTGGGAATTCTTTCATACTTATTATGTAAAATTGACAGATTTATTCAATACGTAAGTAACATTTCAATAAGCGAGGGGGAAGGGATTTCGTTCTAGCAGTTTTAGTTGGTTCACCTACGCCACAAAATATCCGCTGTCCATATTAAATTCGGATATCCCGCAAATAACGTGACACGCCATTTGCGTAAGAATCTTATTTGTTTCCCTTATCCGCCTCGTATCGTATTCCTACGGAGCTGCTATCTTTTTGTTCTACCGTCTTCCGACTTTTTTTTTTGTCGACTATTTTGGAGGTTTTTTGCGACCGCGTGTGGGATCTCCCTCACCCTCCCTGCCGTACCTCCCCCTTCCGTTCGAGTTGTTTGCCCTTGAAGGAGCCAACTGCGTATATCTGGCTGGAATACTAGAGCAGCCTGGCCCAGGACCCGACCCGACCTCGCCGAGTGCTTTATCTCTTCTGTCCGAGTCAACAGTAGCTGCTGACCACCTCAGACGAGTTCGAGCTGCGTCAGTAGCGAGGGAATGTCAAGATAATGTCGAGCTGGAATAGAATTGTTGGCCAAACGTGTTGCCACACCGATTCGCGTGTTTCGAGTCGATAGCGTCGGTCATGCGAATATGAGACATCTGAAGATTGCCTTTGCCTCAATGCAGAGAGATATGATTCCGCTAGCGGTGCATGCCATTCGGAAATGTACTCAACAGAAAGGAGTTGAAGTATTGCCGATTATTTTCGCCGAATGTTCACGTGGATACCTATCATACTTTTGTTCCACTATCAAGATGTGTAAAAATAAAATGGAAAACACTACAAATGCAAATGTATCGGAAGTACTGTGGGTAATTCAAATTCCGGTTCAACACAGTGATAGGTCTCACCAAGACAAACTTCCAGTTCACGAAATTTGAAAAAAGGTTTAGAGTTGAGTCAGCTATGGCCATTTTTTTAATGACCACAGACGGACAGACACTCTGTCTATGACACATATAAGTGACACTAAGTCTGAACAAGTCTTGTTCAGAAAGTGATTTTGAGTAAAAGTGTATGAGTGAAAGTTTTTTTCTGGAGCTCCGATCCGATTTTTGATTTTAGGACGATTATAATACTTCCATTTACTCTGTAAATATGGAAGTAAAAAGCTTCCGGTAGGCTCTTCATTATGTAGGGGCGATTTCAACGACTCGTCAACTTAGCTTGGTGGTTAGTTGATCAAGATGACTTTATTGGTAGGTTCTTGGCCAGCAACTATCGACCATATACCTATTTGAAATATATTATAGATATTGAAATGTTACTTACCTCTTGCTCCTTGTTACTCTATAACGTTAAAGTTTAAACTTAATATGCTTCGCTTTGCTTTTGCTTGGGTTGTACCGTTTACAATGAGCTAAATGTGTGGTGCCCCAGGGGTTTGGATATGTCAACCTTCTATTCGTTCTTTAAGGAATGAGTTTATCCGGGATTGCTCTATCGGCTTTAGCCTTATTCCTGAACGTGACTCTCCGTGTTTGTTCGTGAAAAACGACCTTGGCATTTTGGAAATCCCTTCTCTTCGCTGACACTTCCCAGCCTCTTCCCAAAACTCGACTGTTCCGAAATACGTAAAGGGTCTTAGCTGAACTTCGATGACCTTTTCCAGGGCGCTTATTTATTAAAGGGAGCCCCCCCACTCTGCTTTTCCCACTATCCTCCCCATCTTCTTGTTCCTCTTTTAGCTCCGTTGACCTCGTGAACCTTTTCAACTTTGATCCTTGATAAATAATGTCTTATTTTCGCGGCAAAAGGGGGATGAACTTTTCCGAAGAGAACGGAAATACCGCCATGCTGCTGCTGTATATTACGATTTGGCATTCTCTCTAGTTCAAGGCATGCTCATTTCTTCTGGTTATTGATCGTTGGGGCTAAATTGCTGACCTAGTTTTACCCTTAGGCAAAATAATAGGAATCCTTGATCCAATGAGACCCATTATTTCAATTTGATTGTTTCTAAATTCTGTCAATTTTTTGTTTGAATCATATTTTACCCTCGACCAGACTCGGAACTTGAAATGGTCTATGCGAATGAAATAACCTTAGCCTATGCAATAAACAACTGAAAACTGGAATGTACCTACCGATTATCATAATCTAGTTGGGCGTAATTTATAGATTCTCATTTCCAGCTTCATAATAAGCACTTTACTCCTTGTTTTCAATTCCTGGCTATTTTCGCCTTCTTGGCGATCCTCTGGTCGGCCTACTCCTGGTCCGGGTTGTCTCCATCACTCAGTTCTACCCTCTTATACAACTTCTATGGTAAACAACTACAGAAAAGGATGTTTTGCACACGTGTGATTCCCTCTGAAGAAGCCGTCAGTTCTTGTTTGTTGTTCTCGACTCTATTTTGATTTGATCCTTGGAACTTGTTGGGTTCACAGGAACTGGAGTTCGTGATTGTTTGCGTTTGTCTTTTTGATGTCCTCTCGCATCTGTATTGCAGATATTTCTGTTTTCTCGTTCTTTAGGGTCGGTTCATCATTTGCCATAAATCTAGTTTTCCAACACTCATTTTTGTCTAATCCAATTTACCAGAAAATCGCTATTATATCGGCATCAACGAAAGTCTGGAAAGTCTCCATCACGACATGTCATTTAATGCAATGTGTAAATCATCAGCTCAGTATCCCTACATTTTTTGGATTCGAAAAAAATTATAATTCCCCCTCTGTCCAACTCTTTCAATTGCTAAAAGCTATTGCAATATGTCAGATGGAAAACTACGGGCTGTAGAAGAGTACAAGCTCCAGACTCGTCGTTTAGTGGTGGGAGTCGAGAGCTTGTAACGGGATCAGCCGATCTGAACCGGTTCCACGCCTTCATCAGACTTCGACTTCTCAGCCGCCTTGAAAAACCCGAAACGAAACTTTGCCATTCGTTGAGGTGATTTCTCGCTTCTTTCCGAATGCTCAACGTAATTCTATTCCAGAAACGTTGGGTGCGTGGGTAACGAACGCAGAACTCCCGAATTTCCAAGTATTCCAATCTGCTGAACATTTTTTAGGTGCTCAAGTGGGTGCTTTATGAGGAAAAAATCCCATATCTCGGAAGTACTGCGTGTGATCTGGATTTAGACGAATCATGATTCACCATCTTTTCATAATTTTCCCATCGCAGTGTACCTACTTCTAAGTATACCTACTTTGGAACTCTTTTTGGACATCGTCTGAGCTCCGAGCTGCGTTTGGTCTCAGGTCTGAACAATGTAGAAATTTGTGTAAGGTCCAGCGGTTTAGGTCCGTGCTCAAAATTCACTCTACGCACATGTTCATTCCGATTTAGATTCTCTGGCGCATGTAAACAAAGTCTTAATTCGCTGAAAGCTGGCAGCTCTCAAATGAATCGACATTCCTTGCCAAGTTCGCTGACTTGAAGACCGGCTCTCGAATTTTCGATGTTCTATTTTCAGCTGCTATGACGTCTATTCAATTCATCAGGTTCAAGTGAAAATAGATCCCTCAAGTTGTGGCTCTGGCGGAGAGGTTTGATGCTACAAATTTAAGCATTTGAAGGTCCCTGAAGGTCGCGTGGAGACGTGAGAATAAATCGTGTGGATTTGTGAGTGCTGTGGGACCTACCTATACCTCAATATTGACCTTATTTCATTGTGTCACATTTTTTCATTAGGTTAAATCAGACCACCAAGGTTTATTATATTATTTCTCGATCAATCGTCGAGAGAAATCGTATCGTCATTTTTGTGCACCACAGTATAGTTGTTTTGGGTAGTGTGGCCTATCGTGGAATTCTTTTGGCACAATCGATCGCCTCTAGTTCGGGAACAAAGGGTGAAGTGTGCTATAGCAGCTGCTGCTTCCTGCTGTACCCTTCCATTTAGGTCTTTCAGCGATCACCTGCTCCGCTCGCGTGCTTGCTGCTTGGGAGAAAGAACATTGACAGCAAGGGAAATATATAATACATATCAGATATCTAAGGCAGTAGGTATATTACAAGAGTGGCCATAAATTTGATTTTTTTTTAAGGCCACTATTAAAGAGAGGGTGTGGCTAACACGCAATACTTCCATGTTTTGAACTTTTGATGCGTTTATAAAATATTGATACGATACCTACTAGCATCGTCTACCATCGTCGACCACAACGCATACCGTCTCCTTTGGGTAGATTGCTTGGTGAAAGATCCCAGAAAAATCCTACTGTGCCTGCTAACAATGTTGTTTGGGTAGCGATCTGGAGTTAATCTGAGCGCAAAATATTTTTCTGTTTTTTTTTTCTAGTTTTTCAAAAATTATTTATTTTCGCCTCCCGAACCGGAAATGTATGGTGTTGGCTCGGACCAAATCAAGTATGTACCTAACATTAAACACCTGAATGCTACGTTTCGTGGGTGGAAGTTTCCAAGTTAATTTTAGTCGTCACGTTAATATCCAGCTCGTTAACCGTGTATTTTTAGTTCACGAGGCCCTTGTATCGGGGCTGAGCAGGTGAAACGTGAAAAGCGAATCACCAATTCCTCCCTAGTGCATTACGCCGCTTCAAATTAAACCTTAATTCGTCAAAATTCTATAATAATTATTATTATTTCCAAAATTTCGTCCACAGTCCCTGTGTAAGGATAGGGGTCACACAGAAAGGCCTTTGCCGAGCTTTCGATAATTTATTCTTCTGGGCCCTGAAGACTTCCATCAGATTGGGGGTCGATCTTCCATTTCTAAGCACCTATGTAAGCTCGCCGATCAGTGATTGCAAAAACTATGGCGTTATGCGTCAATCTACTCTATCCCTCTCACTCTCGCACCTTGCTCAAATGACGAGTTGCGACATTAAATGTCATATTTTAACGTC
Source organism: Nesidiocoris tenuis (assembly GCA_036186465.1). Taxonomy (NCBI): domain Eukaryota; kingdom Metazoa; phylum Arthropoda; class Insecta; order Hemiptera; family Miridae; genus Nesidiocoris; species Nesidiocoris tenuis. The sequence continues at coordinate 17,794,346 of AP028911.1, forward strand.
AGTAAACATTCTTCATTCTTGTGATTTTAAGGCTCGGCTAAACGTAATTTTAAGCTGGAAATTGAGATCTGAGGGTTTTGAAGAGTGCTGAACCCAAAAAAGATGTCGAAATAGCGAGTAGGTACATACTTAGCTCATTTCAGTAGTGACATAGCTCGGAGCACCTGTCTATTAATTATGTGCTGGTTCTTGGTATAGAGGCCGTATTTCAGTAATTCTACTCTACGGCTCTTCGGTCTTGCACAGCAGAGGATCTGTTTTTATCTTGGCGGCCATCCTCCTCTTGGTTACCACATCGACGGTCCAACCTAGCCCGTCGTCTTTCGTAAGACGAAAAAAAGGGAAGATTGAATTTCAGCGCTCAGGTTTCCCACATGAAAGTTGTTGACCTCCCGTCCGTCGTCGGGGGCGGCCTGAACGTTTGCCTAACGAGCTTCCCACATGTTCTGTATCAGATTTTGAAGGGAAGGGCTCCCGGAGCCAAAAGCCGTAGCCAAGCAACAAAGATTGCCTCAATCGGCTTTTCGACTGCGGCACGGTCACGCTTTTAACAACAGGTGTTACCTTCGTTAGGGACCTTTCAAAGCTAAATCATTCCCAATAGTGAACGGCCGAATTCTAGATCCGCCGGTCGGCTAATCGATTTTTAAATCGATTCTCACCTTCGAGTTCGTGTCCGAAATATAATGCCCATTTCATGGCATTCCTTCTTCTGACCAGTCGGGGGAAGACGTGGTATTGTGAAGGATTTTTAGCCTCCTCTCTTGCTTGTTTTTAGGGATTATTTTCATTATTCGCCAATGGAAGAATGGTGATCTCAGGAAAAATAGAAATAGAATGAGAGGTCTCAAAGAGAAATGCATCTTCTCAAAATTCACCACATTCACTTAACAAAATTCGTCTGTCTTTAATTTTAAGATTAAAATGAATCATTCCACGCCATATTCAGTTTATCAGCCTCTAGATCAATATTGTTTGTCCATAATTTTTTCAAAAATGACAGTTTTTGAGTTCTGCACATGTTATTTAAAGTTTTGCTGTTTTGACGATTGAGGAGTTGTTGGTATAGTATGCGTTATTTCATCAAATATGATCGGCTCCTCTGAGTCATTCGACTATAATACAGTGGCGAACACTCGTGTTTACTGTCACGTCTCGAAGGCCAGTCTACAGGATTACCTTGAACGGGACAGGTGCCGTTTTCCTTTTATCAGAAAACAATTTCTATTTTCCGCTTGTTACGTAAATGCCATTCTTATTTACATTATGCCTGTATTTCGCATAGCTACCTAAAAAAAATTACGCTTTTTTGCAGAGGTAGAGAATAGTTTGAGTAATCCGATTAACTTTGTGCGTTTTTCATGGAATCAAAACTATAATATTCAATTCGACGAGGAAATGGACTGGTTTGGCAATACTCTTCAACAATACGTCAAAAACTCTTCCCCCATCCCTAATAAGCTGACGGCTAGAACCAGAACCGATAATTCAGAGCCTTGAGATGAAATCCTTTGAGCCTGAGAACTGCGTACTGTAGTAACGCTGGTTGTAACAAAATCCTGTTTAATCGATTGAATTTTCCATAATAATGCAAGTGGGTTGGCAGTCGGAGAGAATCTATGCCGCCAATTGTGCGAAATAGATGAAATTCGTGCACAGGAAGGCCAGAACAGAAGAACAAGCGAGTGAGACAATGAAGTACGTAATCAGTAGATTCCCTGCTGGGATTGTCGTCTGTTCATTTCCGAAGACACAAAAGGCTCTCCAATCGAGAGGGGATTCCGAGGTTCCACCGGGCCGAATTTCCCCTTTTGTTACACGTGAAATCCTCGACGGAATGAGAAAACAAACGAGCCACGGATCGATACGATATTCGATATGTGGGCGAAAAGCTTCTCAACGGAAAGGACATTGTTAGCGCATTAGGACCAATGGTAGTCCAATTTCGGATTTAGTGCGCCAATTATTGTGCGTACATACGAGGCTGGATATCGCTAAAAATCGGGCCGATTTATGGGGAAAGAGTCCCATCATGGCCGTTTCATTTAGTGAAGTACTCTTCAAGAAAGAACGATGATTGCCGTAATGAAAGGCATAAATCTGAATATCGAGGACAAATTCTGTAAGCCTAGACGCAGATTTTGAGACCGTTCTACGCCCTAATTGATTCGTTTTTCAGGCCAGAAAAGCCGGGGTGTTTTCTAGTCTTATTGTTTAGTCAATTGCGCAAATTTCTGTAAAAGAAATTTAAAAAGTTTTTATTTTGTGCGTTATGTGGTGGCTCGGGCCTTTCGTCACAGGATTGATTATCTTTCTCAAATGATCTAACCACGTATTGCCTTTTTTGCTCTTGAATACTTGACACGAATTGCGTTGTAGCTTCAAGTCAAATTGCACCTTTTCCCCTTATGTTGCCTGATCCTGCGCGCTGAGTCCAGTGGTTCCAGTTGTCTGCTTGGTACAGCGGGTCGGATTTCGCTGAGTCCTTGCTAGTTACAGCTAAAAGAAAACTGCTGGCGCTTGTTTGCGATGTTGGCTCATTCCCCCTCATGGTGCTTGGAGTGGCACTTGTCTAATTTTCTGCTGTGGTGTTAGAGAGTTGTTGAAAAATACGGCAGAATATTCTCCGTTCGAACGTTCTGTGTGAAATTTTATTGCTTCGATTTCATTTTCATTCCGGAAAGAAACGACTATTATTGGAAACCAACGTCTATCAGTTAGCTAGAACTTCATTCTATGTTGGTGAGGTTGTTGGATGTTTTGGTTGTTTGTTTTTTTCTTTGTAGGTGTGGCTTTTGAGCGGGCCCCTACCCATGGGAGGCCAACGCCCAAAAATTAAATTACTTTTAAAAACCAAAAATAGGTTATTGACATGAGGAAACAACCTATTTATACCTGTCTCCAAGCCCTGATGAAGATAATATATTTATCGAAAGCTCGGCGAAGGAGACTGCGTTTCACTGCGTGACCCTATCCCTGATTTGCTGACGACAGAAAATTCAAGGGTCGATCATTTCACCATTAATATTTATAGGTAGGATGTAGGAACCTATCGTGTTGATAACGAAAAATATATCACGTTCGTAGTAGGTACTTATGTAAAAGAAATTCCTCACCTCACAATGTAACAGAAACTCAAACTCAAAGTCAAACTCACGATGAATCTAAAACTCAAACTCATAATCGAAATCGAGGTCAAACTCACAATGAAACAGGAACTCTAACTCATAATCGAAATCGAAGTCAAACTCAAAATGTTACAGAAACACAAACTCATAATCCATCTCGAAGTCAAACTCACAATGAATCTGAAACTCAAACTCATAATCGAAATCGAAGTCAAACTCACAATGGAACAGGAACTCTAACTCATAATCGAAAACGAAGTCAAACTCAAAATGTTACAGAAACACAAACTTACAATCCATCTCGAAGTCAAACTCACAATGAATCTGAAACTCAAACTCATAATCAATCTCTAAGTCAAACTCACAATGAAACAGACAATCAAACTTATAATCAATTTCGAAGTCAAACTCACAATGAATCTGAAACTCAATCTCATAAACAAAGTCGAAGTCAAACTCACATTGAAACAGAAAGTCAAACTCATAATCGAAATCGAGGTCAAACTCACAATGAAACAGGAACTATAACTCATAATCGAAATCGAAGTCAAACTCGAAATGTTAAAGAAACACAAACTCACAATCCATCTCGAAGTCAAACTCACAATGAAACAGGAACTCTAACTCATAATCGAAATCGAAGTCAAACTCAAAATGATACAGAAACACAAACTCACAATCCATCTCGAAGTCAAACTCACAATGAATCTGAAACCCAAACTCATAATCGAAATCGAAGTCAAACTCACAATGGAACAGGAACTCTAACTCATAATCGAAATCGAAGTCAAACTCAAAATGTTACAGAAACACAAACTTACAATCCATCTCGAAGTCAAACTCACAATGAATCTGAAACTCAAACTCATAATCAATCTCAAAGTCAAACTCACAATGAAACAGACAATCAAACTTATAATCAATTTCGAAGTCAAACTCACAATGAATCTGAAACTCAATCTCATAAACAAAGTCGAAGTCAAACTCACATTGAAACAGAAAGTCAAACTCATAATTGAAATCGAGGTCAAACTCACAATGAAACAGGAACTCTAACACACTCATAGGAACTCATAATCGAAATCGAAGTCAAACTCACTATGGAACTGGAACTCTAACTCATAATCGAAAACGAAGTCAAACTCAAAATGTTACAGAAACACAAACTCACAATCCATCTCGAAGTCAAACTCACAATGAATCTGAAACTTAATCTCATAAACAAAGTCGAAGTCAAACTCACATTGAAACAGAAACTCAAACTCATAGTCAAACTCGAAGTCAAACTCACGATGAAACCGAAACACAGACCGAAACCGTAACACAAAACTCGAACTGGAACTCGAAGTTAAACTCAAACTGAAGTTCAAACTCAAACTGAAAGTCGAAGTTAAACTCAAACTGACGTTCAAACTCGAACTGAAAGTCGAAGTTAAACTCAAACTGACGTTCAAACTCGAACTGGAAATCGAAGTTAAACTCAAACTGAAGTTCAAACTCGAACTGAAAGTCGAAGTTAAACTCAAACTGACGTTCAAACTCGAACTGAAAGTCGAAGTTAAACTCAAACTGACGTTCAAACTCGAACTAAAACTCGAAGTCAAACCCAAACTGACGTTCAAATGTTAACTAAAACTCGAAGTCAAACTCAAACTGACGTTCAAACTCGAACTGAAACTCGAAGTTAAACTCAAACTGACGTTCAAACTCGAACTAAAACTCGAAGTCAAACCCAAACTGACTTTCAAATTCGAACTAAAACTCGAAGTCAAACTCAAACTGACTTTCAAATGTTAACTAAAACTCGAAGTCAAACTCAAACTGACGTTCAAACTCGAACTGAAAGTCGAAGTTAAACTCAAACTGACGTTCAAACTCGAACTGAAAATCGAAGTCAAACTCAAACTGAAGTTGAAACTCGAACTGAAAGTCGAAGTTAAACTCAAACTGACGTTCAAACTCGAACTGAAAGTCGAAGTCAACCTCAAACTGACGTTCAAACTCGAACTGAAACTCGAAGTCAAACTCAAACTGACGTTCAAACTATAACTGAAAATCGAAGTCAAACTCAAACTGAAGTTGAAACTCGAACTGAAAGTCGAAGTTAAACTCAAACTGACGTTCAAACTCGAACTGAAAGTCGATGTCAAACTCAAACTGACGTTCAAACTATAACTGAAAATCAAAGTCAAACTCAAACTGAAGTTGAAACTCGAACTGAAAGTCGAAGTTAAACTCAAACTGACGTTCAAACTCGAACTGAAAGTCGAAGTCAACCTCAAACTGACGTTCAAACTCGAACTGAAACTCGAAGTCAAACTCAAACTGATGTTCAAACTCGAACTGAAACTCGAAGTTAAACTCAAACTGACGTTCAAACTCGAACTAAAACTCGAAGTCAAACTCAAACTGAAGTTGAAACTCGAACTGAAAGTCGAAGTTAGTCTCAAACTGACGGGATGCAAAAGAATTGGAATCCTCCTACAGTGTTAGATAAATATTGGGTCATGTCTGTGATTAGGTTTCTTTCTAATAAATTGGTTTTTGTTGCAGGTATTTACAGAATCAAGTTGAACAGTAAGTCCTCTTGTCCCAAGCATAATTTCGAGGAGTGTCGAAAAGATTCATGTCATTCATGTCGGTGTTCCGTGTGGGCTGTGGTTTGCAATGTACGATCCATAGAAACGAGTGCATTTTTGTCATGAAGTGCCACAATTGGCCAAAAAGTTTGATAACACTGTCAGTATGATCTCTCCAGTCGTATCAATAGTGTCCACGTTTCCACGGTCTTCCTGAATTGCACCATTCGCGACTCCTTGTGTTGTCACCAAGTCGTCCTTTCTCTCTCTAACGTCATAAACAGTTTGTCCAACTGCCAGTCTATTGGAAATTGAAAAACACGATCACCACGTGATTCGTATGCTTGAAGAAACTTTGAAGCCTGATTACTCGAAACTAGGTTTTTGTTGTTGGTTCGTTTCTGCTTAATGCCGTCCAATTATGATATTTATCGCTTCAACTTGATGCATTTTGTCAGTGGAAGGAAAAATTAGATTTCTGAAAGGTAATGCCGTGGGTTTGGAATTGTAGTTTTTCTCTGGGTTTCTAGCTTGATTTACCAAAGAAGTGTGTCTTGGAATTTTCGAACGCCTCGATCATAATTCGTTGTGGCGTTCGATTCAGTCGATACCCTAAAATTCGAGATCGAGAGGCTGTGGGGCGCGGAGAAAACGATGGCTAGGAAAGAAGAACTGCCCCGGGCTCGGGAGCTGAAAGCGCCCGAGAGAGAGCGAATGATTGGGGGCGAGATGGATAAGCGCCCGAGTGCGAGAGAGACCGATACAGCGAAACTGGCGGCGGGTTGAAAACCGCACGATCCGGCAACGTCGCAGCTTCGACACGGTCGGCGGAGAACGACCGCCTCGCGTCACGATCTGGCAACGCCGCACCGCCCCGCTTCACCGCCGGTCCGTACCTGCTACCGCCTCCTCCCGTCTATCGTTCATCTCTTTCCCACACTCTTTCACATCGCGTCATTCCGTCTCGCTCGCACCCGAGGGCGATTCTATCGTCTGTGTCGAATTGCAGCGTTGCCGGATCTCGAGGCGGTCGTCCGAGCCGCGCGCCTGCTCGCCCGATTCGCCGCCTTCTCGCAAGCTCTCATCCGTCGGTCGTTGGTTGGGCCCTCGGCGGCCCCGGAGACTCTCCCCCAAGGCCTTCCTCTTCCAAGGGGCTTCACTGATCGTCTTTGGTCAATGGTCATCCATTGTTTTTTGGGACTGATGATGAAAATACTGAATGGAATAGTCGAAAAATGATAACCCATTTCCCTTTAGACTATCCTTGAGAAAACTTTGAATCGGATTATGGCTTATGAATCCAAATTACTTTCTATTCTGCCGAAAGAAATAAAATTGTCACGCAACCCCGTTTTGAAGTCGATGAGAATAAAATTTCGAGTCCGTCAAATCGCTTTCGTTGATATTGTGTTGCAACTTGTGATTTGCTCATTCTTGAGCCTAGCAGCCACCTGATCGGCTTCAATTTCAATAACGTGGGATTCTTGAAATCTTCGACTGAATTTCACCTTTAGTTCCAGGATTATCGAGGAGATATCCGTTATGGCTGTTTATCAATTCGGAACCCCCATTGGCAAGTCTCCTTCGGGGTAATAACACTGGGCTGTTTTCACCGTCCGCAATGACCTAGGAAAAATGGAAAGATGTTTTTGAAACAAGTCCAAGATGGTGTAGGTGAAATCATTTTGGCGAGAAATAAACGCGGAAAAGCCTGCAAACAGCTCAACCGTGGAGAAAATGACTGTCCCAACGGCCAAAGCTGGTAAAAATGTAGTCGAATTCTTTTTTCAACTAATGATGATACTTCTACAGTTGGGAAGCGATTATGACGTGAAAGTCGGAGGATGAGCTGAATACAGGCATGGGATCGAACTGTTACCTGGAGAGCGGAATCTCCTTTTTTCATACAGTCCACGAGTGCAATTACGACACTTGTTTACCGCCGGACTTTTCCTAAGGTGTCAGACGCTCGCCTCGTAGGAAAATTTCGTATATAATTTGCAACTTGGACATTATAATTTGCGTTGCCTTTGTTATCACATAAACCCTTCTGATCCCTGTGGATTTCCGTCGGATGTTGACGCTGGCGAACCAAATCGATCATTGGGAAATTCAAATGCATTGATCTTGTTCGTGTTTCCGCTTAAAGGGAAACGATCCATGTTGATGTTCGGCCTACGTGCAGCACGAAACCCACCCTTACGGCTTAGCGTAATTTACATTGGCTCCCTTTCCATCAACGTTGGTTTTACGACCTTCGCTGGGAACACTGTCCGTTGTTCGAGGGGGGTCGAATTGTTCTACAGTCTGGGTATCGCATAGCCATGGATCGTGAGCTGTGAGAGGGTGAACTGGGGGAAATACTTTCGAATTCTTTTATGGCCTCGTAAATTTGCTCTGCAACGGCTTTTTGGTAGGAGCGTTTGAGGAATACGTTCATTTATTCAGTCTAGAACGTTGAAGAAAGCGTAGAAGGGATCCGGAGAAGCGCGTATTCGTAGAGCTCGGCCATCGAGGAAATGCGCCAATTTTTAGGCAATTGTGTATGACTGCAGGATTTATCAGTGCGAAATTCTGATGGTCTAACTAATCATAAACGTGGCATTTATTGTTTCCATTTTTAAATAATATCGTTCAAATGCCCCTATCGAGCTGATCCCAGCACAAATGCTGAGCATATTCATCATGATGGGAAGGGTTAATTTGTAAGTATATTTCTGGTGTATGAGCTATGTTATAGGTGAAAAAGCAAAGTAATGTGTTTTTGGAATCTAACAAAACGGCTGAAGACCCCATTTGAAATGTGATTTTCATGCACCAGAATTCTTCTGAAATGATTTTGTGATATGACGATCGTCTCAAGTACAATTTTGCTATCTCTATCTAAAAAAGCACGTACGCTCACTAGGTGGCGCCTTTTTTTCTTGACATTTTGACTCGTTTCGGCCGTACGTGACATGAGTGTTGGTAGACGACGTTTTCCCTCCAAGAGGAAATGACAGCTCGGACCGTGTAGCAGGTGGGAGCCCCTTACTCAAGTAGCAGGTGTAGTACCACTGGCCACTATCATGACATTTTTGTCCATCTCTTATCCATCGAAGTTGGTAAAATATTCGTCGTACAGGTTGTTTTGGAACGAATCGAAATTCTGTTCAATTTAGGCCCCAACATCGTGCTGATTCACGATTTCAGCAATTTTAGATGGTAAAATCGTGCAAACTGCTCAAGAGTGAGCACACTTAAAAAGAAAAAAACGTTAAGAAAATGAGACCAGGATTAACGCTTTATTCTTTCAGAAGCTCAGCATTGGGTTTGGCATTAAAACATCACAATCTATTATTCTACTGGCATGAAAAAAATGCTTTCTATCATTTTACTTCGTAACGTTTTGTGAAGGAATTAAAACAGCACCTATGCATTCCTGGCGCTGCTTGGTTTGTTCCGGGAGCGTGAGTGTAGCATTTCATGCTCCATGAAGTAGGTATACCTAATTGCCTGCCTACCACTAAAAAAATTTGGACATCTTCTGGTTGGCAGAAAATTTCAAATTTAGAGCCAAGGAGAGATTGCACGCTAGTTTTAAATGTCAGATGGAAGAATCATTCAAGTGTAGTAGGAGTTGTGGTTTGGAAGAAATTAAATCGGTCCCTCGGAGGGGAAATCTTGACTCTGCTTTTATAAAAAACGTGCTGGCAATCGCCTAAGAAGAAACAGGTCGGTCAAGAAAACAGGTTCAGGTTTGGACCTGTGTGAGGAGTCCTGCCTTTTACGGATCCGGACCGGACTTGTCCGATGTCCGTCATAGCCGATGGAGAAATACGAAACTAGTTCTTGCGCGTCTAACCAGACGATAACCTCGTCTTCTGCCATTTGGTCCCTTCCGGACATTTTAAGTTGATCAGTTGAGGAGTAAACATGAAATTACGTCCGGTTCACGAATGGCTTAACGGAACTCAGTACGATTAACATCATTCGACACCTTCGGAAGCTAGGTTATTATTGAACGCTCATTATGTACACGTGGCGTTGAAGAGTGAATATAATAGTACACCTGTTCTTCGGAGCGTGCTGTCCGCACTGTAACGCTGTACTGATAGTCATTTCAATTTGAATAATTAATCCGTAATTTAGCTGTAACTTTCAACCTATTATAGCGGTCGAAAAAGAAAAATGTTAGTCTCCATTAAGAATTTAGATTTTGTTGAGCCAGAATAGTAAAACTGAATTGAATATTTGGTGCCTTACCGTGGTTTTGGGAACCATCTCCTAAAAGGGTAGTCAAATCCGCATAAGATGTAAACATTCGGATGCCGGATTGAAGGAAAATTCTTCAAACTTTCCCATAAAAGAGTTGTGAGCACTTTTCCTCTCGAATTAATCGATTTTTAGAAAGAAGAAGAGAGCAGAGAAAATCAAAATTTCAACAGCTTGTGCATGTCTGTATCGTGTGATTCCTATTCCAGTGAAACAGGCTCAAATACTATCGATTGGGTTTTGGCCTCGAGGAAAATATTTCTGCGGAAAGATTGACCATTTTAGAAAATATTGTGGTTGTTGTAGTCAACTTTTCCCCTCAGTTTTCAGGTATTTCTCCATGAGTATAAGTACCTGATTCTGAAAAAAAGAAAAACTGAAGCACTGCGTTCCCAATTTTATTGCTCGTGCGTCTCAGTTTACCACGGCTTAAGTATAAGTGGGTACCCTGAAAATTTTCCATCTTAAGATATTCTTCACTTTACGAGAAAGAACTGTAAAAAGGCGGAGTGACTTTTTATTTCAAATCTTGCGAAGGTCCATCACGTCAATCCGTTTGCAGCTGCTGCCGCCTCATTACCTGAAGCTTTCAACCCTTGGCATTCACCTGTTTCAGCATTTCCGCCGAGAGTTTCAACCCCAACCCACGAACTCCGTCATGACTTTACTGACTTCGCTTGTCAGTTATTGCTCAACCTCACCCCCTACCGCTAACTTAGTTTACCACTTTTTGACGTCATGCCTTTGAAGGAAGCCATTCGAGCTGAAATGACGTTTTATACGACAGGCCTCTCTACTGTTCCCTTTCGGAATTTTAGATTGACTCTTTCCATCGGAGGAAGGGCTTTCAATTTTTGTTCGTTTTGTCCTCGGCGCTTCCTGTCACAAACGGGTAGCGATTTCAAGTTTGAACGTGCTTATTGAACTTGTCACCCACCCGGACAGTGCCTGATTGAATTTATTCGCTGACACTACAATTTGGTAGGCCTCGAAATTAGTGGCTTTCCGAAATAGATGTTTCATTACTTGAAACATGTGTCAATCGCCGAAGAAATATATGGAAGTGCTTTTTGGTGAGAGAATTTCGCCTTGTCTCCCACGTAAAATCAGGTGCCTTTGAACTTGTTCCCTGGTTGAGTTGTCAAAGAACTGTCAAATCTTCTCTCCCTAGCTGTTCAGGTGACGTATCGAGAATCGTACCATTTTGCTTGGATTCGTAAGTTTGTAGGATTCTTCGGAACATTTTGAATCGACCGCATGAATTATTCAGTACAACCCGCTGTTTCTGACGAGTGACAATAATGAGCCAAGTTTACCAACAGTCTGTTGATCAACAGCTCGAACAAGGATAAACTGCAAGGACGTCTGCGTTGCGTTTGTTGCTATCCTCATGAAGCAAAACGGGGCTGCTCGAGACACTAAGGAACTTGAATTATCTCCCGAGGCTCTCCCAATACCTGCCTCTTCATTGAGGCTGACACACGGTCTTCAACGGCTCCTGGCTTTTACTCTCGAATTTTAAATTAATAATTCACTAGAAACTCCATTCAATCAGCAAGTAATGGAAACTAAATAGGCAATAAAGAGCTTTCCTCTAAAACGGTTTATCGTGTCCGGGGCTATCATGGGTTTACTGAATTCTGATTCTTCCTGCTCGCCACATTGACTCTTCTTCATCAGGTTTGAGGCACATGAAAAATGTCCCTTCATAACGCCACGTATCCTTCTCTTGGTTCCGGTTCGTTATGATTTTCTCCTAAATTGTCTCCTAAATATTCATGCCTTGCGGACATCTCTTGAGGTATATTGACCAGGCGAGCTATGCCTATCGTTCGTGCCCATAAATGAAAAAGAAAAAAAAACAGCTGAACCGTTTATGTCTACTGTATGTCGGTGTCTGCCGCATTAGACGGTCGTCTGATCCGGACGTTATACTGTAACACTTTGCATATCTTCAAGGTAGGTCACTTGTCAAACAGTTCCTTTCGCTTTGTATAGAGACTTGTCCTCCTTCGTAGGCGCTGTTACTTGACTAACGGGCGCTAATAATTCAAGCCATTGTATGGTAAATTGCTAAGCTACGTGTGCGTGTCGGTACATGGTACATTTTATTTTTTTGAATCCGATCATTACTTTATTACGTACTTTAAAGTTAGTGCTACTGAGGTAGTGCAATAGCTCGATAAAGCATTACTTCCGATAATGTCAGTATGGTGTATTTACTCCATAGTAAAGAGCCGGAACAACAGTTCACAAAACAATGGGTATTCTAGATTTGTTGCGGTAATGCTTCGGTAACATTGTAGTGTATTCAACTCAGATGCTTCAAGAAAAATAGCATGTCATGCTAGCTTAGTGCATTGGAACGCTCCATCATGATAATTACGTCGGTTAGCGAATGTGATAAAAATATGTAGAAGGCCCTCTTACGGGCTCAATAACATTAGGAAAAATGAGTCATAATCATTCGAGCGCATTGGTGCGGGAACCCAATATTTTTCTCTGATAATGAACTTCAACAACGTGGTAAATTTTCTCGACTCCTGAGCACTTAGCACTTTTATGCACATAGATAATTTCCATTCTTCAAGTAATTACCTACCCTTTCTTGCTACTGAAACCGACAAAAGTGTCGAGTTAAGGTCTGTTTTTATATTCGTGGCGTGCATTATTATTACGTTTTGATTTAATACTTGACCTGATGATCATGCTTGGATCGTCAGCTACTTTTCATTGCCTACTTACGATAATGGCTTAATTTGCAGGTGAGGAATTTATTAGCGTATCTTGTTCTGTACGGCCTCAAATAAAGGTACAGTTTCATGACCAGGGGGCCGACTCTATGCAGATGAGGCACTGTCGAATATTCTCAAACTAAAGTCCAAACTCACTGTCCGATTGCTGGCTGTCGGAGGGGGTACTCAGGCGATAGTACAATCCCTTTCGACACCTTTTAGGCATAAAAAATGAGCAAGCGTCACCGTGGTGTCACCATGCATGGAGTTTTCTCGTTTTCGACATTGTGGCGAGTTTGGTGTATGATAGCGTGTTCGAAACCTCTCTTATTTATCTCTTCCCTATACTCTTACCGTATAGGGCCCCCACTAAGTATAAAACGGACTTCAAAACTGTGCAATGGTGTCTCCTGGGAGTAGGGTGAAGACGATGGATTTCTTTTGACGAGTCCCAGATTAACAGCTGCCTTCACAACCGGACTGATGTTGAAAAACCGATCAATTGAGTAATGACCCTTGGAAATCACGTAGCAATTTCTGGTTCTCACTTAGTTGCCGTTTAAGGAAATCGGTTTGTCACGCTTGATTCGCTCTAGTCATCGTGCACATGTTAATCTCTTCATTAGCCTTTTAATCTCCAGTTGGATACGTGTCTAACCCCGTTCGGAATGCACCGTTTTGCAATCAGGTGAATGTTGGGGTCACTTCCAGACGCTAAGGGGCTCCCTTTTGCAATTGTCGTACAGAAGAGAATCCAGCGCTATCTCTAACAAGAAATAGTGATGGGCGATACCTATCGATATGAGTATGGTATCGAATATCTTCTTTCGATACCAAGTACATTTGGTATCGAATATTTTGCTTCGATACTAGTATCGGTATCGAGTATTTTTCCCGACTTCAGAAAAAATACTCAAATGGATAGTCTCAAAATTACCTGCCTACTTTATTTATACTAACTAATAAAATTTACAAAAGGGACCGACTTTCGCCAGCTATGGTTGACAAATTGACATTCCTGCGTGGAGTAGGGAAGCAGTTCTGGGACTTGACAGTGTGAATGACACCGTTGATGTCGTTTTCCTCCCCATCTCCATCACCACTTCTTCGACATTCGTTTGATCTTATAGGTAAATAACTTTTACACATAGAAATGACCTGTTAACCTTGTTGAAAAGTAATATAACGTAAAATAAATAACGTCAGGGCTTAATAGTGTTATTTAATCTGTTATTTCTATTTTATTACCATTTTATTCGGTGTGTGAAATGAAAAAGTACTCATATGATTCGATACTCTTCAGTATCGAATATTTTCTTTCGATATCTGAGTAGTATCGAATATTTGTTTCGATACTAGTATCGAGTACTGGTATCGAATATTTTGTGGTATCGCCCATCACTAACAAGAAAATCGTGCTGTAGGTGCCTTTTACACTGGTCTGACCTTTTGTATGAATCGTGCCTAGAATTGTTTCATTTCATACTGTTTGAAGCTTGAACGTGAAATCACGCGGTAGCTTCACTTTCACCTCACATGTTCTGTGAACGGCGAATAGTGATAAAGAAGAGAGCTCTCAAAACTCCTGGAGGTGTCCCTGAAAGTACGTTATATTGTTTATATTGTTCACATTACGAATTCAAGAATGTTTTATTGCCAGCTTGAGCCACTGGGCTTGTTCCAGCGTGAGTATCAGGATGGAAAGGGGGAAGGTCTGACGTATGATACAGACTCTAAGGCATCTACAAATTCTTACATTCAATCTCCTGGAACGAACCCAGCGAAAGGGTTAATGAGACGTTCGAATTTTGTTGAGAATAGCCCTTTACAGGTTTACCTTTTATCAAAATTCTCGGACTGGTGCCAGTTGGCACGGTGTGTAGGGCGTTTTATCGACGAGCCCCGTGAGGAATAGATAGGCCCACTTGAAGTGCGCTGCGTGCAAAAATCGATATGATGACCTACTGTGCATTATTCGCCCTACATGGAAGCACTCATGCGGTTCGGCTGATGGACGTTTTCCGTGCCAGGGGGTTGTGGTCGTTTCGAAAAGCTTATTGTTTATTTCATGCGCTTGCATTAGTTGTAATCATCCAATAATTTGGCGGGTTTTCGTACTTCAAATCAACCCTGACGTATCAGCCCCCGCTCCAAGATATTTCCACACGCTCTCGTTTGATGGTATTAGATAAAGTTTCAAACAAAAGGATACTGGATAGTAGATTCTACTATCCAGTATCTTTTTGTTTGAAACCTCCCTCCAATGAAGCTTAATTTATTGTTCTGGCCGTTGACGCCATTGTAGTGTTATGCCCTTCTACTGTAAATCATGTTGATTCATGGACGATGTTCTAATACGGTTCTCTGTCATTGCAGGTAAGCCGGTGTGACTGTAAAATCAGCGACGGGGTCCAGCTACGGTGCACGTGAGTCGATCTGGGTCGTTGGTTATAATTTTAAATCTCACAGCCTTTCACAGGTGACCCAATCGTTTCGCTTTGGCCGCCCGAGGTCGACTACACTACAAAATGTCCGAGGTGAAGCCTTTGGCGAGCGAATGTAGGAGCGGGAAGTCACGTTACTTTAAATATTCAAGCCCCTTACCATAAATTGCTCTTCGAGGAAATTAAAGTCAATTTGAAGGAGCGATTAGCCTCAGGATTTTCAGCACGACACGCGTTTTTCATACGGGCAATTATGTTGACGGTATTCCGCTGTTGACTTTGTTATGGTAATTTAGCTTGTTTTTCATTATAACGGGAGTTTAGCATAGCATTTAAATAGCAGAAATTACGTATGGCGACTTCAAAATCGCTGAAATCTGGGATTTTTTCACCAACCAGAACTCGAGGGTTGAATGGATAATTCGAGGGGGGGATCTTAATTTGGATCGCTGTGCACATGATAATATAGCACTCGCAATATTTCCATTGGTAGTTTTCGTCAATGTGGCATAACTCTTGGTACCTTCGTGGTATTTCTAATCTTCCATTTACTGATGTTCTTCTTCCCGCAACGAGTTCCCACCGGCTCGAAACATCTGTGTCCACAGGCTTTCTCAAACTTTGAAAACCACATGGTCCTCTTTTCTGGTTCCTTCTTACATTGCCATCTTCTTTCGCTCGTTTTCGCTTTTATCCCGACCAACTCTTCGCTTCGGTAGTTCGAAAAAAGCGTTCCCTCGAAACAAGACTAGAAAACGTCGCTCTCCTTCCTCCTCTGCAAGGACAGTTTCTCACAGATGGGCTCCATCTCTAAATCATTCGGTCGAATCGAGGAGCCCCCCCTTCGAAAACTGTGTTTCAAGGTTCGGCTCCTTAAATTTACGATTTACATTCCACGTCTTACGCAATCTGGGTGTTAACTTCCGTTTACCATTCCTTCGCCCGTCCACAAATACAAACTTAAAATTATTAATACCTACTAGTAGTTAATTTACTGATTATGACCAACTGGTATATTATTATGGTGCAAATGGTTTCTCGATGTTGAAGAAGGTTAGCCGTAGGATGTAATATTAGAGCATAATAAGTAAAAATTTTTCCAGTTTTTTTTTTTTAAATTGGTAGGTATCCTTGGTTGTTTGTCTTAGACATGGCAAATGGAGCCTACATAATGTACCAATTACTGGATGGTAAGTGTAGTGGGAAGCTCTCTACTCAACGTGCGATCTGCCAATGAAGAACGATCCCCCCTAGAACAGCTGCCATGAAAAATTACGATATTTTTGTAAAAACCAAATCCACCCAACTGCTTGCACGGAGACGCTTTGTAGAATCCGTATAAAATTCCCCGGTAAGTTTTGTCAAATTTGCCTCCCCTGCAAACCTATAAGGGTTTTTTCGACGTTTTGAACGAATATCCACTATTCGCGTCTAGAATTTTCCGTAGTTTCGAAATTCGAGCCGTCGCGTCGTAGGTAAGGCGTGACCTTAACAAAAACAAATTGAGTTTTGGCTTGAGAATCTTCCCTCGCCTTTCGACTTTCAAGGCCATCTCCACGCAAGTAGAATCCACCTCTTTGTACTCTTAGCCCTCTACCACGTCTCTACCTGTACTGTAGTACCACCATCCCGAATCATCCTCCCATGACCATCTCGGGGCTTACCTCATCCCATTGTTTTCTACTCTTGTGTCGTTCGGACGATCTCATTTTGGAAACGTGAGCTTAATTACATTCCAAGAAAAATTGCCCACGTCGAGAAGGTTCAACTGGTTACGGTCCCGAGATTCGACTTCTGGCTTTCTAAAATCGTGTCATGGGCAATTTGCTCGTTGTTGGGTTCTGCCTGCTGTCCCGTTTCCCATGTTGTCGAAAAATGTAAAGTTTATGAAAGTGCGTGCAATTACATTGGAATTGACAATCGTGTATGTTGGATATAAATCGATATTGCATTTTGTGAGACGTGAATTCAAAATTGTTCTTCTGAAATTTGGATCCTGAATTCAATGTTGATACTTTGGCCACCGAGGGACGGTACAAGTTATTTCGGTACGAAGTGGGCGTTGACGCCCGTCAACCTGTGTGACCATATCGACGTAGGTACCTAACTTTCACGGTCAGATGGTCGACCGCCCTTGTTGCTCAACCTATCGTGATTAACCTATCATGACATAGAGGGCAAATCTCGAACTGCGACATACCCTTAATAGACTGTATTGTTTGTCCTTGTATTTCAGGAGCAACTTCTCAAGTACAGGGAGTTTTGGAATGTACCTAACACCTAAATTCAACGATTTTACCCTTAATCTTGTTGAAATACAACGTCAGCTGACTATTTTTGCGATTCGAAGTAAACAGATTGCTAATCTATGTAATTCGAATTTTTGATCAGTTTCTCTCCATTAGCTTCGTGGGAAAGGTAGCTAACAGATTCTCAAGAGGTCATCCTCTGTGTACATACATTCTAGGACATCGCACAACAGTAAAACGTTTTCAATTAACGCTATGAATTTATCCATAGGACGTTAGTAGCGTAATGTAATAGCTCGCCTCTTAATAACCTGCTGACCTCTAAAAACCACGCCATCTCCATAAAACCGTTGATTTACCTGCCTGAAGGGTTTGGGTACTTCATTACAGTAATTCATGTACCTACTGAAGTAGGTTTATTTCGTATTGAGTTGTATCGAAGAGTAATTTACTGAATAAATGTTGATTGCAGGCACTTGAGGCATCACATGACCGACTATTCCCGTATAGCGAGTTTGGCTCTGCTGAACGAAATTTAGTCACGGGAAATAACGTTGAAAACGTAAATAGAATTACTAATAGAGTCGTAAAAGCAAGCTGTCGGTACTTCGACCGCGAGTGGATTTTATACCCCCGTATCATACTATTCAGGAGATTCCTTCCTCGGTTGTCTCATGAAAAACTTTATACTACCTCTCATCTCCATGTTTCTTACTCCTCAATCTCTTCTCTTTTTTATAGCAGCATGTCTTTATGAGCCAGTCTTCTCATCTTGAAACTTGAAGCCCGCGTCTTGATTAATATCGTGCCTTAGGTTAGAAGCCAACTTGTTGCCAGAATGTTGCTTCATCTCTCAAAAAAAGGTGGCAGGAGTCGAATCTTTACACTGTAGGAGGAGCGCTATTCTCGTTTCTTGACTTTTTTATCATTAAATTTAAATTTGCAGGGCAAATTCAGTTTCCTCTATTGGAAGTTGATTTATGAATTCCTCGCAGCAATGCAATTGAATTATGAAAGATGAACTACATGGATCGGTATGGATTTTTAGCCTGGGCATTTCCAGGAAAGATAAAAAAAATCAATATTTTGCCAAACATTTTGAATTGTTGGTATTCAGGTTGCGATCGATTTTCATAGTGATTCTGGGATATTCGTGGATAGGTTCCTCTTTAGTTCCTGCCATTACAGAAGGAATAAACTTTAGATTGCGACATTGACTCTTTCGGCAGCTGACTTCCGGTTTCACCCAATCCTCTGTTCCGGAAGCTGGACGACGTAATTATTTTGAACCGGAAGTCACTCGACTGGTCGTTTCCTGATCCTGTCGACCTCCAAAAGTCATAGAGTTCGACCATAGTTCAAACTACGCTGTTAACTTGCTGGCGAACTGTGACGTCAAGTTGAGTTAAGCGATACGAGAGCTCCGATATTGAAAACTGTTCGAGCGTTTGACCCTCCTGAATCCGCGTTATAAACTCCTTTCTTTTGATCGGGTATTAACCCCCTTATGCTCTTAAGCATAAATGGGATCAAGTGGGAAATCGAAAATAATGTTTTGTGACAGAAGGGCTAAGGCGTCTGCCTAGATAGCAAGAGGTGCCAGGTTCGAATCCTGCCGGGGAGGAAATGTTCTTAATTTCCCACTTGATCTCATTTATTCTCAATCCGTTTTATGGTTACCGGTGGAGTCGTTATGGAAAATTTCAAGGAGAACCTCGGGGAATACATTGGGCCTACGCTATATTAGCAGTGAATGCTTTAGTCCTCCTCACGCACAGTTGTTATACTGCATTATTGCAATTTCATGCCTCAATAATTAAATAATAATCAACAAGCCCTACTGACTTTACCCTAAATGAAAAGAATGCTGCTCATACTTGGATTCATTTACATCGAATCCTGTTCAACCTCGTGAGGGTGTGGATGTTATCAATAGAAGCTCTTCAACTTCTTTTTTCGATCCGACGAAAAACGGTATGAACTGTCCTAACTGGTCAGGCTCCATTTTCAGGACATCTATCCTCCCAGTAGACGCTGTCCCACCAGCCAAGTGAGCGATGTGAGCCAGAGGTATGCATTCGCAGAGCAACGTGGTTTTCCCTTGAGGATATTTCCTATTGGCCGGATATAAATATATGCCACCAAGATACAGCGTTCTATGAAAATCTGCCACCAGACATCCCACGTATCTTGCCTTTAAGGGCTTACCCTGTTTCGGGTCTTTCTTCCTCTTCATGTATTCCAATATCTGAGGCTCCCAAAGGCCAGAATGACCTTCGTGCACAGATATTTGGGTTCCCTTATCGGGTATTCTGATATTGTCGTCGTGCAATATGAACTCTTGTACGACTGGATCAAGTACGAACGAGAGTAATCTTGTTCCAGTTGACATGACGAGTTTGGTGCTGGTCGAATACAGTGCGTACCCCGCGGATACCAGATATTTGTATGACAGGTTGGCCGTTTTCGAACAGTAACTAGTCAATTTTGGATCCCTTTTGTAGATAGAAAATATTGACCCTAACTCCAAACTGCATTTGAGATTCTTGATACCTCCGCTTAACCCGGTCAAGCATACGATGTAGGGTCCTTGCCGTTCTGCAGGCACCAAGCGGATGTCTTCTTCGCCATTGACGTATATTTGGTAGCAGCATCCGGAGTTGGTCATAACCGATACGAATATTTCGGCTATTGAAGGTATAATTTTCTTCTTGCTCCCTGAAAAACTCATTGCCGCAAACTTGGACCGATGTTTGTACCTAGCTATTTTGATTCTGACCGCTTTTATGGCGATTTCCATGAAAGTTATCAAAGTGATATAGCTTGGGTTGATATCTGATTTCATTCGGCTTTCTAGCTTGGAAAGAACTACGCTCGGCGTGTATAGAATTGTGTGTTGAAGGTTTTTGACTTGTATGCTTTCTTTCTTTTTTTGCACTGGTTTCGGTGCTTCGATCTCCTCTAATTGAACCTCTGAAAGCGACAATGTTTCAACTGCATTTGCCGGCGTCGAGATGCTTTTCGACTTATGGTAGCAGGTTTCGCCGCATTTGCAAACTTCAACAGCAGTTTCTTGTTGTATCTCGCTGAAAAAGTCTGACTTTTCCTGTTGAATATTGTTGTCTTCTTCGCTGTCGTTAGCTGCTGCCGCCTTTGTCGAAACTGATTGGTCCGCTGCTCCTTTCGGTTTGGTGAACTCCAGCCATGGGGGTACCCATAATTTCGGCCCGACGAAATGCGGCAGCTTTCCTCTCTGACCGACATTGCTGATACCTCCTATGTGATCCACATATTGCCCGTAAAAGTCGTCGTAAAGCTCCTTAACTTTGGTCGCCTCGCAGGAACACTCCGGCTCGAACTTTAACTTGTTCCCTTCTGCCCCTTTTTTGCATCCAGATGCGTCCATTTCAATAATGCTTTTTGGTGTTGGTATGGAATATCTTGGTAATCTATAATCCATGGATGCTCCATGAGACCACCCACCTAATAGAGTCGTTCAAATTTGGTGGCATTGGATATTTCTCTTTCCCAAGAGATTTTACGTACGAGCCTGTTCGATCAGGCCGGCCCACAATCCCGGACCAGTAGCTATTGACGCCAAACAAATTCAAGCCATGTGATTGGGTGAATTTGCAAGGTGTCGTTAGTCACTAGTCCGGGTCTGTCCAGGACTTGCCTGATCGAACTAACCTTATTTGCTCAATGTCATCAGCCAGCATACCATCTGGGCTGAACTTTTTCTACGCTGTTATCGATGAAGGCTACCCTTGGTAACAATGAAAAAATCAAGCGTGGGATTCAATGTGGAAGACTTGAGAGATGAACGTACCAGAAAGAAACGACAGACGGCGGATAGCGACCATCGCAGTCGGGTTATGCGATTTACGGAGATAGGAGGGCAACATGGGACATAGCCTGAATGTTGGATGATGCATTGTTTAAATTCAACAAAAGGCGAAGTGAAGCCAGTGACTGGATCCAGGGTGTCAACCCTTTGGCCTCGGTTTCGCTATATGAGACAGCAATGCAGAACGAACGTGGTCCTCTCGCAATTGACAATCGTCCACGTTTTCCTCGTAAATAATACAAAGAAAGCCCCCGGCACAACGCGAATATTTCTATCCATGGACATTGATTAAAGAGCTTTTTGCCGTTGGGGCTGTCCCGTTTTATTACCTGCTCTCTTCTGCCTTTTGTTTCATTTCCACGAATATGACTTTCAATAGGAAACCCCGCGAATGTAAAATGGATGTTTTATAGTTTATTTCCCATGCAAATTTCGTTTTGTTGCGATTCTATGGATGAACGGAAAATCTTTTGAAGGCGTGGACATTCGATGACATTTTTTGCGAATTGCCAATTCATTTGTAAATATGAGGAATTCTCATTTTTACGTTGGCAGTTTATTTAGATCGGTTTCGACGTTGGATTTGTTTTAGGTCTGCAACGTTAGATTAGAGGGAGATTCTCAACTTGAACTGGAAGGTTGCAATATATTTTAGTCCGCCCCGAGTCTCGTTTTATTTCGTACGTTTCTTTTTTAATAAAATGATTTTATTGAACGGAATCAAGCAGGCTTTATTTCGACCGTGAACTTTCCCCCGGCTCAGGTTACTTCGGACATTCTTTAAAAAAACATCCTTGAATTTCTCTCGCTGTTTCCGAGAAAAACTGCATGCTGTTATGTATAGGTATTTTTTTAATTTGATTTATGAATCGAAGACTCCGGTTGGGGATTTCATCCAGCTCTTTTCTCAAAATCTAGCGAATAATGTGAACTGATCCGGTCGTTTACGTCGTTAAAAATGTCGACACACTTTCCCAGGTCGTGATCGCTTCTAATCTTGATAAACGTTGGCCTGGTGGACGTTTTCACGTCGTCCGTATAACGATACCAGGTTGCTGAAGAATAGAGTTCAATAACGGTACCTATAATTTCTTCCTCGGTATCTCTAGCTGGGTTTTCGTAGACTGGACCCATTACCAATTTTCGTCCCGCAGACCGTTCACCGTAAGCTCAAGATTTGCATGTTTTTCCAGCTGGGCGTTCTATCGTAGATTTCCTTAGCAGCATGCTTGAAACAGTTAGTTCCAAACCTAGTTCGGGTTAACCTTTCGAACTGGCGTTCTCTCGGTTTTTATCTTTATCGCGATGCGTAGAAAGAAACGATTCCACATCAGTCATGTCTTCCCGGACGGAACGAATCAAGTCATGGAACCATGAGCCCACTTGGTATTTCATTGACCCTTTTACATTTTCAAGTCCGCTTTTCCTTCGATTCTAAGAACGTATTCGCTGTCACCGTTCGTACTCGGTTTAATTCCAATATTACCGTTCATACGTCGAGGGAGTAGTGCGATTTCTCATGAGAATGGTAGCAGGTGAAGAACGCCGTATATTCTGAGCAGAAGTTCATTTTTCTAACGCGAATTCAAGTATTTTGATTACCGTCAAATGGTGATATTTTCATTAAAATTTTGGAATCCGAGGTATCGGGATACATTGCTGAAACTTTTCATTTTGAATTTATTCTTCTATCCATGACTACTTTCCACATTGCCTCCAAAACCATCATGATGGGATGTTATGATGCCGAGGAGGGGGTATTATTCTTCTCCCTTACAAAAAAATGAGTCGGAGGGACGAACGCTGAGAAATCCAAATGGAAAACATAAGAAAAAGTCCATTACGTATTTCTCTAGAATACGAGGCGCATCATCAATTGAAAAGTGACAGAAGAAAAATAAATGTAGCTCTCTCATTCCTTTTCCGTTCCCCTGCGCTTGAGTGCGTTCAAAATGATGAAAAATAGAAATGCTTTTAGTTTCATTCGGGGACTTTCGACTGTGAATTGCGATGAAAAGCATTAATAAAACGGATTGATGAGTTTTATGGATTTCTTGCTTTTTAAGCTAGAATGTGTCATCGACGAAATCAAATTTCCCTCTTGTATCGTTTTATCCGGCCTTTAAAGTTAGTTATTCGATTTGGGTATCCACGCTATCTGTCAAATCCACCATGCATTATTCACAAGGAGCAGAATCGAAATCTCCAATATATTGATGTGACCCTGAAAAAGCCCTCAAGCACACAATCGGGGAAACAAGCAATTCAAGTTCACAAATTGTCTGAACCTTCCGAAGTTCCGCAAAACCCTTCTGGCTGCATTCTATGCGAAACCATCATCGAACCAGTACGACAGTGTTCTGGGCCAGGGGTGAAATTTCCCATACCTAAGCCAATTTGAAACTTGATCCAGCTCTCAGCCCAGGGTCAAGACTTCAAGGAGGTCAAGTCCAGGGTTAACAATATGCTTCCTCAAATTTTACGTGAAATAAAACCAAATTAGGATTTCACCTGTGCCCCCAATCACCCTCCATGTTCCAACCTAGCTTAGCATCCTATCCTTCATATTGATCCGACGGGAAGCTCCGCGCTTGGTAATATCCTCGACACCTGGTACCGGCTTGACTTTCTTTTTCGGTCCCCCTCCCACAACTCTCCCAGACTGATGGTTATCTCGTGACAGCTTTTTTTCTAACCGATCGAATAAGACTTGCATCATGCACTTCGGAACTGTCTGCGTCGTGACGGGAAAAAATTACGAACCCTGCGCATTGCATCCCGAAACGAGCACATAGTGATGTAGTAATCTCGAGCTAACAGGTCGCCCTTGGTCCGATTTTTCTTATTCTTTCTCAGATGACGTACCTATATACTTAATCGAAAAATAAAGAAAATCCGAGCTAAATATGATCTTGAGAGAATTTTTTCCCGAAGGTCTGGTGCTGTCTCTACTATTTATAATAATTAGGGTATAATTTTTCTCTCAGATAGTGACAGTATTTCAGACTGGGAGCAAAGTAGAACGCTGGGGTTATAATGTATTGAATGATTGTGAATATAATGGCTTGTGCCTAATAGATGATAGAATAGATAATAGCAGTCTGATTCTGTGACTACTTGCATCGTTCGTTCACACGCGGCAGTCCCTGAAGTTATTTTTTCTTCCATTCCTGTAACTAAAATTAAATAGGTATATTTTCCATTGTATTCCCCTCTTGCAATACAAAAAACGGTTCAAAAATATGATATCAGTGTCTTGAGTTAATACCTATATTCGATCTACTATACATAGGGCTACAAAGTCTTGTGAAAAAAACTGGTTTCTCGTATCTGGCATTACAACGTTGCATCACTGACCTGCTGTACGCCGAATATTGAGCTACTTGCATGGACGATTCTTGAAAGCGACGTTTGGGCACGAATCCCAACTGTACCATAGTTCATAACAGTATTAAGCTTTTGGTATCAAATGTCAGTTCCAAAAGAGCACCTCGGGGAGTCACCTTCGCCATTTTCGTTCACGCTAGGCTGCTATTTACACATCGTTTGGGCCCCAGTGGGATCTTTGCATTTTCGACCCTTCAAATGAGTTACCTACTATTAGGGTGAACTGCCAGATGGCTGGATCGTGGAATGCTTGATACGGTGTGCTGTTAAGTCTTCAGAACATTTTCTGGGAAAGTAGGGGAATTTAATGTTGAAAACATCATACATCTCAATTGATGTCATGCTCGAAAATATGAGTACCTACGGCTTATTTGGCTGTACCCTGGCTACTGAAATTCTTCAGGCCTTTCCATTTCTCTATTCAAAACTGTGCATAGCTCAAAATGATTTCATCAACTTGTGATGTAGTTTTTCTTTCGTCGCTGAAAGGTCACGCAAATCCCATTAAAGTGAGACAGTTCTGACCTAATAAATTATGAAATTTCCATATCAAGGCTTGGAAATCTGCCAGAATAAGAAATTCCTCGACTGTCACGGATTGCGTGTCGCTGTTTGGATGGAAAGTGAAAACAGTTGCTCGCGATGTCTCAGAAACCAACCTAGCAACTATCTGGGTGGCGAAGCCTTACAAGGGCTCAGATTGAAGGGAGCCAAGACGTAGAAGTCGAAACAGTGGCGTTGCCCTACAGCACTGCCGGGTTTCGGATGTAGCAGTCTTTCGCAAGTTTCTCGTACTCCTTGGAACAGGATCGCATGACGTCGTGCACCCGATTGGCCAGAGGTGACTCAACCCGTTGCATAACTGCCCACCTTTATAACATCCTGTTCGAGTGATGGTCGCCTCCGGCCAAATGTTAAAAGTTGAATCAACAAAATTGTTGTTTTGTGACGTTGCAGGCGTTGTAGATTATCAATGGGTGGGTTCTGGGAATTGTTATGGCCGAAAAACACTGTTGCAGCTCTTATTTGAACTGATATTGGTTACCTCATGAGTCATGACAATAACGATGTTCGTCAATCCCAGGATTTGACCAAAGGAGGATTAATGGACGTATTTTCATTATTTCACCAAATACTCGATTCTAATTTTTGTCAATGCCCGTCCAATGGTGCATCCGGAATTATCATTAATTCCTTTTTTTTCTGTCCTACTTTACATTTATCTACGCTGCCTAAGTGAGGCTCCTGATGGAGATCCCTTGCGTTGTTCTCGAGGTCAAAGACCCTGTACATTACTGAAACCCATACTAATTTTGAATAGGTGGCTTTTTTTGTCGCAACAGACCTCAGGGGAAGAAACGTTCAAGATCTTTCTAAAACCTCGACCTCGGATCTAATTTAAAAGCCACTTTTACTATCGACCAACGAACATCTTATTGTATTACGTCACTAGGCTGAACTGCATTGAACCAAAGCGTGACGGCGGCTAAAACGAATCTTCTCTCACTGTTGTAGTAATTCACAGTCGGTAGAAGCGGCTTTATCTTTTGAAACAAGTTGGTTTGTTATAGTTTGGATTTATGTCTGCTGCCGGAGATGTCTGCCAGGGAATTCCCAATGTGATTATCTCCAAGCTCGACTCGGCTTGCTAATTCGGTGTCAGGACGAGTAATGACTCTCAATCTGATTTCGTCTGACCCGACGTCGAGGTACGAGGCAATCGTCAATAATCAGCGCTCCCCTGGGGAATAGTCGTAGTTACTGTGTGATACCAAGTTACTAAGCTACTGGTTGATGTAGAAATAGCTACTCTTTCGACCCTATTGGCTAGAGCCTGAGGGCCTATTCTGTCAGGAATTCGTGTCGAGTCGTATTAGTGGGTATCGCCATAGTAACGCAACAGACATAGTATAGCCTAAGAAACCTACTGGTGGTTTCATTTTCCTTTCTGAGCAATGACATCATTGAAATCAAAGATGAAGAACGTTTTGCCAAGATAGGCTCCTGGCTCCCATCTTCCCAACATGTTACACAGGTTGTTCCAGTGGAAAAGGTTTTTTGGATACCAATTGACCGTCTCACGCGCTGCCCTACCACTGGAATTTGGTCAAACTCACACACATTTATTTAAAATCATATCACAGTGGTACGAGTACGGGAATGAACTAATTCCAAATGAGGACAAATTAATGCCGGACCCGAAATTGATTTCACCTTTCTATTCTATCATGACAGCTTTCGTTTTGTAATCTGCCATTTCAAGGTTCTTACTGAATGAGTTACTATCGTGCAATTGGCATTTTGCGATCCAGTTGGCGTTGTCTGTTTGTGTCTCGCCCACAAACTAAGTGCAAAAAGAACGTCTATGTACGTGGGCTGTTCTGATCAGTTGGTGTCCCCTTTAACTATACGTCTTGTACCTTTGAGTGCCTTTGTGTTTGGTATTGTTCTCGATCCTAGCAGTCGAGGGTTTGATCTGATTTTTGCATTGGTTAATTCATTCCTCAAGGTTTTTCGGATTAGCTCTATCTCCCATTCGTTTAAACGATTCGTTTGTTCGAGTCGCATGTACGTCACTGTGTCAATACTTCTTGCGAAATTCCTCTCCATCCACCTTTTACTCGCCACTCATCCTCAGGCTGTGGGATTTCGTAGTTGGTAATGCATAAAACAAGCACAAAATATCTGTAGTATGCGGAGTGGAAATTTCCTTCCTACCTCGCAAAGGTAAGCAGGATTATGATACTTTTGGCTGCATTCCGTTCTCACACTCAGCAGGAAATTCTGGATAGCGTTATTCACGTTATTATAATTTACTCCTCGCCAATAAATCTTCGGAAATCTGCGTGTACCTAATCATTGTAATTTATTCTTATAACGTTCGCCTACCGTATAAGTTAACCTTCATTTCCTGTACTAGTGGTAATGTAAATATTTAAGAGTGTACGACGTTTACTTTTTATTCTTGCAGCCTTTGAAGGAGGAGTGAGCGAGTGAACGACGAGCAAGTGAAAAATCTACTCTTGTCCCTCCTGCATTCATTTTGAATTTTTCCCACACCCTCAAAATTTGATCATTTCCGTTAAATATTGATTTCAAACCCTATTCTAGCTATCTATCTCTTAAAAGAATCAAAATATGACGAAAACAACTCCACATACGAAACATTATGTTGTCAGAAATAAACCTGGTTGAAGAAGCCTTAAGAACTATAATTTGTCTACCTCTTAGTTTTATCACTAGATCATTCCGTTCTGAACGCTAGCTCTTCTTGAACCAATCCATTTTATGTTCGTTCTTTCTTTTGTATATTTTCGCCTTTACGGATAGCTATGAAGCTGTCAATAGAATCGTTCGTTTCTGCCGTGCTATTCCCGACGTCACTCACATTAAAATCGTTCGGTTTGATGGATTCGTATGAGAAACTCATTAAGATGACAAGAACTTTTAACTCTCATTTCCGCTCTCCAACCGAGAGACACGGGAGCGCATTCAATCCTATAATGAGTGCACGTTTAGTTCTCTGAAGTATCTCATCTAGTTAAAGTATGAACGCTCTTCAATTTTATTTCGAGGGATGGTACTTTTTCGGATCTACAATTTGAAGCAACAGAAAATTGACGGGATGAGCCTCACATTGAAGAGTAGAAATTGAAGGAAAGTAGCTATGGGTATCTGATTGGTATTTTGAATCCCTATTAATCAAAAACTACTGCGATAATTCGCCAACAAAACCATGGATTAATCACGATTGATTAGTTGCCGAAGTCCATTGCTTGGTACTGCTATAGGTGCCTAGTTGAGCAGCTGGCACGGAATATTCCTTCTATTCTTATTGACTGAGGCGGTTCTCAATTCTTCAACTCAGACCTTCTCAAGTATGAAGAATGTTCGCCTTCAACCAATAATCTTCAAAATTGTGCAGGAGATGAGAAAAATGAAAGGATCCATAGGAAATAAGATAGTGCACCCCTCCTGAGAATTCTGAATTACAGAGGTAAAAGGGCAGAAATCCTCGACATCTCTTTCACCGACTCTGAATATAGACGCTGGAGTTCTGTTGCATACCTGGTATTCAGAAGAGTCGGTATGCCCTTTAGAGGGAATGCCAGTTGATGGCTGCCTTTATTGTAGGTGGATCTCCGAGTTCTTTCATAGGTACATGGCGCTATTCTTTTCCTCCCTCTCTCTCCCTCTCTAATGTCTCGAAAAGGTCGTATAATCATTCGTGCCTAATGATACCTCTTTGTGAAACTGATGCATCGATAGCGTCTGTACGCCCTATCTGATCTTTTCTGGACTCTTGGCGTAGGAAATTGATATATGTCTCAACTTCTTTGGAAGAGCTTCCGTTTCTATTTGCCACGATTTCCTTATTTTTTCCCTCGTCCCGAAGTTTTGGACTGAAAATCGACTCCAGTTTCACGCATTTGATAAACTTGAGTTCTGTGATTTCTAGTCCAATACCCGGAGGCGGTCGTTCTGTTGTCTGCTCGAGTGGGATGTTATTGCCTCGCTCCCCCAGGCCATTCTACCTTGTGCCTCTACTGCTGGCCAAGTCGACTGCCTTTATCCACGGTGTTTTATTACTATTTTCGTATCCGTAACGACTCCCAAGGTCAAGAAATATGGCGCCCGACCACCGCACCGCGTCCTCGGGGCCATCCGCTTCTTGTACTCCAAAGACCGATTCCTCGATCTGTCTGAGCGGGTTCGAGTTGTTTTCTTGTTATTCATTTATCAATTGTGGGGATATCCGGAGGTTTCACTCTGAAAAAGATGAAAGTTCCGTGTTAGTTCCTTTGCGGGTGGCTCCGATTTTAACCTGCTTGGTCTTCTCCCAGAGATTTCTCTTCTCCCTGTCAATCCTCTCAACAGGCGGCGTCTTATTAGACATTTTGTACGAGTGCCTCTTATACGAAATCGCCAGGACTTTAGTATGTGTCAGATTCGGATTCGATTCGTTGGAAAGTTCCAATTCGTTTGCTTGTAATTTCCTACCTTTTAAAAAGCTTCTTCTGATAGGCTGAAACACCCATTTCACTACGTTTCGCTATGTTGGATGTCTCATCCATACGTGTGTGAATAAAATATGAGAGGTTGATGCCGTCATGTGGAGAGAGCAAAAATGTTGCCTCCAAATGAGCAAAAATACTTGTGTATGTATGCCTCACGTTACAGCGGTGTTAATTTAGAGGGAACGGAATGTTGTGTGATTTAGGTAGTATCGTTCTATTGTTATTCGGGAGGATAAAACAATGCTTCGCTGCTGGGATTGTCGGGGTCCATAACGCCAAATAATATTCACAATCACCTTTAAAAAAGCTTTTTCTACGTACTATTTTCTATCCTACAGCTTCAAAATCAAATTTCCCTACCTAATATGTAAGTTTTATTTTTTAAATTTTAACAACTCTTTTTCTCTTTGCAGGTGAGCGAACGATTACTACCTTTATCGTCCAACCCGACGACGTGTCAACATATTCGCAAGTACAATTGTTTATATGCAAATGCCAATAGTGGTGAATCAACCCCCAACTCATTTATGGTAGAGGGTGTAGTTGAACGCTTCGGTTACCTCTGAGTTTGATGGATTTCAGTCAGTCATGGTGGATTCTTATGAAATCCGTTTACTAAAGCTATTTCCAAAATATATTGTAGAATTCAGTTACAGAATTATGAGGGAATAAATAATGTAGCAGTGAAACTTTATTTTATATGAATCCTTTTACGTTTCTCGAAAATTTATACACAATATCCAACAAATGATGAAAATTCGATAATTTAAAACGAAGTTTCTTTTCAATCGTCGCTTCCAAAACGCCCAGCTAGGATTGAAGGCCATTGAATACGAGCACGTTGCTTGGCAATAATTAATTGCTTTATAAATAAAAATCCAATTAATCGTTTCTACAACGATTCAATTGTTACAGCATCCGTACAGTTGTTCCGACAAGCGCTGGCAGGCGTTAATCAGTTGAACGAAAATACCGTCTATCCCTCGGTCTTACGTAATCTGAGTTTACCTCATGTTCATCGAGCATGTCAATTTTTGTGTCACATTTTGTTACATCATCTCGTAATTTGAAACATGTTCGTTTCAGAATAGTATCGTTTTTCATTTACCGAATTCGATAACAATTCATTTTCCTGAATTATTATTACGCTGCCGTAATAGAAGCCCTTCCTCGCACCGACTTGCAGAACTGGGGTTAAATCTATTCGTCTTGGACTCTAGGCATTCTGAAAACATGGTTTCACTTCCATATTCACTCGGTATTCAATTTCGTTTACGATTTTAGCGAGACACTCCTGAAGTCTGAATAAACTAACTCATTCCTAATCGAATGAATAACAAACCCTAGTGCAATTATTGCACAAGTATTATACTTGGCAGCGCTTTTTTTTCTCAGAGATGGCTGAGCAAAAAATGCTGAAATATCTGAACCAGAGAACCCAACTGATTTCTGGACTCTTTTGGCTTACCTTATTTTCACCTCTATACGATTGATCCAAACTTACTGCTCTTTCGCAAGAACCGTGACTCGAATGATGTCAGCCTCAATAGGTATATAATATGTACCTATGTTATGCTACATGCTATGTGTTATGCTACATGGGATGACCCGTCCAAAGGCTTCGTCCAACAAAGTTTCAAACGTCTTTCTTTTCTGAAATCGAGAGCCCTTCGAGATGACCTGGATGCGAGTTCAATTTATCTGCAATCTGTAAAGTTGTTATGCCTTTGACAAAGTTCACCATCAAGGTCGGGATCTCTGTGGCTAGACATCATTCGTGGCCTCCAATCGAGTGGTCTCCTTCCCCTTCAAGTGATTGACGGATAGCCGGACCCCTGATAGTCGGCAGGATGTCATTCTGGTTTGTTAACTCTGATTTATCCTTTATTCGCTCATTCATCGTCTAGGGTCTTTGTGTCTTCAAAATCGCCGTCGTGGTGTTATATGTCGACCATGCATTCAGGGGCCTCTCGTGCAATCGTTGATTCAGTCGCAATTTGCTGTCCACTTTTCTATCCAACGATCATTTTGATGGGGCAGGCATCACTGCTACATGTGACACTGACCTTGGCATTGTATTGATAGATTTTATGATATGCCTCGTTTGATGATCTTTTATTCATTTGCTGGGTTCCTAATTCACCTAGATGTCATGTAATGTGGGATGGGAAGATGAAGATCACAAGTTCCTCGATGGTACGAGGTTGAAATTTTCCAGTTGTTAGTTATGTGTTCTTCTGCTGTGATTGGATTGGATGCAATGCAGGGATTTCTTCGACATCAAAATTAGGTTGACAGACTGTTGTTGAATTTTCTAATTTCCAAAATGTTTAGAAATCCCTATGCAAATTGCTCCTGCATGAAAAAGAGCTAAGAATCTAGCAGAAGAGAGACTAAAATTTCTTTGTGTGGTTTCTGGTCCCTACTCATTGGTGCAATATCAATGACCACGCCCGATAACCCCGAAAGCGCTCGAACAGAAAATAAAATAGATGTCAGAAGAAATCCGCGTGTTGTCGCTTGCCCTCACCCAATCTCGAAATTTCTTTGTCGTTTAATAATAATCCGTTGTTGACGGCCGGAGATTTCGGTTGTAAGAATTCTTTCTACGAAGGCCACAGTTATTCGCTGGTTACAGAATTTTTGCCCTCGAGCTAACCCTTGTCAGTACCCTCATCTTTCTCGATGCCAACAATAAGATGCTTCATTATCCTTCGAACCTTCGCGAGTGAAAATCTTGCCTTCGTGGCATCAAACACGTTGTTGGATATTCTTATAAGAGCTTGAATTCTCATAAATGAGCCCCTTGCATTTCTCAGCTGTCGTCAAATTCAGAGGGATCTTCTACCGGTTAATGACGCACTACTGAATTCCCTTTCCTTTTTTGTGGAAATTGTCTAAATACTTGCACAGTTGAAAGTCTTTCGATGTTGAATTTTTGGCTTTTGAATCAAGTATATTTATCAAAGTGACAACCCATCTCTTGGTTGGACCCCAGCTGAAAAGCGACAGCAGGCCACCTGCGGCATGCTAAATTGTCGGAAGATTGAGTACCTACCGCTGGCCTCCCTTAAATTCAAACAAGACACATCGTCTCTGAAATAGCTCCTGAAGAGGAACATACTTCCGAAAGCGCACAAGTTTCAATAAATACCGTCATTAAATTGTAACAGCTCCCTCTACGAGATATCAAACCATCGTAATATCGTCATCATGATATTATCATGATTGTTTTCGTTTGCTTATAGGGCTGGTTAGGTACCTACCTCTTCTCAACGTTGTAACTCAAAATTATACAGATTTAAAATTTTTTTTGATTTATGGGAATATGTCAGCTCAAAATGTGAGTGGAATTTAATCAAATTCAGGAGTTATATTTCTTTTCGTTTGCTGCTAAAAAAACGAAAACTGTACCTGTGAATTTTTAAGGCAAATTGAGTCTCATTTATCAAAAACAGGAAGGGTCAACTTTTTCTACCATGTGGAAGGTTCAGTGAAGGGGGACCCTTTTCGTTCGTCCTGCACGGGCGATGGGGTAAAACAATAATTCTCCGTTCTCTGCAGAAGAGGGTTCCACTGGATGATTTACCTTCCCTGCGAGGGTCTTCGTCAGCAAATTCGGTGAAAGGGGTGACACCGAAAGGACGACGGAAAAGGGTTGAATCAGAAAGTGGGGAAAGTGTTGAATCGGAGTTATAAAAACATGTGATATTGAAATGCTGAAAATCTTGAATTAAACTGAAATCTCTTAATCCGCTTATTCTGGGGTTGTTTAGAAAAAATTGAATAGTACCTACGTTAGGTATGAAACCAGTGGTGCGTAGATAACACACAATACTTCCATATTTTGAAACGTAAAATTGTGACACAATTTGATCATATTTTGACTGCTTTTGAAAGTGTTTAGGTCAAAAATATCAAAAAATTCAGTATTAAAATTTTAAAATTCGCCCAAAATGAAAAAACGCTACATTTTCGGCATGTAAAAAATATCCACATATTCTGCAAGGTAAAACGAAGATTTTGAGACCAAGAACGCTCAAATCGGTTCATATTTGCGGCCGGAAAAAAATAAAATAGAAAGCACTAAAAATGCAAATATCTCGGAAGTACTGTGCGTTATCCAAATTCCGATTAAACAGGGTGTTAGGTCTTGCCGAGACAAACATTTCAGTTCAAGAAATTTGAAAAAAGGTTGAGAAATGAGGGAGTTATGGCCATTTTTGTAAATGACCACAGACGGACAGACGGACACACGGACAGACGGACAGACGGACAGACGGACAGACGGACAGACGGACACACGGACACACGGACACACAGACACTTGTTCAGGAAGTGATTCTGAGTAAATGTGTATAAGAAAAAGTTTTTTCTGAAGCTCCGTTCCGATTCTTGATTTTAGGACGATCACAATACTTCCATTTACTCCGTAAATATGGAAGTAAAAAGAGATGCTATTTGAAATGAAGAGGATCGATAACGACGCTTTTGATTGTTTAAGGCCTGATTCAAGAGCATGTAACCTTCTTACCGCCGTTAATAATTTAAGAATGGTTCATGGTGAAAAATCGGCATGATCAATTTTCCAACATCGATTATCTTTATTGCCTCAGCGGCAATGCTCGGAAGTCGTCCAATGACATTGAATATTTTTCGGCTGCGTGATTCACGTTTCTCGCATGGGCATCAGATCGAAAAGGTCACCTGGTGGAAATAATGTGCGTTCGTGCTGGCGGAGTACGCACGAACGAGCAGGACATGTGCTCAGTTCAGGGCGCATGATGGCAATCCTCGATTTCTTCTTCACGCCTGCTTGGACGGAAGTGCGTTCTGTTCACGCGAATTGCGCATTGGCTTTTATGAAGATCGACAACGTCAAAATTATATCTACGAAAACTGCTGAGTAATGCGCTGTGTGATAGTAATAGCACTATTCAGTTGAAGGAAATAAATTGTCTAAAATTTTATCTACCTACCATTGTAGACGGATGTGAATTTACCTAACTGATTTTTATGGAATATGGTACCTAGCAGTTTTGTCTTTGCAATGATAGATTCTATTGTGATACTCTCTGTTAACCTTGTTGGTGACATCAATCCATTTTCGTTGAATGGTTTTAACGTTCAAGTTTATTGCTCCGCGTTTACGAGTCCTTTCATTTCTCAACCTCCATTTTTTTACCGGGCTCGAGAACAAAGAACAAAAAACACTACCTATCTGAAGTTCTTTCGAGGATCGTTAATTTTTTCTATCCCATTATCCTAGATTTCATAAAACGTTTTACTGCATGAATGCGTCTGTCATTATGAATGTCGAGTCGATAAAACTAGTAGAAAGCCTTCTCTTGTCTGAGCTGCGAGGCCGTTACTCAGTCTCACATGCACTCGTTCTGCGACTCGGTCACGTATATTTTCTCTGACTCACGAGCCCCCGCGGGGGCGACGTTGCCAGATCGTGCGCTCGCACGGAGCGGCAACGCTGCGTTGAACTCCTGTCACAGTGTGCCCTTCCCCTCGATAACCACACCCCATCAACCTCACGCCACCTTCGAATGTCGGGTTCCTCCATTGTGAAGGCTATTCCTTCAAATTCAATGGGTGTTTCTTGTAACTTATTATATCGCTGTACGATTGAACATTTCTCTCTGGAGACTATTGATATAAAAATTGCATGCAAGAACCAAATCATTTGACTGAAAATAACAAATTTCGACGCATGTGATAAAATATAGGTACTCTAATTCTTTCCTCGATCAGTCCAAGTTTCATGAAAATGAGTGTTACTTAACGTATATCCTCGTTCAAACTTCTGTATAAACTTGAAATCCACGACCGTTTTGAATTTTCAAGTTCTACTAGTCGGTATTTTTTTGAAACGCAATTCTCAATGTCATGTCTACTAAGGTTGATTTATTCTAAGAATGAATTCAGCGATCTGTCCAGAAGTTGCCCTGAATAGCATTGCTCTTTATATCCACAACGAGGTATGCCTTGGCAACAGAATGGATCGATAACGTGTCAGGTCAAGTGATGAACTCGTCTCCTGTGTTGATAATTTCAAACTGCTGTATTCTCTTGATGCAAACCCCTGCGAAAAAAGCACACAAAAAGAAAAACGCCTCCGAACCATCTGATTGATTGGCTGAGTCCAAAAAACAATGATAATCACTTATTAATCTGAAGATGCCCGAAACTGATTCTGACTCGACCGGTTGAACCATACTCGAGCACCACTGCAGAACGATTGGTGGCGGACGGGTCGAAATCTTCGGTCGCCACGGAGGATCCGGGCATCTGGAGGGGATTAGTTGAGGTGGGGGATCGCAGTGCGCATATCCAAGATGGCCGACTTGAGGTCCTATTTGCGTCGTAGTCCGTGCTCACAGTGGCACACTACGCCTTGCTTCTTGGAGGAGGGGTGGCGTAATAAAAACCACTATTCCCCTCCTTCCATCCCCACTGCTGGTATCATTCTGGCCTGGGGTCTCTGTTCAATGCCCCACCCCTATTTGTTCCGCTATCCCTTCTCTTCGTTCGTGGCACAGCGTTGCCACTTGCCGCGCAGTTAGTCAGTTGGTATTGGTATCAACTTATCCAGTACTCGAGGATAGTACTGGTGATTATACCTGACTTTAGAACTGATTTATCTTCGGCCAAAATTTATCCTTGATGATTTTTGCCTCCCATTAGGCCTGCCCCAACCATGATTTGCTGGGATCGTGTAATTATTTTCATCTATATATCCAAAAGTATTGATGCCGATGCATGTTGGGTTGTCTGGATTCGGATTTTATTGGTTCTAATGTTAGATCATGATCCGGTTCTTTGAACAGGCGAAGTATAAAGGACTTCCATTGAGAGGATCTTCGTGAAAACGAGCACCCCTCACTCGTAGCCTGAGGATGCAACAGCTTGACCGTCGCCCGCAATTTTTATTTGTTATTCAACTAAGAGTGATTTTAAATTGAAAATTGAGACATCTGTGGCTTGAAAATTGGTGAAATCCGAGCATGAAGCAGAAAATTCCGACACTCTCCATGAATCAATTTAACAGATCGGAAATTAGGTATTCCTTTCAAGAATTTACGAATGTGGGCAGTGGAAACTCTTAACAAAACGAAAGTATCTAGGCAACTATCCCAAGGAAGTCTGATGATTCCAGATCAATGATCCCATTCTGAGAGATGTTCAGTACATTGAACGTGCAAAGTGACCCCCCTTCCCCCTAAGACAGATATGTTCATCTTACCCGAAGAAACTCTAAGTTGCTTGGGACCTGACTAGCTTTCCTAGAAAATGTCCCATTGATATAAGAGTTCTCGTAATACTTAGCATCGGTACAGTGGAATGGAGTTTTTTCATCGATGCTCCTCGGGCAATAGATAACGTCAGTTACTCTGTTGCCATCTCTAGCTATTCCTATTGGCACTCCTCCTCCCAGAGTTCGCTCTGATTTATGTCCGTGGTTTGGAATGAATGCCGGTTTTAAAACATCGTGCATCTTCTTCCTACGAGCCTGGGCGATACATTTGGTTCCCTGCGGAAGGTTCGGTGGGGTTCAAGGCTTTGCTTTTTTTAGCAGTATATCACAAATCTGCGAATCGCGTTTCCACTTTATCTCTGCACCTCAATATCGATCTCTGATCTGTGCTTTCTCTATTATCGTGCTTTCCAAATATGAAATAAATTGAATAAATAAGCAGGAAATCAATCTTGGATTATCGCACAAGAATGCTTCATCATATATTGAGGTATTATTGATGTTCTGATTGATCGTCTTCTTCAATAAAGCCAAGTCCTGGACCTACTGAATGATTTTTCATACTCTCAACTAATTTCGAGAAGTGAGCATCAAGTATTTCTTCTGTGTGCGCTGTGAAAAATAAGTCTTTGCCTCAAATCATAGACGTGTAATGAGATTTTCTCGGAATTTGAAGTTATAACAGATATGACCTGTGAGAACAGGAGTGTTAGAGAAGGGGGAAGGGTTTGATACGTAAATTATTGAATCAAATTTATTATAACTTGACTTCTTTGAATGCTATAAGGATAAAAAATATCCGTTTTTCTGAAGTTCTATTCCGGTCAGGACTATGACGAAACTTCCATTTACCTACTCGGTAAACATGGAAGTGAAAACGCCAAGTTTCAACTATTGTACCTACTTCAGCGCTTCTCATCGTTCAACTTTCGTGCCTCGCTGTTTCCTTTGGTTCGTGAGGTCCGCCTAAACCTAATTTTACAAACCTCCGCCGATCGTAAGATTGAAATCTTCCATTGGAGTTCTCACTCTGCACAATCCTTCGGTCGTGTTTCGCAAAACCTGCCCCTGCCATTTCCTTTCAATAGAGGGGGTCTGGTTCTATTTTCTACCTCGCAATTGTAAACACATTCCGTCGGTAACGATTTTCCCGCGCCGAGCCAGCGACGATTTCAAAACTAAAACGGCCTTTGAGCCGATAAGTCGTAGAATAGTTATTCCAGTTGAAACCTCGTTTACCTAAGATTTACGACCTCGTCCGACTCGATATTTCCATCGTCAGAATAGTCTGTGAAAATGGATTCACGACGTAATGGCAGCGGAATATGTTTTTTATTGTTTCGATATCGCCAATCTATTACGCAGTATTTCAAATGCAATTTTTTCACACTTTGAATCATAAAAAGCTCGATCTGAAAATAGCAATTGAAACAAAGCACCAACGCTGCAGGGTCTGTTTTGGTAGATATGAAAAGATATGATATTAATATTGTTTAGTTATTAGACATGTATAGTTTTATTAGATACTAGTCTCGAGTATGTGCGTTGAGCTTGAAAGTTCAGTTTGTGGGTTGAGTTTGAGAGTTGGAAAATTTCCCCCCTTTCCAGACGGGCCCCGGGCAAGTTGAGTGGCGGGCTATCGGTTCTTGGTCCACGGTTGAGGACTTGGGGTTCGAATCCCTCAGCTCCTGGAATTTAGTGACCCTTACAGGTCCATCCATTTAGTATTCCAATATCAGAAAGCCCCTTTGTCATATCAGACTTTAATTTTCAATACCAAAGGCCTTACAATTGGTACCATCATTAATTAGTTGATTAATTGGTACCTACCTGCATTATTTTTTCCATTCCATAATTTCGTGATTATTTTAACAATTTATTCGAAATCACTACTGGTCGACACCAGGAAGTTGGAGTATTGAAACGTTTGAAAATCGAGTTATCGGTGAAAATCTCGAAGGTCTTCCTCGTTAAAGTTGTACTACGTTTGTACTCAGCAAACTTACGCCGGTGTCCTTGTCGCCAGGTATGGACGAGTTCAGAGCGTCAAGCTGCTCGGGCGGAGCGGCGGCGCCGGCGGAGGAGGCGGTGGCAAGGAGGAGGACGCGGGCGGAGGAGGCGGTGGAGGAGTCTGCGCCACCGTCTCCTTCATGGACATCAAGTCGGCGGCCAAGGCTCACCATTCGGAGCAGAAACTCGACGAGCGTTCTCTGACGACGGAATATCACGAGCCGGCCGCAATTCCTTGTCCCGGCACCGGCACCCTATACAGCGGCTCCGGACCGCCCAACCCTCCAGGGGCCTCCACCGGAAGTCGCTTTTCATCTCATGGGTAAGTTATCCTATCCATGTTTTCACGCTTGAGTACTTTTACCATTGACCAAAAAAAATTTTGTTATCCGATTTTGGTTGAATAATACATAGTAAACAGTGGCTCGCTGAACTCACGTTCCAAAATGTGCAAGGCTGTAGCATTGTTGACAAATTCTCTTGCTATTTATTTCAATTCATGAAAAATTCCTGCTGCATATTTACTCGCTAAAATTTTTTTTCGCGTTTCCCTAATTTTAGAAACCTGTTTTCTATACAAATGCCTAACAATTTGACTGAAAATATCCAGCTAAATCAAGCTTTCTTGAGCTACTGCTATAGCTATAAAACCTACTCTGAAGCCTTAGGACTGTTTATCAATTCGTTTAAATCTAGATTTATCCAAGGTTGCTTGCATTAAATAAATATTAAGTAATTTTCGGCATGACGATCAATACGTTTGAGGTGAAATTTAGTGCTAGACTCCTTGGATAAATTTACATTTAAATGAATTGATAGACCGGCCCTTAATCTGCTCGACTGAGGAAAAAATCGGAAAATTTCCCGGTAAAATTCGTCGACAATTATCGATGTTCCCACCATCAACGACCAAATCAGTCATTCGAACAAATCGTGGTAGTTACTGTCCATCAGTGAATGTAATCGCCATGAAATACAGAATTACACTAAAAACTTGCAAATCCACGCCGGTATGCCAATAGCCAAAAATTATTCACGATTGTTACTGTCGGATTGTTCATTCATGATTGCATGAATAATGCGTCAGTTGACGGTTATAGCCTGAACTGTTTTCAATTTTCGTCAATTTTCTTTGTCGCTTAGTTTTGCCATTTTCTGAAACGGCAAACGACCGAATGTTATAGTTATTTCAGCTATAAAATTTCTTTTTTTTTGTCCACCGAAGTCAACCGATGAACTCAGTTGGTTTGTGGTCATAAAACGCTCGGAGCCGAATAAGACTACATTGAACTATTCACTTATTTATCTCCGCAATTTTTCCTAAAATTTTTCTAATTTTTTCTAATCGGCAAAATTTGTTCATAAAGGTAGAAATTGCCTGAATATCCCAGACAAAATTTCTCAACTCCTTGAAGGCCTTGAAATTTTAAAAATCACAAACC
Source organism: Nesidiocoris tenuis (assembly GCA_036186465.1). Taxonomy (NCBI): domain Eukaryota; kingdom Metazoa; phylum Arthropoda; class Insecta; order Hemiptera; family Miridae; genus Nesidiocoris; species Nesidiocoris tenuis. Next base: position 17,834,703 of record AP028911.1, read on the forward strand.
CAAAAATCCCAACCTATTTTATGTCTTAACGCGTTACAATTTCAAACAATCGGAACTCTATAGAAACTCCAGAAAATTCCAAACAAAATTGTTCAACTTAATAATTCGAGAATCACAAACCTCAAGTCACAGTCATTTTTTTCAAAATGTCACCTCCTCAAGGGCTTTAAAATTTTGAAAATCATAAGCCTGAAAATTCCATCGTATGTAATATCCTCGGAAAAGCCATTTCTCCACATTTCAACTCATCAATGGTCTTGAAGTTTTGAAAATCCTCAACCTGAAATCACAAACCTGAAACTCCACAACAAAAAAAATGTCAACTGCTTTCAGGCCTCAAATTACAAACCCTACAAAATTCTACACAAAATTTCTCTCAACTCCTCAAGGGCGTTAAAGCCAAATCAAAAACCTGAAACTGGAAAATTCCCAACCTGTGTTGAATTTCAACCTTTTTCCCCAAAACTTTGTTAGCGTTCTGGTGTATTTATGTAGATGGGAGCTGTTCGATCAGAAGAATTCCTTCTATACACAGGCTTTTACTGTTTAGTTAGTTTCGAGTTTTTCTTTTTCGTTTTTGGTTTTTACCGAGTAGGGTTTGTTTTCTTCCAATCATCGCCCTCTGTATAATTTATTTTGAATAATCTAGCATTATATTGATGATTCCCCCCACCAAAGTCCTATGCAGAGGAAATGCCATTGAGGGCCGGGAAAGTCCAATTGAAGGAAATTATGCATAAAATGCCTCTCGAATCTTATCTCGGTAATTTCCTCGGCTCATTTGAATAGGAGGCCGACGTTGTCTACATTTTTCCCCATAAAAATACCCCAGCAGAGGGGTAATAACGTCGGATTACTAGCTCGACGTCTTGTCGTTGCTAGGATTTCATAGTAACGGGATCCCATTGGGAAAACGGTCTCTGTCTCTGTCAGTTGGCTCTCGTTCTAGGGCTTCTATCGATTTTCACCTCCCGATTCGCCCCCTTTAGTGAATGAAAGTGCTGCCATGTTTGCTGCTGGAGCCCCTGTCCACCTTGGGATCGTTTTAATATTTCATGTTGCGTGTTGTTTACTTTTATCCCCCCAAGTGTCGCATCGTACGTTTACTGAAACACGGAAGGAATACATTGACGTTTTTTACCCCCCGGTTATAATGAGGTTTTCCTCTCTATGCTCATCGTTACTTTTTCAAATGAGGATATCCATATTTTGGAATATTGAACCAAAGCAATTTGATTCTGACTGATTTGGAGGCTACTAAGATCATAAATGCCAAAGAACACTATGCAATTATTAAAACCCGCCTAAAATCGAAATACGTCAACTTATTGGAGCATAAAAAATACCCACGTATTATTCAAGGTTAAACGAAGATTTTAAGACCAAGAGCGCTCAAATCGGTGCTAACATATCGGAAGTACTGTAAGTAATTTGAATTCCGGTTAAACAGGGTGATGGGTCTTGCCGTGACAAACATTCCAGTCCAAGGAATTTGAATTGAGGAGCTGCCTTTCCCGATCGGGTCGAAAATTTCAACTTGACTGTCGTCATATTTTTACAATTCAGGCTCAATACCTGTTTCTGACCTACCTAGCTACCTCAGGTTGATAAATCCAATGCTTCCACCGAATTTTTTCCATCATTAATTCGTCACTTAAGTTCTAACACCGCCTAACTCAATTTTTGGCGAAAATGAGTTGGACACACCACTCGATAGATTTTTCAATAGCCGATATCATGGTAAAACTGCCAAGGAGATTGAACCAACCAGTGAAGAAGGAGATGGAGTTGAGACAGCACCGCTCAATGTATTTCCATGTTGAAATAATTAGTTTTTTGTATCTCCTGAAAACTTGGAAAAATTGAGTTAGGTGGTGTTAGAACTTAAGTGACGAATTCTAATTTGCAGATAGCGGAGGGACTTGTATTTTTGGCAGTTCTACAAATTTGCATTAATTGTTTCGTCATTTTTGATCTTTGTAGCTTTTAGACTAAATCAACAACTCAATAGGAGCCGGAGTAAGGTAGGTACTACGTAGATACGTGTACCTACCTGACTGTATATATAGATTGGTACGAAAACACGCCATCGTAAGTAGGTGCCTACCTTCTCGCACACCAGAAAAAATTAAATTTGGCATCTCAAAGAGTATTGGTATCAAAGAACATTTTGGATCGGAGACTTGAAAGATTCGAACTTGAATCTTTAAACCTGCGTAGGATTAACAATCCATATGAAGGGTCCTCATTTATCGAAATGGTGGATTCGAAGCAGGGAAATATATGGAAAGCAACCGGAAAATACAATATAGAAGAACAGGAATGATCGATGGAAACGATTCGGAACTAGAATCGCAATAAGGCGTAATTATGAACAATTAATCAAAGGCGGACTTGACATTTTCTGGATGTCCCCCGTCCGTTTTCTCCACCAGACCATCACTGCGGGTGGGGGTCGAGGACTACGCCCAGACCGCGAGGATGGGTCGATAAAGCATGAAATACGTAACGTTCTTGTCTACGAGGCCTCGTCTTCCAAATTAGGAACTTATGTCAATTCGGGGAATCTATCTAGGGATGTTTTTGTTGAAATTTTCAGGAAAAATCAACCTTGTTCCGCGACGGGCCCAATACTTTAGCCAAGGTCAGTTTTAAGACCTCTGGAAAAATGTTTTAAATCTTGGAATAACTGCAAGTAAAATGGCTTGCAGATTTTCCAAGTAACAAGCTCATTTGATAGCTTTTTTTATTCTGAATCGAATAGGACTTTTGCCAGATCAGTAGCTTTCTTCGTTCAAAAGTTACAGGCTTTAAGGGTAAACTGCGATGGCTTTTCAATTTCCTCATATTAAAAGAAATGTTTCAGCGAATGTTTTTAGCCGAATTTCATCCGTTTCACTATTTTTGTTCAAAAATATTCTTATTTAGGTAATGAATGTCAAAGCAACAGGTAAGGCAATTTCATGTTCGGATGCTTGGTTACCTGTATACTTGAATAGGAGTGCAATCCAGTGTCAAGAATTTGTACTGAGTTACCTATGAATGTTATTCGACTGGTTTTCAACATAGGTCGGGAATAAGTATGCAGTGAATAAAAATGGTAAGGAAGAAAGCTACGAGAATTTGTAAGTTTTTGTAAGTTTGATAGCAAAATTGAAACGCAGAATCGCCCTGCATTAATTGCCGATGCTTTCAGGACGTTGGGTAGCTTTCAGAATTAATTCGGGGAGACAATTTAACGAAGGCTCGCGGCCAATTTTCTTCCTAAATCTACTAATAATTTCGAGAGGACGCGTCAGCTTGGAGAATTCATGCCAATGAATATTCATACAGTGTGGAAAAAGTTCAAAGGGGAACGCCCTCAATATGTATTGATCAGATCGACCCACGAACCCGACCCTCGCTGGCACAGGTCGCCTCGGCCTTCGGCTACTCTGCAATATTCGTTTATATTAAATTCGTCAACTTCAATAAAGATAAATTAATATTGCGCACATATTGATAAAAGTATCGGCAGGACTGTTCAAATCTTGATGATGTTTTCGGAAAAAAGTGTTCTGAAATGCCGCTTCGAAAAGACGATAAGAAAAGACGTTTCGTATAAAAATATATTATTTTACGTATATGTACCAAGTAAGTTACTCAAATAGGCAACTAAAAAAACCATTTTTCTAAATAAAAATGGACAGCATTAGTTATTCATTTTTTAACTCGAAATTTTCAATTTTTTTACAGAAAAGGCAACGTTTTATTTCTTACGAATACACGATATTCAGATGGCGTTTATGAAAACCATTTCCTATATTCGCCGAGTATTTTCGGAGCTCCTATTAGGAAACAAATAGGTCGACCATCTGGCCAGGCAATTAAGTCGTGTCGCCATTGGTTTCCTTAGCTCGTGCTAGGTCTCCGAGTCCTAGATGGTTTTGGTCCTAATTTATGGCCACTCCCAAGACGACTCTGTCGAGCTACTTTGAAATACCGAACCCGAAAATGGCCCAGATGCTTTGAGTTTCCCCGCCTTATCAACAGTGATAAATTCTCGCGGCTATCATAAAAATGGGGTTGGTATTTTAGCGAGTATAATCGTAGCCTAACCAGTGGCGTGCAGATAACACAGAATACATCCTCCTTTTGGAAATTTAAATTTCGAACTGATTTGATTTCATTTTGATTAAGATCCGTGTAACCCGAAATTTCGTTTTGCGCCAATGCGCTGCGTGTCAACTTGTCGTTATCGATCAGGAGCGATAACCGACCCAAAATGTCAAATTGCCGTCGAGCAAGCGTGTCGGAAAATAATTCGGTCCATTTAAATGTTTTCGCGTGTACAATTTGCATACCTAACAGTTTACGACCGGTAATCGCCGTCGTATAGCCGAATGTGCAGTGCTTTGAAATTATCATTTTCACCAAAAGGCTATACGTATCGCGTTCCAGCACGAGGCGACTTCAAGGTTATACAAATTGCCACAAACCGCCATTTCAGGGGGAGGTTCGAAAATTGTTTCAAGCTTTGAATCTGTTCCGGGGCTCTTCAAACATAGAAAATACTCAGAAACTTGAAATTTCTAAATATAATAACATTTTAATTTAGCAAGGCTTCATTCAATATTTCTGGGATTTTGGTATCACACAGCTCTTCCATATTATAAGTAGGCGTATAAACCATGTTCTGCTACCAGTGCATTGTCAGAGCTATACCTTCTTTCAGTTACTGTGTCCGTCATTGAGTTTTCCGTTGAACGATTCGTGTTTAGAAGCTTCGTTAACGGGTTGTTAAATCCATGTGGCACATTTTGCATTTTATCAGTAGCTTTTTTACGCCGCCGGCGATGAAAAAAGATACAAAACGAGTCGAGCGCGTCGTTTTGTTAATCTAGTAGAATCGAACTATCTCCACGTTCACGTCTCATTACTTCCCTAGTCGGTCAAATCGTATCGGAAATTGGCGAGGTTGCTGGAAAAATCCACACGACGCCCTGCGCGAACAAAAAATTAGGGTATTCCGTGCCATTAGCCCGCGAGTGGAGGGGGTAGGAAATGGGAAAACGTTAAAGAAAATGGGCTCTGAAAATGGGCGGTGTGGATACGCAAGCCTTGAGGGTTCAGACTTGTCTCAAAGGTAATTTCCGCTTTGGAGTCGGTACCGGTGGAAAAATTTTACCTACCCTTCGGATGCTTCTCGAGGAAACTGGACCGATTTAGCTGTGAAATGATATCGCCAGGAAAATGGGCAGAAAGCGCTCAACTCTGGTTTCAGCTGAAGGGGGATTTAGGAAAATTTGATGCTTTCCGTAGACACGCGAAACACGAACTATTTTAAAATATGCAGAATTGCGAGAAAATAAGTTACAAATACCTATTTCATTATTCCATGCTGTGTTCCTGGGTAGGTAACGTTACTTTTATATAATCGTCCACAAGGGCTAACTCAATTTTCGGACCAAATGAGTTAGGATCGGATTCTTATGCAAAATCTCTCGGACCGTATGATCGACACACTAGTTTAGCCGTCCAAACACTAGATCTCGCGTTAATCGGAAAAACCTCCCTGGGGTTTCCTAATATCCACAAGGGCAAATCCGTTTTTTGTCTTTCCTGAAAAATTGTAAAGCTGAGTTAGACCTTGTGGGATCTTAAGGGACGATATATAAATCCAACTTAACCGAAAACCAGGATAAATTAATTTTGTTAAGCTAGCAAAGCATTTTTGGGGTGGCATAGGGGGAGTAAAATTCACAACATTAACTACCTCAATTTTTAGTACCAATATTCAGGTCTAGACTCCAGTGCATGCATACACGATTCTCTCAGCCTCAGTGTACCTTCATGACATGCTCATGCGCCTCTGTACAATGAATTCACTTCTTTCAAAATCCGTCAGCCTGTAAAAAGTGGAACAGCCCCAAAAGCTTTTCCTGGAAGACAGCCCCCATACCCCAAAACTCAGGTGAGGCTTTCGGGAAACGAGGAAAAAACGCGATTCCCAAACCGACTGGACTTATTGCGAGGGAAAACCTTTTTCAAAATGGTTTGCGGTCTGCGGGACAAAAGGTGGCCGACCAAGTGTCCAATTAAATATAGATTGGTCCCTTTTTGGAACAAAAGCGGCTCCCGTTCCCACTAAAACCCTCGGAGCTACTAGAGACCTCCCCATGCTGCACATGTGGAAACCCATAACTAGTCATGAAAAAGGGAGAAACCTCTAAAATATTCCAACGTTCCGTAACGAATCTAATGGAAGTTTAAAATCGGTACCGCCACCTCAAATGGGGGAAGAGAGTTTCGAACAATGGAAATGAGCCGGCGGTATAAAAGTTGCCGAGTTTTAATTTTCAAGCTCCATTTCACCCGGTATATGATGAAATTTATGAAGAAAATAAGTTGATTCTTCTCATGAACTTTTTACTTCCATATTCACTGAGTAGGTAAATGGAAGTATTGTAATCTTCCTGAAATTGAGAATCCGAACGAAGGCTCAGAAAAAAACGTTTGCTTAAACTCTTTTACTGAGAATAATTTTCAAGTTTCTTTGTGTGTTTCCGTCTGTGAGGCTAAGCTATGGCCTCTGAGTTGTCTGAGGGCCTTGAATATGATCTATGCTCGGCTTAGCCATCTCAACGCCCAGTGGTCGAAAAAGAAAGATTGTGAATAATATTTTGCATCTTTTCTACGAAATTCGATTTTGTCGCGGGATTCTCAAGGTTGTGTCAGTTTATAGTGTCAGTTTAGTCCAGAATAATCACTCTGGAAATGGAATCGCCTGAAAATATGCATTTAATACAACTTTTTTTAAACTCAATACGAACGAATTTATTTCTAAGCAAAAATTAGGGTGAACAGAATATCCCATAAAATACGCGCAATAATTGGTTCATAATTTCCTCTTGGGATGCAAATTTGAAATTTTCCGATTCCGTCCGTTCGAATTTTCCATTTTTGAATATTCTCAATTTGACCCAACAAGGGAGAGTTAGAGGATGAAGTGATGCGTCACATCCGGACGGGATCCGGGAAATCGTCTAACGGAAAAGCTGTCCATTCGGTCGAACGATTTCGTAGTTTGCCGCCTAGATCACGGATCCGTGTTGAGCGTTTTCGATTTACGGTACGTCGTAAGATTAGTGGTACCGTTTTGAAAAATTTCTGGCAACAGCGCTTCACATAGATGGCCATATGAAATTGTAGGAGGTGAGCATGTGAGCAAGGACAAATTGAGATATTTGCCACAATATTTTCTAAGCATTTTCCTTTTTTTTTTGGTTTTTGTAAATTTGTCCCTTTTTTTGACGGTAACATTAATCAATACAAGCTTTTCCGAGGCGAGATGATTTCCTTTCTTTTAGTTGTTGTCTCATGCAGATCGGATTTCCCATCGTATATAAAGGATAAGGTTGGTGAAAAAGGATCTTTGCTCCGAGGATTCGTGTTTACAAAGGCCGCTCTTTCTATTGGATTTAACCTAAGGTCAATAAAACGATTTGGGAAGGAAAAGCGGGTCGATGCAGAAAATTCGATACCCAAGTCCAACAAAGAACGTCAAAATATTGAATCTGAAAGAGTTAATTTTTTCAAACTCGTTTAAGCTTTGGTATTAAAAATAATCAAAAAACGACCAATGGCCAATTTCCAAAACTATGAAAATGGCTCGTTCCACGGTCATACCAGAATCGCCACATTCTGGATCGATGACCGACGTGCGTAAGGGTCAAACATCCAGAGGTCGCTCGGAATTGACGAAGTTCAACGAGGCCTATCGTCGAACGTGCGTGACCGCGCAAGATATTGAATATACGAGCGAGATGGAGAAAATCGGGGACGGAGGTTAGCGCCACGTGGCCGCAACTTGGCAACTTGCAGGTCGCGGATTCGGACTCCGCCGGTGAAGGTGCGGCCCAGATTTGGCCCCGAGGACGGAGGTCGTTGGCCCCCTCGGCTCGGCGGCCTACATTCGCCCTCCCTCGGCCCTTTCACCCCTCCGTACGGGGTGCGCCAAGAATAGTTTCAAAATTTCAAGCTGCAATTCTCAAATTTTGAAATATCTCGCCAAAGGTTGGCCGTGATAGTATTTATCCAAGAAAAACAGAGATTTGAGGGGTTTTCAGCAAGAACGAGTTAACTTTGCAAAATGAGTTAACTGACGTTTCTTAATAAAAAATCGTTCTTTCGTTCGGTGCAACAAGGAGTTCCCTCCCATTGATAGTTATCAAGAAATCCGCTAGATGGAGTGGAAATACTCTGTGAGTGCATTGCCTTCCAAACTAGTCTAATTAAGTCTGAAAATGTTTCTTCACTTCAAATTCGTCAAACTCGTCACTTTGCCATTTTTTATTAATAAACCAACTTTTTTGTAAGATTCGTTTCTTCAATGCTTTCTACTTTGAAAATAAAGGGGCCAGTTTTGAACATTGGGGCAAAAAGAGTCAACTTCAAAACAAAATCGAATCTAGGATTGGCGAATTTTTCATTATCATTCGGCTTAAACATGCATTGGTAGGCGACAATGAAGAGGCTTGACTGAGAAGCAGTTCAAATGAATTTCTAATGTTTTGAACGGTTTTTCGATTTCCCAAGTTTGAACAAGTGAGTTAACCCCTTGTTAATGCAGACCCCTCAATTTTCTACTGCAGTTTTTTAGGGAAAATTCTCTATTCGACTCGGGAATCCTGTACATCTTAAACATCCCTTAGTCTGTATATTGTGAGAAAAAATTGAGATTCGTCTAGGTTTTCATCCGTGGTCGACCTTTTGAATAAAACTTTGCACTTTTACTCACCTATCGAGTTGTCTCGTCGGGGAAGTGAAGAAATAGCAGAGAAATAGCCAGGAAGGTCGAAAGCGATCAATTCTCACGTCGGTTGATTCGACTTCGTCCGTATTCTAGTCGGATATATCTCCAGGCCAATTTTCTCCTCGACCTGGTTTCCCTTCAATCCTTCGAGAGCCTCAATTTTCTCACGTTTTCCCCTCTGCTACTGTCGCAGCACTTTTTCCATCTCGAATTTGAGAAATTGTGGGGCTCTCTCGGGCCGACCGGTACGGTAAATTGCATTATTTTCATCCTACTTCTTGAATTTTGTGGATAACCTCGAATTCGTATGTGGATGAGAATTGTAAAAAACGCCAACAAATGACTGGAAAAGTTAACAAAAAATCCCCAAGAACTACAGGTAACATACCCAGTATTTTTCAACAAAACCGAACATCCGCCAGTTTCGAAAATAATGCCGGTGAATCGGCTCGGGTAATTGGCATGTATCTTGCCCAATTCCAATCGGATTCTGGTCCACCTGCCCAAACCTATATCAACTATACACGCTTATAAATTTCCCCATCCTATCTGAATAGCCATCAGCAACTTCCGAGGGTAGGTGCTGGCTATAAAAACAAACCGGTCGAATCCGCTTGAGCCCAACCTATTCGAATTAATGGCTCGGAATCGGGATGTAAATATTCTGGATTTACTGTTCTTCTATTTCCCCGGGCCATTTTTTCCACGCTATTTGCATTTATTACTTCGGATTTTATTCATTTACTGCATATATTTTATGAAATTAATGTTATCGAACATAGTCCGAGTGAGAAATAAAAACTATCATGTACTGGATATCGTGGTAGATGCGTATATGCGTTCAAAGATAACAGATTGTTATGAAATATTTCTCATGTTACTTTTTGACTTGTCTATACGAAAATGCCATTAAGGAAGCTGCTATCTTACTGGTTTCTGTTGAGACTAGGAAGTGCATGGTAGGCCATAAACACCATAAGAGTAGTTGATGGAGAAATTATTCTCAGTCCTTGAATGGAATCGGATGAAACTTGGGAGTATGAGTTGAGACCAGTTCGAAGCCGTCAGGCATTTTAATCAAAATTGCCTAAGAGACCATATTTCGTCTGCGTTTGATTGGTTTACTGCTAGTTAATTCGTGACTAAGGACGAACTTGAGCGGACTGTCGCGATAGCAATATTTCAAAGCTCTTTTATCCTCTAGTTTGTGGATTTCCGACGTTCAGGAATGAACAGAAGATAGCTGACGTTCAGCCCGTTAAACACAATTTTATCGACTACCAAGATTACTTCAACCTTGGTTTTGGGCTTTGTCCTACGGACCCTGACATCAAAGCCCCCCACGATCACTCGGTCATCATCTGACGCTCTCATGCTGCTAAGTGGATTCTCTTGAATTTCAAATTGAGGATGCAATTTTCAAAATAATCAGCTGGAATTGATGAATGAATGGCATTTCCTGAATGGCCGAGGAAGGTCAAGGAATCATTCGACATTTCCTCGCACGAAGTCTATACGGCTGTATTTGGGTGAACTGCAGATTCGAGTGTACATCGTCCAACATTGTTGAATTGTTCAAGAGGTTGAGGTTGAGTCGTCATTCTCCAAAAGGATCGATATTCAATACAACATTGCTTTCTCCGTTTCAAAAATAATAAAGGATTAGGTACATGGCACGAATTTCTTCAGCGTCAAATATGGTTCGTACTCTTTCGACCCCTGAAATGCTTTTTGTGAACACCCCTCATTCCCTGAACATCCCCTGATGCTTCTTGGCAGCCAAAGGTCCCCGCAAGCACAGGATGGGGTAGCTTCAATTCCGAACTTAGAGAGCCCCGGATTCTCACAATCGTCACTTCCGCTGAAGTGTCCAGGCGTTGAAGTGTCGAAAAGAAAAGGAAGGCACCTCCTGCTGATGCTTACACGTTCTCCAACTGTCGTTCCTTCTCTTATTGTTGTATCCCTGATGAGTTCCTCGTCCTTTTTATGCCCCTGCAGCTCCAACGCAAACAAAGCCGATGGGGCAGCTTCGTATAGGTATGCTGAAAAAAGTTGAAAAAAAAAGAGTTGAGAAGGATCCATTAGCGACGCTTTGCTAAAATGCTCCCCCTCGTTGTTCGCCCGAGTCTTTCCGATCCTCCGGTGATTCTTAAAATACTACGAACGCTTTTTTCGCTTTTCGACATACCACCGACTCATTATAGTGTAGTTACGCCGATGGAGCTTTGCCTTTAAAGACCTTTTCGGTCTTTAAGCGTCCCCGACTTCGAAATTGATTGACACACCATCATCCACTATCATGTCAGTAGAATCTGCACAGTCGCTAATGTCTTACCTATGGCGGCCCAGGCATTTCGAAATTGACTAACGCCAATTTGAAGTTGGATACCTTGTAATTTGTACTCCAGATACTTTCATTGATAGTATTCAAGGATTTTGAAGTACTCTGATATGGATTCTATCTTGCGCACCAACATTTTTCACTTTCGATCCACAAATGCGTCCATGCTAGACTTGAAATCAGCTAGTTAGTTTCCTGTTTTTGTTCTAACAATTTTTCACCTCGAACCCTCGTTTTTTTGTATTGAAAAAAAAGCAGAACGACAGCTGTTTCTGATACGTCAGTCTTCGCTGGCAGATTCCAGATAGCTGACCGTGCACTTCCTTTCCCAGTTCCAGCAATTACGACAGGAACGTGGAATTATAGATCCATGGGAACTGTCATTGTTATACAACATGCTCCCAATCTAGCTCTACGAATAACAAACACAATAGATCCAACCTAGGACTGCCCAAGGTTGTTGTTATTGCTTGGCTAGCCATCAAGGCTCATGTAGAGCTCAGCTACACAGATTGATTCGACGAATGTGGCAACAATGCCTCTTGGAAACAGGTGTTTTCCCTTTTGGCCTAGGATTGATAAGAATTACAGTAGAAAAATTTAAAGCGAAATTAAAAGAAAATTTTTTTCGATGAACATAAAGTTCAAACTTTGTGTATCAAACTTTGGGTGTTCATCGAAGAGAAGAAAATCGGATCTATCGGAGCAGTAAATTATTTACCAGCGCGATAAAGTGTTGGAAAAAGTTACATAACGCAGATCCTTCTTAGTTCCGGAGGCCAGGAAATGAAAAACTGCGGTAATTGGTGAGGTTTTGCCGACTAAAATTTCAGTAAGAGGAAGTTGGTTGTTTTTGAAATGCGCCCCCCCCCTCACACCACAGATTCTCCAAGATTGGAGTGACTTTGATCTTTATTTACTACTCCATGGCTTCGCTGTTCCGCTTTGTGTATTTACCGAAGCAATTGAAGTCTCCCCCAAACCCTTGCCTCGAACACCCCGGTCTGTTAACTTGAGATTGGCAAACATGCGACTAAACCAACCGTACAACCATAGAGAACCAATATCGATTGCCTGTCTGCTTGTCTGGTCGAGTTGGTTGTGGTTCAATTAATCGAGAAACTCCGCGGGTAAAAGGGACCGGCCGCAAGAATGGACTAGTTTAATACTGGAAATGTGTAGTACCGCCCTCCGTTGACGCTGCTTCAGGCATTGCGTCAACTGTCAATTCAACTTGGGTTCAAGGACTGAAATTCTCGGGCAGTACCTGTTACCATCTCAGTCAAATTCAGCTCAGTCCAATTTTCTCCATATTATTTTTTCATTATTGAAAATATTATTCAAGTAGAAAAAATCATTATTGATAATTTATCGTCAAGTTCTCGAAACATTTTGAACAAACATCAATCGAAATATTTCAAAGAAAGCGACAATTTTCATTTGCCAATAAAATGCAAACTCTGGGTACCATAAGTTTTGTTCAAGCAATGGGCTTTCAGTTTATGGTGTAAGTTGCGAGCAAAAAGAATGTATCTACTGCAATGTGTTTCTATAATTATGTGTTTCCAAAACCGGCGTCGATCCTTTGATAGTAAAACAATGATATTGCGACTCATTCTGGTTTCCAATGTTTGTGCAGCCTGTCTTCGCTTTAGTTCGAGTGTATGTCACGGGTAGCTACTGCTCATGAGCGATGGCCTTGTAGGATGCAAAATGTCGAGCGAATCGTTTCGATTCTGGGTCGTGTCTTGTTTGAATATTCGTGTCTACATGCAATTCTGCCTATTAAGCTACGATATTGGCAATCGAGTGGGATGATTGTGTTTGAACGTGACCAAAATGCCGGTAGTTGTGTCGATACCGAGTAATCATCTCGATTGATATTCAACATATATGCGCGTTGAAATTCTCCAAAAGAGCTCACTGAATCGAATCTTGGGTAGTTCAATTTCAGTAAACTGAAAAAGCGCCTGAATATAGATGCCTCCTGACAAAAAAACGAAAAAATCCCAGATTTTGTTGGTACTTGAGTCACATGGTAGTGGGCTGGGGTGGTGTCAAATTATTATTGAAAATTTCTTACAGCTGAATTTGGTTGAGTACTTCCGAAAATCCCTATTTCTTCCATAGCCTTTTTATATGAAAATATGTATCTATACTATCTGCTGTTTCAAATCAAGTTCGGGCATTGCCAATGAAAAATTGAAAAATTTTAAAAAAATTGCTGGCACACTAGAATTGAAGAGTCGAGTTTGTATGATCCATGAATGCATTGAATTGTACTATCGGTCGAAAAATCCCGTAGAAGGTATCGACCCACTAGTGTGCATTGAGTGTCTTGTTCCTGATTATCACTGTTGCCGGCAGTTTATCTAATCTCCTTGATAATATAGGCACCTCTCTCATAAAATGCTCTATTTAAGAAATGTACCGAATTCTAACTCCTAATATAATTTTCCCAATGCTCTGCTGTTGCTCTAATATGGTTCTTTTTTATTTGCAGGTAAGTGTCGTGGCTGTATTGAGCTATCCTCGAAACTGTGAGTGATATTATATTTATAATCTGAGAAATTGCTTCAACTGTGTTTCTAGCACTTTTGGGCACTTTTCTAGCACAATAAGGGTTTGATCTGAAAAATGTTTCCTGCAAATCTCGTTCTCAACGCGGCTCCCCATTCCTAAAAAGATTTGCCCCAAACTCCACGTTGAAAGCACTCAGCCAGACCCCAATGCGCCAGTGACGTCTCTCTATTGATTTATCGAGCTGCTCTGGAGCCTCTGCCCTTCCTGGGGAATGAAAATCTTTCACAACTCCACGTATCTATCGTCAGAGGATTAATTCCGAATTGAGAGAATGAAGTCGGACGTATCTATCGGCACTCGAGAGTACCATTATGATTGAAATAATTTTAAATTTTATTAATGGACTGAAGTAATTCTGCCCCACGAAGTAGTAGATACTTTTTCAAAATTAGAATTATATTACGATCAATTCTTTGGCGTGCTTTTATTTTGGATATTTCCTCGATACTCGTGATAATCGTATTTTTTCATTCCTAAACCGAAAATGATCGATTATGAACATTCTTGAAAAGCTTCAGAGGTCTCGAGAAATATTTTTCACGCCGCAGCTCTTTCTAGCTATAAGACTGTTAAGCGTTACCTACATCACATTCCATACCCAAATCACAAATAGCCGAATTGATTTTCTGAGGTCCTATCTGAATTTCTGGTTCTGAAAATATGAAATTTCGTCCAACCTGAGCTCACCAATCGATTCGGCACGAAAATTAAAACTAGAACCACTCTTAACTCAATGTTATGTTACCTGTTTATATAACTATTACATCCACCCTTCGATTCTAATGTTAGATCCATACTGTTGGTGTAACCCCTGCCGACCAAAGTTGAAGGGCCAACCTTAGAGTGTTGGAGCTTAGCTGCATGAATAAGTGATACCCAAGTTCTCCTGCCCTTGAAACTAGGTTAACCTTCTTATCCCTATGATCGTCGACTGAATTTATTCACGATAAAAAAACCACGCTAACAAACCATGGGAACAATGTTGGTTGGCTATACTTGAGGCCCACTATAATTCATTAGTCCCATCCAAATTGCCTAATCTGCTTGACCTTGGAATCAAAGGCCTCCACTGATGAATGGCCCTGTTTTTTTTTAAAGACATTATAATTCGAATGATTTCAAATTTATCATTTCATTTTATTCCATCGCTAGTCCCAAAAATTCACATTTAATAAATTTTCTATCTTTTATTTTATTGCGTGCTAATTTTTTTGCCGAGCTGGCTGACTCTGAAAAACCTCTCTTCCTCGACAGCCAATGCCGAAAACTTGCTTGCAGATTGGGCTTCTGGGGTCCAATATGGATGCTTCAAGCTCCGAAAGACAATATTTCTTCGGCTTCTAAACGTCCGCTCGATTTCTCTGAGCAAGTCCATTGTGCCGAGAAAGTGGGTCCAGTGTTAAGCACAAAGGACTTGATAAGTCCTCAAAGAAGTCTATTCAAAAATTAAAAAGAAACGAGGAAGAGGCAGTGAAGAAAGAATTCGATGTCCCTTGAGCCTCGGCTTTGGAACTGGATACGTGACGTGGCTGTCGAACAGCTAAGTTCATTGATAATGTTGCCCTCGCATGTTTCCCTTGGCAACTCTTTTAGCGGAAGGTCCGAACTGGGAAATTGGTTTCCCTGCCATGAATTTTTTCCGCACGATTCGGGAACTGGAAAATATTCATGATCTTATTCTGGACAGCATCAGTCAAGTAAATTGATCGTCCGCAAGAATTGGACATAGTAGGTAGATTACGGTTTGACCTGAGTCATATCAATTTTTCCAACGAATGTATCTATCACCTTGTTTTTATCTTTCTCAGAAAAAGGTTCCTCACTCAAGAGTAGCAAACTAGGTATTCATAAACCAAATAGGTCGGTTTGTGGCATTAAAACTGTTTTTGAACAATTTCCATTTTGGACCCGAGACTCCTGTCGTATTTTACCTCGTTAAATTATTCTGACAGTGATCGTTCTCTGGATGCCTATATGCTAACTACCAAAATGATCATAATTTGTATGAACGAATGGCATGTGCTCGAGCTAGGTAGCTCATCAACGACAGCTGAAATTGACTTGAGAGCGGTCAAATCGAGAAAGGTCAACCTCGGAATAACGAAGATAAATTTAGCCCTCCTGGGATTCCCCAAGTTCACTGTTTAGCTGTTGATTCGACCGGTCGTTCCTTGAATAGCAGAATAATTGACACTGAAAAGTTCCGATGTGTTCTTGTCACCTGACTACGTGGTTCGATTTTTCATTCGTTCACATTGTCAATAGGTATCATATTATAAATCTATACCTAGTCCTACTTTGATGTAAAAATACTGGAGGAACTTCTATCACATTGGAAACAATTGGAATCCCACAGTATCAACTACCCGTAGCGATCAAAGCTACAAATTCAGTAAAAAGTTCTTAGTTAAGTTTTGAAAATCGAATCAAACCAGAGGGTCTTCGGAATGAACGAAATATTTTTCAATTTTTCTAACTGCTATTTAGAAACCAGACTAAATTTTCCTCTTCGGGCTTGGAAACACCTCCAAAGGTTCAGCTACTTCTCAACAATAACAATATTTAATGCAATTTTGTTTGCGATTTCGGTTTGTGGTACCAGGTGTAATAGGTATCATGTGAAACCATCAAGAGTTCGGGTACCTCAGTCTTAGGGCACGTACTTGGGAACGGAGGCTCAAAACTGGGATTTTCACCTCAGCATTGTTTCATTACGTACACGAAACGGAAACCGTAATGCTGTCAAGTTAACCAATTCTGCCCGGAATCCCCGAGTTTCCAGTCCCCACCGGCGCGGCGTTGCAGCAACGATTTTCTCCCATGCTCCACTTTTCGGGGTAGACCCCGAAAGAGTTCGTTGATCCCGACCTGAGACGAAGTCGAACAATAAGAGCATCGCGGAGGAAGAAAGGGGTAGAATTACGCAAGGTGCACAGACCGTATACCTCGCCTTTCGACCATGGCTATGGATTGTCATTCAAAACCGCACCCACCATTTACGCAAGCAGTCCTTAAATCGCGCATCTGATTGCTGGATAATTCCGTCGGAAAGGTTCATTATTGACTTGTGTTAAGCAGCAGTTTAGAGCAGTTAGCAGCAGGCGAAAATTAGGTATATTATATCTCGGCGGGACTCGAACATGACGTGCTCAAGTCCACACCCCCGACCTCAGATTTTCCTATGGGCCTGATAGTTCAACTCTTCAATAATTCAAACTTATATTTACATTCTCAATTATTTCGTGCCAATAGGCAATATACTCAGTGGAATTGATGAGCATGCCCTCTGCATATGACATGTTCCCACCCACGTCCACCCTCGCTTGTACTTATAGAAATTGTCAGACTCCTCACATTTCAACCAATTAGGTATGTCTCACAATTTTTCTTTCTTTAAATGAAATGTTGCTGCATTTATTTCATATGACCATGTATCAAGACCATGCTTGAATTTTGCTCTGGTAATTTACTCGCCGGAATGAAATAGTACGGGCTAATCTACGAAGATCTTTTTTTCTTCAAATTTCTTACTGTCAAATAGGTAGTGTCAGTTCATTATTGAGGCAATTTTTCTTCAAGAGGACTTTTTTTCATAATCTCACTATTTCCGTAAAATTGAAAGTTTCTTTCACTCATTTCGGCATAATGAGCAGCATTATGCAATTTTTTTATTTCTAACAACTGTTTCCTTCAAACCTGTTTTTACTATATCGTCATGGCAGTATTTTTTGGTAGATACCTACTTACTTAGATCCACCAATCTCAATTCTGGTGATGTTGGAGTGTCTGGAATTGTTGGGCGGAGGGGAATGACTCTTGAAGCTGAGAGGAAGGGCGCCCTGGGGGAAGGTAGAAGGGGAAGGCGGCCTCTGTCAGCAGGGGCTTCCCCCTTCGGCGCTCAGTGATAAGGCCAACACAGGTGTTACACAGTGACACAAGGCACGTACTAGTCATGTTCGCCTAAGTCGGTGTCGCGGCCCGAAAATCCCCCACCATTCGGTTCATTCGAATTTTTCGTCGATTTTTCTTTCCGATCTGTGGAAATTTTGCTGGTTCGAATTTGGTGAGTTTGGATTTTTTCCAATAATGAATTTTTTTGGAGTGATTCTCCCTGCAGTTGAACTTTCAAGTAGGCACTTGAATTTCTGAAGGTGTGGCCCGAAAATGTTATCTTCTTTGAAGAGTAATATGTCTTTATCGAAATTTATTTCGACCTGAATTCTTGAAAAGTTTCTCTCTCGTTCAAGTCCTGCATTTGCATATAATTTATTAAAGGTACCTTGCTCAGATGATGACAGTCAACAGAGCTACAACACCACATGCCTAATTCACCCATTTTTATTTGAATTTTCTTTTGTTCCGAGTGAATGTTCAATTTGATTTCAATAGTCCGAAAATGAGGGTCTTCTAAGACTAGTATCTGGGGAAATTGGGTGTTAAAATTATTTCCCGAAAAAAAATGAATTCATGCGTGAAACTAGAGTTCCACTCTTCTATAAGAAAGAGGTACCTTAACAGCTTAAGTTACCATTAAGAGCTAGGGCTGACCAGTTTCACTTGCAAGAATCCATTTTTATTTTTCTTCATTTATCTTTTTCGGAATCCTGTTAGGAACCATGGTTCACTGAAATCCCTCTGGAAAAAAGATGATTTCTTCAACGATTATTAAGTTGAAACAATTCTTCAATCAAGCTAGTATGTAGCTAGGATTCACAGATGTATTACGTGCTCCGAAACAGTCAAATTTATCGCAAAAAATTTAATCTTCGGTATAAAAAATGAAACTCAGTTTTTGCCCCGCCTTTGAATTTTTTTCTCCTCCTCTTGAGGAAGAAGCGGCGTATTATTCGCGAGACGGAGGTGGATTCACTCTAGGATACCTTCTGTTTGCTGATTGGCACCTGTTGTCTCCACCGACAAACATGTTTTTTACTTCCATATTTACAGAGTAAATGGAAGTATTGTGATCGTCCTAAAATCGAGAATCGGAACGGAGCTTCAGAAAAAACTTTTTCTTATACACATTTTCATCTACTGAGAACGACCGATGGGAATAGCGCACGTTTCCTCAAGGATTTCGCCATTATTCGAATCGGTCGCTTTTCCAATATTCCAATCACCTGTTTCGTATTTTCGCCACGAAATCGCGTTCCAAGTCAAATTGTTCGTTTCACGCCGGTGAATCATCGATGGGTATTTTTCACGTTTCAATCAGTTTTCAATTTGGTCAATTTTCTCTCTTCTTTCGGCGTTGAATGTTATTCAGACGGTTCGTTAAATTCTAGCGCCGTCGGACCAATCAGTCGAGTTACTGTATATTTTCGAAGTCTTTGCAGTTCATTAACCCAACGGTAGTCGTAACAGCTGTTATTTTCTGGATATCTTCAAAGCGATGGTTGTTGGTTGTTCAGACTTCGGTTTTCTTTACCTGTACATCTCTCGTTCTGAAAATGTATGATTTGAATACAGCATGCCAAAGGTATATGCGATGACATTGAGAAAATCGTTTTATATTGCTGTGGGTTTTCAAAAACGTCGCATTCTTCTAAAGGTGTTGAATCTTGCTCAAATCTTTTCTTTTTGCTGAAGTCCTCATCATCTACAATTCTCTGTCTTTCCTCTTTGATTTACAATATGCAGAAGGTTGGTATTCTGCAAACAGGCGGAAATGAAATTCTCCAATATTTTTTGTTCCAAGTACAGAATATTTCTGCAAGGGGGTTTTGACTTTTTTTTAGTGGGGGTCTCTTAGTCCCTCCATTTTGGTGTCATGCCACCTCAACACGTCAAGGCCGTGTGAGATGTATTTTCAGATCCTTCAGAACCGATGCAATACTAGTTCCGAGAGTTATCTCTGCTACCTTCATTAATTAATGATTAATCATTTTTCATCATGATTGACAAAATCGTCACGATTCAGAATTTTACTAATATAACTGGTGTACCCGTACAAATGATGTGAAATTAGGTACTTTCCTATCTATAGATTTTTTCAACGTAAAAATGGCAAATTGTTGGTGTAGGCATGTGTGGAAAATCATTTTTATATTTTTTAGGCAATGAACACCCGGGGGATTCAGGGGTGAAAGTTTACTTTCGATTTCGCCAAATTTTATCGTATTCGTAGATTAGCTTTCACTCATACCTTGAAACGATCATAAATGCTGATTTCTTAGTTTATTCGCTTGCAAAGTTGGTGAAAAAATTAATTGAATGCAGGATATTTTCCTAATAATTGTTTTCATTATTTTTGCAGGTGAGTTCTACTGTTTCGATTATCTACAACGTTTCGTAAGTTACATAATGTTGAAAACGCTCAATCTCACTGACAAGTTTTTCAGAGTTTTAAAAGCTTTTTTTTTAATTTCACTTGGTCAGACATGATCTTCTATCCCTCTCAGAACGCGCCGTGCTTCATCTTTTTCAAACGGCTGAGGATTTCGGCGTGTTAAAGATTGTTTGTTTATTCAGAAACTGACATCTTGTAACTTTTGGAATTTGTTGACTGTTGAAATACGCTTTCCGTCCCGACCTTGTCGCGTCACCTTGGACGATTTTGCGAGTTGTTTGCGCCAGAATTTCTCCGAGGTTAAAACGGGCCACCGCCTCTGTCATCACTAAAAATGGGATTCCGCCTTCGGGTTCCCGTCTGCGAGTTAGCCGAGGGAACCCGAGCGATTCTCTATGGTATCAAAGGTTGTTCGATCAAATTGGACCGACTGATGTGCAGAATGAGCGAGAGTTTTCCTTTGCCGTACCGATCTTATGCTTTGATACGATCGTCGGACAGAAAACGTCTGGTGTTCGAATCGACCACTGTTTACTGGAATCGGTTCCTCGCTGCTCTAGGAGTCTTTACGGTTATTTACTTTTTGCAAAGGACGGCTCTCTTTGACCTGTTTTTCTAGTATATGTTACGTACCGCCCGCATGAGATATTCCCCTTATCGAAGATGAAATTGCTACGTACCTGATAGGTATTTTCCGAGGATGGTTAAATTTGACTCACCATGCAAAATACCTCACGTAAAACTCATCCTAAAGTGCAAGCCATAATACCTAGTTTAAAAAATTCGATTTTTCTTGCAAAAAAAGTTTTGCGGCATTTAAACTTATTTCCTCTACTCAGGAAGTGAACAGGAAAATGACTACACCATTTAGAAGCCGGGTTTTTGGCCAAGTTTCCTGAAAGTGCGTTCTGATTGACTTGGAAAAATTCTGGTTGTTGGAATCCGATTGAAAAAAGACAGTTTTCTCTTCAACTTCATTGTTTCCATATGGCTCTCCATAAAAAAGTTGGATGTGGCACTTTTTCAATTTAAGAGCTTGATGTTGTCCTTATGTTGAACTAAAAAATGTCCGGAACAGGGATTTTCAGCGGTCTAGGGAACATGTCTGAAAAGAAAATTAGTTTGAAATGATTTTTAGACGATTGCTCTTCGTTTTTGGACCATCGAAAATGTAGATGCCCCGTATATTGGATTTTATTTCTAACTAGCAAGTCAGAAAATTTTCGTTGAAGCGGCCCTGAATAATTTTTATTTAAAAATGGTCCCTACAATGTCGTCGGTATCCTACGGGAATAAGTTCTAAAACCTTGCAAAACTCGATTTTCAGAAGGATGATTGTCGTCGGTGAAATTTTGCACAACTACCTTTTTTAATTTCTCCTAGGTTGAATTTATCCTTCTAGAGTTTTGCACTAATCTCTGCTACGGACAAGTATTAGATATTAGGATCTGCTTCTCCATTTTTTGATATAATCGTGAGTGAGATACGGTATCGGTATGGCCCTACCATGTAGCTCAGCGAACTCGCCTCCTATTGTTGTTGTTGTTGCTCTGCAGCTGTTGGTCGTGGGGACGTCCTCGTGTGACCATAATTTTGTCCGCCGGTTATTCTCGTACTTTTGTCGACGAATGTAAGAGATTCCACCGTCTCGTCGTGGGCGACCGAGACGGCCCAAGCCAGAAGCAAGAGTTCCGATTTCCCGCCAACTATTCACGTCACGGACGGCCGCTACGTTCCGCGAGCGCAGGCAGCGAGCTTCGCATTTTCATTTCCCATTATCTCATTTCGGGTCGCGATTTTCACAGCTCTCGACCTTGTACGTGCATCCTGCTTGTTATTATACGCCCCACCGTTCTATTCGGCTACAATGATATTCTGTAGAACTGCCAGAGCTCAGTCCCGCAATCAAAATCTCTTTGAAGACAATTTCGGTTAATTCGAATGTCCCGGGTCATTCCGGTCTCCATTCCGTCTCATTTTAGCTGCGCATGTTTCTCTTTCAAACATCTAGATGGCTAACATGTCAGTTTGGGTGCCCAATGCCACACCGTCATAAACCACAGATTTTTTTGATAAACGAATCCTGGTTAATTTGCACTCCGAAACTCACAATTTAACTCAAACTTATGCTCATTATCAGATTCAATCGCAAACTGAATGTCAAACTGCGGCCCTGAGGAGCGGCTCTATCACGAAGTTCTCTCAGTTTTATATTGTTTTAAATCCTGGTGACGAGAGTGAAACCTCTCGCAACGTTGAAGATTACGAATAAACCGATGAACTGAACGTTGGTGAAATTTGTGGCCGAACCCCGACTATACCATCAACTAAACAACCTTCACGGCCGACTTTGCAAAAAAACTCATTGTCCAAGTCAAACTGAAACTCACAATCGAACTCAAAACTAAAACTTATATCCATAATCAAACTCATAATCGAACTCTAGTCTAACATAAACTGGAACAGAAATTCAAACTCACTCTCACCATCCAGCTCACTCTCATAAACTGAAACTCATTGTCAATCTCTCACTGAAACTTATACTCATAATCGAAGTCGACTCAAACCCAAAATGAAAATCAAACTCATAGTCAAACTGAAACTCATACTCATATCAAACTCTAATTCCAACTGAAACTGAAACCGAACCTGAGACTCAAACTGAAACTGAAACTCATGCTCAAACTGAAACAGAAGATCAAACTAAAACTCCCAATCAAACTCAAACTCATAAATCGAACTCGAACTGAAACTGAACCTCGCACTCAAACTGAACCTCGAATTCAAACTGATACTGAAACTCGAACTCAAACTCAATCTGAAACTCATTCTCATAATCAAATTCAAACTTGAAGTAGAAGTCAAACGGCGACCGAAAATGAATTTCAAACGTAAACTCATAATGTAACTGAAACTGACTAGAGCTTGATTTCAGGTTTGAATTTCAGTAACTTAACCTGCAACTGTTTCAGTTTGAGTTTAA
The DNA here is from genome assembly GCA_036186465.1 of Nesidiocoris tenuis. Lineage (NCBI taxonomy): Eukaryota > Metazoa > Arthropoda > Insecta > Hemiptera > Miridae > Nesidiocoris > Nesidiocoris tenuis. Next base: position 17,857,693 of record AP028911.1, read on the forward strand.
GTTTGAGCTTGTTGTGAGTTTGATTTAGAGTTAGAGTTAACGTGTCAGTTTTTTTCGGATCTCAGATTCGGTTTCAGTTTCAGTTTGACTTTAACTTTGATTATGAGTTGTTTCATTCTGATTTTGAGTCTCGGGTTCGGTTTCAGTTTGAGTCGACTATGATTCTGAGTATGAGTTTCAGTTGAGCTTGACTATGATTATGAGTATAAATTTCAGTTAGAGCTTGACTATGAGTTTCAGTTTGATTATGAGAGTGAGTTCGATAGTTTGAATTTCTGTTTCAGTCTTTTTTAGACTTCGAGTTCGATAATGAGTTTGATTATGAGTATGAGTTTCAGTTCGAGTTTGTGTTTGATTATCAGTAGATAGATTTTAGGGAAAAATCTATTGGAAAGATCAGGTGTGGCATTAGTATAGTAGCAACGTTCTAGGGAGTTTTGTCTGCTGCGCTGCTAATAATTCGTTATCCCGTTGGTACGGTACCTCTTTTTCACGTTCAACGCAGGTGTAAGGTTGTGTGGTTTTTCTGGCGCGTTATCGTCCCCGATTCGTCCGCTTGTCGTTGGTAAATATTTGATAACGGGGTAATCCTATTGAGAACTTGGAGTGCCCACGTGTTCCGTTATTCTCTGCTTTGACGCAGTTCGCCAATCCCATTCGAGTGTGTCACATCAAGGTGGTACCACCCGCATGTTGTGAATCTGCGCGACACATCATCATTCAAATGATCTTTCTAGCTGAACCGAGTATACTATAAGGTACATATTCAACAAAGTACATCGAGCAATTATTCATAGTGTAGGTATTGCATTTTTTACTCGTAGAAAATTCACAATATGGTTCCTCGAGTTTTCAAACCATGAATTCTTTAACAAAATCATAGCTGCGCAGTAGGTGGTAGCTTTAAAAATACGCTTTTAGTGCAAAAACGTTTTATTTTCACGTTTTATCCATCATTGATTTTCAAATTGTTTGGGAAAGCTATTACCCACTCAAGATTTTATCCTTCTGACGGGCAGATACCTTCTTGCTCTTCGTGCAACGAGCCATCCGATGTATCTACCGGATCCCGACGGTAATTAGCTTTCAAACTTCTCGAATACCTTTTGCTCTTATCGATCTTGGTATTCGGATACCGTTAATCGGTTAATACGCCCGTTAGACGTTTGTTTATCAAGTTTTGCGCGTCTTTCACTTCCCAGGATACGCGTTGACGCGCGGCTTGCGCACCGAAGCGATACCGCAAGGCCTCTTCTGGCCAGGTCTGTAATTTTAGTTGTGATTACACCTATCGGTTACGGCTGTAGTTACTCTAATGGACGGCTATCATTTTATTGTTTCCACTCGGAATTCGAGAGCCTGGTTTCTAGGGTAAAATGCGTTGGTATTTATTCCTCCTACGCTCATGTTTTTCGTCGCTAGGTATCCATACATTTGGGAACAGGGAGAATTCAATCAGGTTAGGTTGCTGAATTGACAGATCTTTGTCAGTACCTTATCTCTGTGCACCTGTAATTGTTCATAATGAGTGTATACCCAACTGTAGTGCTATCCCCCACTTGTCTTCTAACACCAATGTGGTTCTATATTTCTATAAAATTATGAACAACACCTCGCGGCTTATGTATATTAATTTTCTCGAGAATCCTTCTTTCTCAGGCCTGTCGCCTGTTGTTTCTTAGAACCCTTTCATGCCTGCCATCGCTAGAGCAGAAAAAATTTATCGGCCAGCCCATCAAGCTCAAAGGACCCTGCCGGAATACACAAGCGAATTACGCAAGCGACTCTCCTCAAAAGCATTATTCAATCTACGGGTATTGTGCTTACCTTCATACCAATTTAGGTGAAAGCCCTTGTGTTATACCCCACCGAGCGCTCTGCTCCTTAATATTCCACACTCGCGTTCGAGGTTGTCTCTTGCTCCACAGCTCATCCAGTGCCGTTGTCGGGGAGTCCACGGTCTACGTGTCTTTGTCCGTTGGAAATTTCCCTGCTCATACTAACCTATGCCTCGTCTATTATTATTAGCTCTCGATACTTCAATATGGATTGCTGAATACGAACAAGCGATTTTTTTCTGATATTAATCTTATGATTGGATTGCGTTGAATAACGCATGTTGCGTTCTTTGGAGAATTTTTGTGTCTCACACACGTTTTTGGCCCGTTGAAGTTGGCAAAAGAATGATCGCCCATGCCCTGAAATTCTCCGGAAATTCGAACTGATGTCGGCGCAGAGCCCTCATGGTCCGTTTTTATTCCGTCCATAAAAACATTCATCTAATCATTAAAGAAAGGTTTTTTCGTAACGGAGCCACATTGGAACTGAATTTTCCACGAGCTGTATTCAAAACGCTTTATGAATCTAAACTGAGAAAAAAAATAGGGCAAAAGTCGGTTGCGGGAATGCGGTTAATGGCTAGCAACCGCATTGCAACTTGGTTAATGTTAAAAGTCGGTTAATACAAATGCCGCCCCCGGAGTTGGTTAATGTCGGGCCGCCCCCAGCCAAAGTCGGTTAATTTACGTGAATGCGGTTAATGGCTAGCAACCGCCTAATAGTCGGTTAAACCCTAAGAAAAGTCGGTAAAACCTGCATTGCATCTAATCGGTTAAAGCAGTACATTAGCCGTATATTTAGTCGGTTGTAGTCCTACATTGACCGCATGCCTAATCGGTCATGGTACTTCATTGACCGTATGCATAGTCGGTTATAGTTCTACTTTAACCGCATGCCTAGTCGGTCATGGTACTTCATTGACCGCATACCTATTCGGTTATATTCGTACATTGACCGCATGCCTAATCGGTCATGGTACTTCATTGACCGTATGCCTAGTCGGTCACTGTACTACATTGACCGCATTCCACAGTGGAGTACATCAACCGACCAGAAATACGGTTAATGTAGCCCACTTGAAATGGAATTTCAAACATGTGATCTGAAAATGAAATTTGAGTAACATTTTGGTAATATATTGTTTAATAAAAACGAATTAGGTATACATATTATTAGAATGATAATGAGAAAGTGGGCCTGATTCTTCATGGTACATAACTGTTTTCCAAATATGCGACCTAAAAATAAAATTTGACTAGCATAACAGGAACTCCTCACCATTTTAAGTTATAAATGTGATGGATGCACTTGTTAACATACGTTTACTAATAAAACATTTTAAACCTGTATGATACAGTCAATAGGTACCTACATATGTTTTTTTTATTTGTACAAATTCTTACAATAATGGTAACTATAAGTGAGCCTCAATATAGCGTTTTTCAACTTGGCGACGTTCTTCGGCAGGGCGATACTGTCAAGTGCCGGGTATAGTTGTTGGAAATCAAGGGATAGCTGAGAAACCAAACACGAAACACTGTTAATACATCTGAGGGCTGAAAATTACAACCGAGCAAGTACCACTCAAAAAAAAAAAAAAAAAAATTAGTTTCTCACCAGCTTATGGCCGATTATGGGAAGTCCGATAATTATCACCGTGTCGAGGTAGTCTTCAAAACTCGTGACCTTTGCGTAAGCTATTCGCTTACCGGCCGTTTTCTTCCAAGATTCGAGGAATGTAGATGATTCAGCGCCGCCCTGCACCCCTCTTGCCGCTCTTGCACTATTTGAGAATCGGGGTCGTCGAGAAGAGCCGTTTTTATTTCTGGGAAAAACGTTTGTTAGATCGTGAAAAAATGCTCAATGCACAATGAACCTGACAATCAATCTCTCTTCATTCCAATAGTATATACCCTCAACGTCGATCACGTCTTCAATCTTCCTTTTTTTTTATTGCTGGCTGCAGGCGTCGTCCGTCAGTTCCTCAGAACTAAATGGAAAAAAATCAGAAAGACAGCCTGATGCACACACAGCCTCAACCAATATACTGCAATTCATCCACCGAACGTACACAATTACTTACCATTTTCTTGTCCAAAAATAGGCGTACCCGTGTTAGCCAGGAAGTAGGAAGAATCAAGAGAAGAGCCGAGGTCAAGCCGAAGTGAGAAATATCCGATCCGTGAGAGCCGATTGCCGAGAAACGCGCGAGTCAAAGCCGGAATAAATGACGGATAAGTTGCTGATGAAGCAGAGGGGGGTAAATTCTCTCAAAAACTATGGACGCACAAACGTTTTAACTACGACCGAGGTTGAAAGAGGAATGATCCCTACTTCTCCTTACAGCCAAGTAGAGGCTACAAGTTGGAGGGGGAGCACATGCGCAGGGCGCCTCTCTACTCGGTTACTGCTATGTTTCAACGGTATTGCATACGGTGAAAGTAGTGCAATAACCGACTATAAGTTGGAGGGGTGGGGAAAGGTACAAGTCAATGTCAATCGGCCAATGACCTTTAGGACGGAAAGAGAAAGATATTCGGTCTCTACTCTGTTACTGCTATGTTTTAACCGTATTGCATACGGTGAAAGTACTGCAATAACCGACTATAAGCTGGAGGAGTGGGGAAAGGTTCAAGTTAATGTCAATCGGCCAGACCTGTGTTGGTACGAATTCGGTCAAAACTATGCGTTAACCGACTATACACGAGTATGCTTTAACCGACTCACCTTATGTAAAACAACCGGCTTCTTGTAGTGGTTTGACCGTAATTGACGGAAATGGGGTGCAATAACAGACTTATACGGTCAAAAGTATGGGTTAACCGACTGGGCTTCAGTACGCTTTAACCGACTTAACTTATGTAAAACAACTGACTTGGTTTCTTTAACCGTGTTCACGGCACATTAACCAACTTGAACGGTCAATTGAACAACCCATACGCGGTTGAAGTATGAACAGTAACCGACTTCTGGTTTCCTAACCTCACCTATTCTTAGTTTCGGCGCAAATATTTTCCACTTTGACAGACCTTTGTATACGGTTAGTGTTTCAAGGTCATCCTTAGACCGCATTTTACGGTTGCCGCGAGACAAACGTCGGTCAAATCTGTAGGATAGTTGGTTAAAATGGCCTGGGGGGCGGCATTTTCAACATTTCGGCATTTCTCGGTTTTTCGTAGTCTGTTGATGTCGGAAATTTGACCGCATTTCATCATTAACCGCATATTTTCAAAATTTTTAACCGACGATTTTTCTCAGTGTAAACTGAAGGCCAAACGGGCGAACGAAAAATCGATAACATTCTTTCGAGAACGAAATCACGAACTAATATCCCCTTCGGTTGTTCGACAGTTCGTACATCACGAACAGAGTAAACGTCGTGGTTGCCGAACGTCGTTTGAACTAGAAAAAGTTGACGTTTGGACACGAATAACCGACAGTTAAATCGATGAATCATCCGATGTGGCAACCGCTAACCTGGCAATTCCTTGTCATGGTAGGAAACGTGAACAGATGACTCCTGTACATGAGGGAAAGGCCACTCCGAAGCTATTCCGATCAATTATTGCTGTGTATTGAGATAAATTATTGTTCGCTCAAGGCTGGTGGGGATTTTACTTATTAAAAAAAACACAGTGTCGTTCCGATAAGGACGCTTACAATTCGTTCAATTTGCAGTTAATTAATTTAAGCTTTCACGTTGTATAGATTGTGCGAGTCAACTTTACGTATATTTTAAACGTCTGGAATGTTTTTTCTTTATCCTGAGATTTATGTTTGTGTGTAATTCATTTCCAATATTGACGGAGAAAATTATTTTTTTATAGTAGCTTCGTAATATTTAGATTTTCCATTATTCCACCCCAACTTGTGAAATTGAAGGATTAATAATCTTCATTCTTCTTCTCTTCTATAACTTTTTATGAGTTAAATCGATAACGTAGCAAACGTCTCGATTCTTTCAACAAAACAAAACTCGACGTATAATCAAATCTATTTTTCATTCGTCTTTTTTTTTTGTTTTGTTATTATTCAGACGAAAGCGTTTTCCCCCTGTTTTCATTCTATTCAAAGAGGAATCGCATTTTTTGTTCGTCGCCTCGGGCTTGGATTATTGCGGTACTGAGAATTCAAGAAAATTTCCATCACCTCTGTCTTTTCGATTTTGTGATATATTCACTTCTTTTTACCATTCCTTTTCTAGACTTGTGCGGGGTTTCGAAAGGTATTTTTAATCTCAAATCGACGAGGAAAAAAAATTGAATAATTTGTTAAAGAACTCCAAGAGGGTCGACGACAGTAATAATTATCGTCGACAATTATCGTCGACGGCAATTGTTGCTGAAGATGGCATGTTGCTGTTTAGCTGCTGGATCTGTCTTCTTGTCTAAATGAATCGTTCCATCTTGACAATTTTCTCGATGTGATCGGTATCTGGAGTTCGTCCGGGGGCTACAGGTGCCATCCGGTGCTTTCCTGCCAGATCCGATCCGCCCACCTGTCCATGTCTTTGTCCTCATTGCTCCTATTACCTGATGGGGTGAGTCAGCAGCAGTTTACCGATCGATAAACGTTGCGTAATGCGTAGGACATCTCTTATCTATTGGATTAAACCCTCTGCCCTGTGCTGTCGTGTTTTGTCACGTTTTAGTCGAAATGCTGCAGCTTGCGTTTCGTGACTATTATAATTCGCTGATAAAGAAAAAATGTGTACCTACCAAAGGTATATTGATAGAGACCGAATATGAGTAGATGTATCGACCGAAACTTAAGCATTGAGACCCGTTGGAGCGAAACCATCTAACGGTTTAGGTGAATAAATTGCGATTTTTTTTTGGATTTTCACAACATGGAGAGTTCACTGAACATTCAGCTCGTAACGAGGTTAAGGTTCAAACTTGAACCTAACTCTAAATTTAAAAATACGGCTCAGAACTTTTTCTGGGATTGCTCAGCTCACCCTTATACTTACTTACCATCAATGACCTACCTACCAGTTTTTGTGTTCACCCGGAATCCCGACGTTCTGTTGTACTGAAACTTGGCAAAAAGGTCGTAACTGGATAATCCCGTAGAGGGTTATTTTTGGCTCAATTATTATATTCTCGAGCATGAAAGATGGTTTTTGGAGATTGATATTCTACCAACAGTAACATACCTATTACTTGATATTACCCGTGATCACTGATATTTGACACACGTTGTTAAGAAGGCTGCGACTCTTAGACTGAGCTCAGGGTTCCTAGTTGTCCTGTCCTGTCTGCTCGGGTGAATGCGGTGTCCGTGTAGTGATTCAGAGGGCGCCCTTCAGGGAAATTCGCCATCTCTCTCGCTCCCACGGAATCCCATTTACCTCCTAACAAGTTTCTATCGTCTCCATCTCCCTCGCTCTCGTTGGCTCGCCGGTCGACGCTACTGACGTGGAATAATAGAAGAGGGCCCTGCGGGTCGTGTTGGTGGTAGGCGCGGGAGGAGGTCTGACTCTCCCCGAAATGGTGCGTGATGGAGCGGCGTTGCCATGTCGGGCAGCCTCTTCCTCTCTCTCGCTCGAACACGGCGGGCGTCCCTATTGAAAACAGGAGCGACGTTGCCGGATCTAGGCCGCCTTTCCACCTCATGCCTGTTCGTCGAAAAACACTTTTGCGCAGCGCCGTCGCTGGAGTCTACACCGGCTCAGGGTACGGAGGCCGTCGTCTCTTCTCCCACTCGTACGCGTACGCTGAAGTGAAAATCATGAAAATGACGGCGGACGAGCTAGGAAGCCATTTTTCAGTCGAAGTGGGACTCTTGATGAAAAAAAGAAAATGTGAGGTAGATATGAGGTATGCGGAAAAATCAGCTAACGATGAACTCATGAAATAGTAGGCCCAAGAGTTGTGGTTGAGGTTGAGAGAGCTTCAGCATACTGCTCATCCGAAATTTGGACCGGCCCCTTGAGTTGCACCCACATGCACCTGAGCTTTGTCCCTTAACCACACGGACAGAGGTTAATGATCAATCATTTCTCTAGAGCTAGCTCGAGAAAGTTCCTAGTCGCACACCCGGCAAACATCTGCCTCGTCCTTGCCGTCCGTCAGTTTCAAGAATATGCTTACCTGTAGCTACTGCACCATTCCGCCTCCGTAGGATAGGCGGTAATGTCTTGAGACCAAAAGAGCCCTGCAATATCTACTGAAAAGTAGCCAATTAGGGACTAGCATGGCAAATCGCATCATGTTAAACAGGATTAAATTATGTTGTTCTTGTATATTTGATGTCAGAATTCTTCCGTCTCGTTCGGTCAAATTATCTTGTTTTGCTTGACATGGCGGGAGTATATACGACAAAGAACACAATCAAAAATTGAAAATGACCTCGAAATCATCGTATTCACTATAGGGTTCAACTTCATTCAACTCGATGTTTTTTTGAAATCGGCTCGTAACAGTTGCTACCTTCGTATCATCTCCATCGTAATCACTCTCAACGTGAGTTGCTCCTCGGCTCGATCGTGTGGCCACGTGACCCACAACGTGCACTCTCGATTCTCTCTTGAAACAGTTTTTTTATCTCTCCTGCGAAAATAATTGCCTTGACCATATTTGAACTCCGGAAGCTAAGGAAGTTAAAAAGGAGCAGTGGAAACGAATTGCTCGTCACTTGTGGTTAGGAACGTTATTAATCAAACAATGAACTCGATGGATCATTATGTTTTGAAGTAAAGGTCATCTCATCTATAATGATTAGAAGAAAAAGAAATAGTCTTGTTATCATTAAAGCCACCCAGATCTCTGTGTGAAGAATGAGTCGTGCGCTCTTCAGAAGTTTCAGCCAATCATTGATCTTGACGAAAGGTCTCGTATGGAAATAAGGGAAGCACAGTTCGAGCTCCGCACCATTGGTTTCTTTCGAAGCAGCTTTATGCTCTATTTTGCGCCTTTCATTCATCACGGCTTCGTAAGCCAATAGAGGCAAGCAAAACCCCGTGTGCCATATACCCGGTTTTGCTCTTTTCTCCCTCAAAAATCGCGGTCGTACCCCGATCACAGGGTTGTACTCTGATTAAATTACCCTCGAGCTTTCTCCGGCAGGAAGGCATCTCCCGGCCCCTTGACACACTATGCGGTGTATCCCCCATTGGTATGAAAAAGGTGAGATATGGATGGGATCCGGGCTTTGGTGTTGAATCCGGCGGAGCAGGGGGAATATAACTCGTTTCCTAACTCCTCCAACCTCCGAGGCATCCGAATGCGCTTCGTACCTCCCACTTCCCCCCTGGGGGGCTCGATCGATGTGTGAGCCGCTGTCTGTCCAAGTTAGTCTCTATCCCTCCCGGTCGTACTCTCGCCCTCGCTCTATCTTCTAATAGGTACTGAGCCGCCAGAGTCGAGCCGGGGGCCTCATTCAAACTCTGTCAGTGTTGCTCCCGGCTCCTATCGCGAAAGTTTGATTGACTTTTTGTTTTTCAAATTTAATCTCGAAATTAATCGGCGAACATGTGAAGTGTGGATGCGGTAGTTGCGGTGCCAATTATTCGTAGTTGGAGTCTGACTTTTCATGTAGACGGACTATTCTAAGATCGCAATACAAAGGTATTCGTCATGAATATTCTCGCATTCACTTCTGCAAAAATAGTATCTCTTGAGAGATGTCCCGATGAGGTTCGATTTTACTGTACCTTACGGTTCTATGGTGGCATTCAGTGTCTAATTTACAGTAAAAAAAATGGAAACCGTCCTCAATAAAATTTGAAATAATTCGAGCATCATTGCGAAAACCTCAGATTTCTACACTTGGTTAATGCTTCACCCTTAAAAAAAAATACACATTTTAATGTTAGGAACAGACTAGATGCACTCTTTCTTCTCGATTACTCGCCAGAAATTTTTTTGTTTCTTTATTCATTCAGTATTATAGTGCCTATAATAGGCTTCAGTCATGGTCATTCAGGTATATCATTCATGGTCTTTACTGCCCCTTTTTTATCTAAGTACGAGGGTAGTAATTTATTCGGTTCTATTTCTCCAAGTAGAGTTCATACCTGAGCGTCTTTATGGCAATTTTTTGTATGTTTATTTGTTGCTCATTCATAGGTTAATGAGTGTTTGTCCTTTTGGCCTCTAAAGGCCAGAGAGAAATCGCAGATCTTTAATTTGCATAGCATGTATGCTCGGGCGCGGAAAAAGGGAGAAAATACCTGCATTTTTCATGTCTCTTCTCGTAAACTACAATTCCGTGTCAATATTCCGTTGTCGTGAGTCTTTTACCTTGACGAATATTTTTCCCACCATCGAACCATCGGCGGCAATTTATTCCCAAATCAACCTTGACCTTGCCAACGTTGGGTCCTGTTGAAAAATGTATAACCCCACCCACGCCATCTGTTCGCTCGTCATTTCCCACATATTCCTCTTCAACCGAACGCCATCGGATACGATCGAACGTTTTTCCCCATTGTAGCAGACAATATGATCCAATCTTCATTAAACAACCATCGTTTGAGCCATCAACATTTGATCGACCCGACTGACGGACGTGTTTGTAAATCCACCACTGTTCCGAACATTCCGCCTACCATCGATAAATGTGATACACTGATATGACTATGGATTTTATGCAAATGATCAACTGACGTTCATTGGCAAACGCACAGGGGAAAGTCGAATGCCTAACGAAGTCTCCGAAAAAATGTATTTGAACAATTTTGACGATCTTGATAAGATTTCAACAAATTCTTTTTGGTCAGATTCTAATTTAATCATGCTCAAAATGTAAGTATATAATACACGAGGGTGATTCTCAGAAAAATCTCAATCTTCATGGCGCAAAAATAAAAAAAGGATTTTATAAGAGAAAATACTCAAAAACATCATGAGGCTTCCTATGGTCTTACTGGAAGTATGGTAGTGTTTCGTACGATAGAGCTCGATCAAAATCGTTGACCAGCTAGGAAAAAATTGTTTTCACTTCTATAAAACTTTTTCAATAGTTTTACTATTGTTTAAAAATGGATTATTAATTTTAGCTCCGCGTGTCTCGTCACTTGTTAATCGTAGACGACAGTCTCAATAATTCTCCACAGCGTTCAATTCATCCCAATTGAAACCGGTTGAGAACATATTTACTAGATTGAATCATCTGGGAATAGTGGATCTGACTGTAGGGAATGTGCGGATGTTTCTGATTCAGGCGAGGCATTATCCGACATGTCTTCCGTAGCCTTGGACCTTGACTCATTTTGGGTGTCAGCAGACATGTGACTTTGCCGTGGTGGTAATTTCTTTACTCATGGCGACTTGATGAGTGTTTGTCTTTTTTTATAGTGCCACAGGCAGTCGGTGACTGATAAATTGTGTCACAGCTATTTTGATTTATACGGCATTACTGTTTTTTAGTAGGTGCCTAGTCTGCTGTTATCTTGTGCTGAGGTATTATAGGTAGGCAGTGAAAAAGTGAAAGCCATCATCCTTTTGTCTCAATTTTATAGCCAACCTTTCCGTTTGAATAAATTGAACCTATTTTGGTTCATTTTTCTATAGAAATGAACCTTTGTAATCGGTCAGGAAAAAAAAATTTTTAACACCCCCTGAAAATTTGTTGGTTTACGTTTCAAGGGGTGTAGAATCCAAATCTGCAATAAAAATTTTTTGTCCGTCCGCCGTCCGCCGTCCGCCGTCCACCGTCCGCCGTCCGCCGTCCGCCGTCCGCCGTCCGCCGTCCGCCGTCCGGGGTTTTTCAGGGGGAAGGAGTTATCGAAAAATTTTGAAATTTTTACCAAAAATCAAGTTCCGTATCTAGTTGGTCCTAACATCTCGACAGAACCCTACCTTAATTTTAAGGCCAGTAAAACAGCTGTTGAAGTGGGAAAAAATTCGTGTTTTTCTGGAAATTTGAAACATAGGCATGTGACGCATCATTTTCTATAGATTTTTCTATGCTGAATCGAATGAGACCATCGCCACGCCGGTAGCTCCAACCGTTCAGGATTTATTGCAGTTTTAGTGAGACATTTTTGAGTTTTTCAAAATTTCTACAATTCTTAATAACTCGAAAACTACTCGAGCCACAAAATTCGTTTTCCACTCGTTGGAATCCCCACAAAAACTTCTGTCCTCCCAATATCTTCAATTTAAAGAATTTGGTCGAATTACACAAATCAGCAAAACAAAAATTGGAAAAAGTTGGGAACTCGGCATCGGTTCTTAGATACAGTTGATTGATCTACTTACGACCACTAGCCTATGACACCAACAAAGTGACGCACTCACACTAGGCCAGTTGCGCTTGGCAACGTGAGAGCGAGTCAAGCTTCAACAATGGTTCTGAGGCATTCTTGACGCATTTTTAAGTTAATTATTATAAATTTTATTTAATTATAAAATCGACGATGTAGAATCAATACTGCCCAATTCGTTTGCCATGCAATCTATGGACGCGTGATTTGCCAAGTTGCCACCAATCCAAGTTTTGAGAAGTAGGCAACCCAGACGCCCCCAAAAGACACGATGCTTTGAATTGGGCAGTATTGCAGTTTCACCGTCGAAATAATATATAAATAATAATAATAAATAAATTTATTTAATTATTCAGATAATTTAATAATTATTATTATTCTGTTAGTTACGTAGGTAAATAAGAATAGATTAAATGATGATTTCAACAAAAATTAACGACGCGCTGCGTTGAAAAGATAGATAGGTAGGTCAAGCAAGGAGGACAAAGCAAAGAGGATGATTATTTTTTGCCGGGTTGAAAAAACGTTTTTTCAAATCCCCATCTAGAACACCAATTTATACTGAAATTCTAGAATAATAACAACTAAATTCCGTGTTTGAGGAGAACCTATATATCGTAAGATTTGTCTTTGCAATCGAAAAATGAACCCCTGTGCAAAATTTGCAGAGTTTTTCATTCGTCCCTGGCAAGAATCAGAAAGATGCCCGTTTCATGATGCATGTTTCATGTTTTTCGAATTGCAGCCATATTGTGCTCCGGCACTGGCCCTGGCCCTGGCCGTCGTATCATCAACCTACAATATGAAATTGATAGAACCAAGTTTCTCTTGTTTGGTCATCGTTGTTTTCTCGTCGACGACCTTCCGATTCTTTCGCAGTGTCGTTCAAACGCGGCGCAAACAGTAAACCCGGTTTGTTTCGCTCAAGGCTGAACGTTATTTGCTCAAGATGGTACATCAAATGGAAGGCTATTCTGTTTGACGTCTCTTCTGTTTGCCTTCTCAATTTCAACTTTTTGTTAACAATCACAATATCCCTCTCTGGTTTTTTGTTCTGAGCTGGCCGGGTATTTTTTGCCGTACGCGTGATTGAAAATTGCCTGTTGTCTTGGAAGTTTTTTTCGATTTACTATATTATACCATGTTATACTGGACCAGGCGTGTTTGCTCATTTCTTGGTGACAAAAATAATTACATATCATGGATGTAATATCATTCTTCTCCCATCAACTATGGGGACCTATGTAATCATGAGCATAAAATTTATTTAATGATGTGATACCAAGGTGTCATTTACCTATTCCGTTCTCTATGGATGAACATTAAATAATAATCTTCAAATCTTCACTCATTTGAATTTCTCAAACGTTTCCCAACGGTTCAGCTGCTTTCGGTTTTTCGAACACCGAGGAAAATCGCGGAAAACGAAATTTCTTCTCCTGATCGGGAGTGAGTGTCTGCGGTGAAAGCTTTGAGACGCTTTCGCGAGCTACGTATAGAAAAGGTCTCGGCGGCTAACAGTCCACAAGCCACAATATTCTCGGAACTGCTATTTCTCAGGATCTTTTGGCTTCTTTTACCCTACAGTGCTTGTCAAGTCGTTTTTGTACCTATAGGTCAAATTAACCTATGAAATGGATGGTGCTGTCCACAATAGCCCTACTCTTGACCGTAATAGATCGGTGCATCCAATATCAGCGTATAAGCATATCGTTTACAAATTCTACATCACGGGGCCTAAGTAGAAAGAATCGTTGAGAAATAGAGTTGAGATTGCTTCCATTCAGAGTCACACTGCAACTCAATCAGCTCGAGTTGCGATTCTCGGTCTACTCCCTTCGCGAACAGGACACCATCCCGAGAGCCGCTAATAATTTCAAACAATTTTACTTTGTTTAACATCGCGAATGAGAAAATTAAATGTCATAAAATTCACTACCTATCACTCCAACATCTATGTTGAGCGCTTACTAATTTAAGAATTCTAAATTTATTATTTTTCTTTTTCAGGTGAGTTGCTCGTTATTTACACCTAAAGGCTATGGTTTCTTCAAAAACAGGTCGTATTCTTTCATGTTTTACTTATTTCCATTTATTATTTATGGAATGATGTTATAGGCATAAAGTTCTCCATACCATATAAATAATCAGGCTTCCTTGAAGGGATTGGTTCAGTAAGGCACTAAAAAGGCCTCATTGATCATGATGATTCGGATCTATGATGATGGATCAATCATGATGGAACATAAGCTGATTTCAATCAGTCAGTGAGAGTTTTACAACCGCGTTTCCGATGTCTTGAAACGGTTAAGCCAATTCTGCTTGAAAGACACACTAACACTCGGATATTAATAGTTGGTCCTGTTTGTATTCTTTCACGTTTATTATTTGGAGTTTCAAGCCCTCAGCATTGTCTCTTCCGAACCATACATTATAGCAGTAAACAAATTCAAAGGATGAATGCCCTTCACCTTGACGTGCATATTTGACCAAGTATTGATTCTGCAAAGCTCCCCGTGACCCGATGAGGGGTTACCCCCCTTGAGCTTTCCACGGTTTTCCTTCTTTGAAAAACAACTTCCCATCAACACCGACCGCTGTTATCGTCGGGAAAAGCGACGGAATAACCTTGAAGGACCACCATGCCGGTTTCTCTTCCAACAAACTTTCCAAAGAATTCTTTTCGGACTGACGAGTCCGGACTGTTCATTTTCGCATCGAATATTTTACTTATGGTGTTCTAGAACCGTCTCAGAAAGGTTTGGAAAGGAATCCCTTACCAAAAAATGTTGGAAAAAAACAGTGCGACCCCAAGTTTTCGGAAGTGATCAGAGACCTGAGAAACAGTTATGTCAGTGAGGGTTCACAACTCTCTACTGGTTGACTATTTTTAAGGAGTGAGGATCATCTCTGCTTTGTGGTTACTAATTTATTTTTCGGTCCATTCCATGGCTTGTTCGTAATTTAGAAAATATCATCGACATTCCTACATCAAATCCTTACATAAATACTCGTACATACCTACGATTCCAAAACTCAATGCCCACTTTTACTTCAAATGGGAGTAAATTTTCCCCTTTGGAACACTAAATTGAACTCCTCGTTGTTAGCTCGAAACTTGGCCGGTATTGTATGACGATATTTCAGTTAGTTCAGCGGTCGTCCTTAGCGCTAATTGAACGTTTTGTAGACACACGACTTAAAGCTAATGAATGTAATTGTTTGCTCATTACAGAATAAAACAATTTCCTCCACAATTGTCTATTTATCTTTCCGCCGCTCAATTTCATTCTTATCGTGGTTGACTCGGGACGTTTGTAATTTACTCGTGTACCAGATATTCAATTTTAATTCTCCTACCTAAGACGAAGAATTACAAACTTTTTTTAGTCATTCAATTTGTATGCTGTGCAAAAGGGTTTCATGATTTGGGGACATGGGGGGGGGGTGGATTTTGCTCTTATTGATCTTCATCATGCATAGCTGTGCTTTACCGGTAAGTGGGGGTCGCTATACAATCATATGATACAGTCACGAAGGAACCTCTTGTGTGAAATTTGTGATAATGAAAGCTTTTTCCGGCGAAATTGAATTAATCCAGAGGGTTTGGTGTGCATTCTGACTTTATACACTGCAGCCTGAAATTTTACAAGTGATGGTTTACTAGGGGTGAGTCGCTGGCTTTTGAAGAGTTAATCCGAACGGCATAAAAACTTATTCTTTCTGATGAACTTTATTTTTTACATCCCTTTCAAAGTATAGGTAATTGTCTGACCTCCAGTATAAGTGATGTATTATTATCATTTCATAAATTGCATTTTCTCCTGCGATTTATTGTATCATGTTAGCAATGTCCAAGAAAGTGCAGTTCTTCGGAATATTTCATCTCTAGTGTAAGCTTTGCTTGATGACTTTTCTCTTAACGCGTTCCACTTTTATCATAGTTGTAAACCGAGGTCTCTTAAAAACCTCTTGGCGTCGTAGAACCCTTCAGCCGCGTGGGATCGTCTTCGAAACGACGTGAACGCCAAACCTGTTTACGGGCGAGAGCGTTTTACGCGTATGACGCGTGGCGTAATCTTTAACTCGTCCGACCTACAAATGTGTCGTGAACGTCTTAAACTGGTTTCGATGGCTGTTCGTCAGAACGACACGAGCGTTTCAAACATTTTATGGGATCTAGCGCTTGATTGAAATTTGACGTCAACCTCTATTTGGGTGCGGTTATCACCTTTCAGTGAGCCATCACAACCAACTGTGGACATACGATTCCTCCTGTATTCACAGGGTTTATCAAATGTTTTCCAAGGACATTTTTCTGTATTCAGCGTCGAATTTCCTCTACGCCAGTGTACATTCATACTCAAACACTAAGTCCTAAGTACTGCCATTGCAGTTCCAACATCTAGAATTTCAAAATAGATTTTTTTCTAGAAAAACTCTAAAGTAAACTGCATTTTGAAAAAGTGTCCTAGAAGCCGTCACATTTCAAGAAAACTTGCCCATCTAATCAGCTTTCAAATGGCATGGTGGATTTATCGATTCCATGGAGAATTCAAGTCTGAATGCTGAAAAACAGTAGGCACCTACAAACATACGATTTTTGTGATTTTTCAAGTAGGCAAGAGGATAGTCAAAAATCGTTAGATACTTCTTCCATGTTCCATCTTCCATTACTGGTCCTTGCTGTATTATTGAATTCTTATGTAATGCTACCATCACAAAAAGCTCTTATGTTAATGATGTTATGCTCTGATCGCTGGACCTAACGGACTAGTAATACGTAGCAGAACTCCCATTATTAGAAAGTATCCCCCGTCAAAACGCCATAGAACAGGTTTCAGTCTGCGAACCTATGGGGCGTTGTCGCTAATATGATTGTGCAGGATCCAACACCTGTACAGCATCGTTATACACGATACTTGTGCTATATTGAGATTACACCGTGAGATACCATTTATTCAAAACAGCGATTTTCTATGTGTACAAACCCTCTATGCTAAACAGTAGGTACCTACTTCTTGCCTAAATACCGGTTTGACCATTGTCTGGACAATATAGAGTTATACCATTGATGAGTAACTCTGCTTCAGTAAAGTGGTCTGAGGTCGGTCAGCCCAATTCAATCCTATGTTGGTTCAGATGATATGCCATGCCTAGGTGCTTCTCAGTTACCGCAGACACCGATGGGGTCGACGTCGGTTGAACCGAATAAATCAACCACCAAGCCTGTATAAGTGTTTTTTGAAAACGTAAGTGGTGTAAGGAAAATTATATTAGATCCAACGACAAAGCATTGTTTTAAAGGAGTCTTCTTTGAAAATCCCTGAACGGACAAAACGCAAATAACTAATACAGATTATTTGAGACGTTTTTTGCATGTACATAGGTATATTGCATTTTAAGGGAAGTTCAGGCACATAAACCTGCCCAAGAATTTATTCACCATATATTTTAGTTCGGTGCATGCGTGTCCAGGGACTATTGAAATAGTATTACTTATTCGTGTATGTTTTGACAGAAACACGATTACTTAGTCATCCTTTGTCGAATTTTCTCTGCGAGTCCACACACATACGAGGTTCCTCTCGCAATTTCAGCTTTGTGTGATAATGCACTTTAGCGTCCTCTTCGTTGAAATGCATTGTGGCAAATTTCTGTCGTTTGTCATTGTCGTTTCCCCTCAAGCATACAGACACCGGGTTTGTACTGCAAATAGAAACAGAGCCTTGCTCTACATCGAAACCATAATTGTGGAATCGGATCTATGCAAAACAACTCCTTCCCCCAGATAATCAGTCGGGTTTGTTTCTATTGTGTGTGGAAGAGCGCACGACGCCCGACTGGTGTCAACTCGTCGGCCGAGGTGGCTCTGGCCGGTGAAGCAATTTGTCTATTCTGCTGGCTTCATTATAGCGTCATCAGTGCAGGCTGACGTCACTGACAGTTCCCCCCTACCCTTACGATTCGCATCGCCCTACTTCGGTTGTGTTCGCCACTTTATCGCCTTCCCCCTCCATCGGGTTTGTTGAGGACGTCCGCCGGGTGGGAGGTTTCAACCTTCTGGGGCTCGGGAGCAAGGACCTCAAACTGAGCCACCATCAAGGGCTTCGTTTCTTTCAACGCTCCTACTGGCGATGCCGTCTCTGGCCTCGTATTCTTTATCTCGTCGCCTTCGCCAACTAAACACTGCTTATTGCTGTGCCCCAGATTTCCTTCGATTCAACTTGGAATGGCTTTGACCTAGGGATAGACCCAGAGTTATCAATAACATTCTAAACATCGAGTTTGATGAGCACTTGTAGATGCATCCGCTGTTATGCCATGTGCATCGCCCCGTTATCGCGATTGAGGCTCGTACCAATACAAGCCAAGCCATAGTTTTTCTGAAAAGGGCCATATACGTAGGTAATTCAACAGAGCATTCTTCTGAGACACTGAATTAACTATACAGAGTAAGCCTCTAGCCACAATATAGATAAGTACCTAGATATGTACCTCCCGTATAGTTTACATCTGACTTATGGACAAAAATATCAAGTTTGCTTGATGGACAAAAATAAAATTATGAAAATGCGATGTAGGTACCTAAAATTGCTAATTTTTGACACCTTATGTTCCAGGAATTAGGACATTAAAATATTACAGTGATCACCCCACATTATCAACGAATTTTCTGGGTTTTAACTTGAATAAACTTTTGAATTGGATATAAGCAGAACTCGTGAGCTTTACCTCTGTTTGCATTCCTGCAGCCGACTTTAATTCAATAATTATAAGGGTTTTACAGAATTAGAGTTTTTATGCATTATTGAATCCAACAGCTACAAAACCAGTCCGAATATCATGGATTTTCCAGCAAAAAAATGTAGGTAGGTACACACCAAAACATAGAAGTAGTGTGGGTTATACGCGCTCCACCGGTTTACATTTTAATAGTAGAATACTGGATTTTACTGGTTTTATACATAATGTTATAGGGTTATTTGCCTAAAAAAACGAAATATCCGCCTGAATGTTTTTGTGAACGAGCCGTAGAAACGGCTCGATAGCCGTACTTCCAGCGAGTGCCTTTTGACTCTCGACTGGCGATTGTATCGTAGCATTCCCCTTGGAAAGCACTAACGAACCCCTTGGTCGTAGGGAATTTTACGATCCGAATACCCCCTTCGTTGGCCTGTGGCGTTGTTGGCTATCGGCAGTCGCTACTTGATTAACCAACCAAGACGAGGTCTTATTGCCGGCAATGCGAATGGCCGTTGTAAATTTTATTCCTCGTCGGGCGCCCATTTATTCGGTTCTTTTATGTTGGCCTTTTCTGCTTCAAGCCATCCGCTGTTGTCTAGGGAACTAGGTTCAGCAGAAGAAATGAAATTTCATCAATACTATGCTCCACGATTTGGTATTTGACAACATCTGTAAGGGTAGATTGACATGGCAGACTTCATACGTGACAGATTTGGGTGCCTTAGGTCTTGAGTGGTAGGCCTGCCTATAGTAGGTCTGTTCGTCTACAATTTTGCAGAGGTTATAAATTAGCTTCACCAGAATGACGAAGAAGTTGAACCCTGTACATTTGGGAGGACTTGCGCTTTTCCATCGCTTGTTCTCTAGAAAATACAGGAATATAAAACAGTGGGATCCGTGCAGCCTGTGTACTCTAATGTCAGAGCTGCCCCGTTGCCCTCTGACAAAAATCCCCAGGTACCGAAACGCGGCCGTGGGAAAATCTTGCCATGAAGATGGTGTCAATCGATGGCTGCTGGTACCTATAGTCTATAGCTCCAACAATAATCTTATCTTAATATCAGGAAACCTCTGAGACCTTCTTACTGAATAGTCTCACAAGCATCCTAAACCTCTCCTCCAATGAAAATTCCTGTGCATTTGGGAGGATTCTGCGCTTTTCCATCGCTTGTTCTCTAGAAAATACAGGAATATAAAACAGAGGGATCCGTGCAGCCTGTGTTCTTGAATTTCATAGCTGCCCCGTTGCCCTCAGACAAAAATCCTAAAACCCAGCACCAAAACCTTGACCATGTTATTTTAGGGGAGTCTCACTGAATGTCTTCTCCAATAACAATTCCTGTACATTTGGGAGGACGATGCGCTTTTCAATCGTTTGTCCTCTAGAAAATACAGGAATATAAAACAGAGGGATCCGTGCAGCCTGTGCAGTTGAATTTCAGAGCTGCCCCGTTGCCCTCAGACAAAGTCCCTATCAGGAACCGAAAACCCTGCCGTTACAATACCATTTTTGGGTAAAAATATCTATCATGACGGATATCAATCAATTCAATAAAATGTCTGCCGGTATCAATGAATAAACTGGTGCCGTTGCAACCTGGATGGTGTATACTGCCCCGTTACCTTCGATATTTTGTCGTACATAGTTAAAACTAAGAGCAGCCTAGAAATTTGCCGCAAAAGATATCTTGGTTCATTACCCTCTATGGCACTGTTTTTGTATTAAAATATTGAGCGTGTGTGTGATTCGTCGCTTTTTTATCGGTTATCCCATACACTTGTACATGTCTTCTGTTCTGTACCATTCTGGAGCAAGTTTCAAACCTGGAATGATATAACTAAACCTGTACTAGTTCATACAACCGATCGATTTTTCCCGTAATTTGAGCGTTGTTAATTTTGAATTTGCCCATAGCCCTGTTTTTTCATTCATGTTGCAGAGGCTCCGAGGATTTGAGTGGGAGTTTTGAGCGATCTAGTCATTTCTACGAGCGTGGCGAGAGAACCGAGACCAGCGCGAGTGGATACATACGGCGGGGCGGTTCAAGCTCTGCCAGCGGAGCTTACCACTCTGCCGAATCTCTTAGCAGAAGCAGAGCGAGGGACCGCCTTTATAGGAACGGTCCCTACACCCCCCTTATCGAAAGGTGAGTCAACTATGTTCAGTATTTACGCATAAAATGTTCTACTGCCCCCCAATGGCTACTTAGCCTAGTTAGGGTCCCTAATGTTGGCAGACTCCAAAGCTGCCTCATAATTCTTCGCCGGATAGTTGAAATGCGAACCCACCGCTTCGCTTTTGCGCTAATATTGATGGTGATTTTGAAAACATATTTCATTTAACCCCACTCTTCACCCCACGGGTGGCTGAAAAATCAAAGTAACTATAGACCAGGCCCGTACCCAGAATTTCAATTTGGAAACGCGAAATGACACACAAACTCGAAGTCAAACTCACTGTGAAACAGGAACTCAAATTCGACGGCAAACTCAGAATGAAACAGTAACGCTAACTCATAATTAAATCGAAGTCAGACTCATAATTAAACTCACAATGAAACGAAATCTCAAACTCGAAGTCAAACTCACAATGAAATAGAAACTCAATCTCATAATCTAACTCACATTGAAACCGAAACTAAAACTCACATTGAAACAAACTCGAAGTCAAACTCGAAGACAAACTCACAATGGAACAGAAACTTACACTCTTGATAGAAATCGAAGTCAAACTCACAATGAACTCAAGCTCATAAGCAATCTCGAAGTCAAACGCACAATAAAACAGAAACTCAAACTCATAACCGAAATCGAAGTCAAACTCGCAATGGAACAAAAACTCAAACTCATAATCGAAATCGAAGTCAAACTCACAGTGAAACAGAAACTCAAACTCATAGGCAAACTCGCAGTCAAACTCGCGATGGAACAACAACTCAAACTCATAATCCAAATCGAAGTCAAACTCGAAGTCAAACTCACAAAGAAACGGAAACTCAAACTCATAATCGAAATCGAAGTCAAACTCACAATGAAACAGAAACTCAAACTCGAAGTCAAACTCACAAAGAAACAGAAACTCAAACTCATAATCGAAATCGAAGTCAAACTCACAATGAAACAGAAACTCAAACTCATAATCGAAATCGAAGTCAAACTCACAATGAAACAAGAACTCAAACTCATAATCGAAATCGAAGTCAAACTCACAATAAAACAGGAACTCAAACTCATAATCCAAATCGAAGTCAAACTCGAAGTCAAACGCACAATAAAACAGAAACTCAAACTCATAACCGAAATCGAAGTCAAGCTCACAGTGAAACAGAAACTCAAACTCATAGACAAACTCGAAGTCAAACTCACAAAGAAACGGAAACTCAAACTCGCAGTCAAACTCACAATGAAACCGAAACTCAAATTCGTAATCAAACTTGAAGTCAAACTCACTATGAAACAGAAACTCAAACTCGAAGTCAAACTCACAATGAAACCGAAACTCAAACTCATAATTGAAATCGAAGTCAAACTCACAATGAAACATAAACTCAAACTCATAATCGAAATCGAAGTCAAACTCACAATGAAACAGGAACTCAAACTCATAATCGAAATCGAAGTCAAACTCACAATGAAACAGGAACTCAAACTCATAATCGAAATTGAAGTCAAACTCACAATGAAACATGAACTCAAACTCATAATCGAAATTGAAGTCAAACTCACAATGAAACAGGAACTCACAGTCAAACTCGAAGTCAAACTCACAATGGAACAGAATCTCAAACTCATAGTCAAACTCACAAAGAAACAGAATCTCAAACTTTTAATCAAAATCGAAGTCAAACTCACAGTGAAACCGAAACTCAAACTCACAGACAAACTCAAAGTCAAACTCGCAATGAAACAGAAACTCAAACTCGAAGTCGAACTCACAATGAAACAGAATCTTGAACTCTTGATCAAATTCGAAGTCAAACAGTGAAACAGAAACTCACTCATAATCAAAATCGAAGTCACTCACAATGACAAATAAACTCAAACCCATGCTCGAAATCGAAGTAAAACTCACAGTATTATGAGTTTGAGTTTTGTTTCATTGTCAGTTTGACTTCGAATTTGATTATAACATTCGGTTTCATTTCGAGTTTCACTTCGAACTTGATTATGGGTTCGAGTTTCTGCATCATGGTGAGTTTGACTTCGATTCGATTATGGGTTTGAGCTTCTTCTTCATTGTGAGTTTGACTTCGATTTCGATTATGATTTCGAGTTTCTGTGACATTGTGAGAATGACTTCGAGTTTAAGTATGAGTCGAATTTCTGTTTCATAGTGAGTTTTATTATGAGTTTGAGTTTCTGCTTCATAGTGAGTATTATTATGAGTTTTAGTTTCTGTTTCATTGTGATTTTGACTCCGAGATTGATTATGAGTTTGAGTTTCTGTTTCATTGAGAGTTTGACTTCGATTTCGATTACGAGTTTGAGATTCTATTTCATTACGAGTTTGACTTCGAACTGGACCATGAGTTTGAGTTTCTGATTCATAGTGAGTTTTATTATGAGTTTTAGTTTCTGTTTCATTGTGATTCTGACTTCGAGTTCGATTATGAGTTTGAATTTCGGTTGCATTGTGATTTTGACTACGAATTTGATTATGAGTTTCTGCTTCATTTCGAGTTTAACTTCGAACTGGACTATGAGTTTGAGTTTCTGATTCATAGTGAGTTTTATTATGAGTTTTAGTTTCTGTTTCATTGTGATTTTGACTTCGAGTTCGATTATGAGTTTGAGTTTCTGATTCATTGTGAGTTTGACTCCGAGTTTGATTTTGAGTTTGAGTTTCTGTTACAATGTGAGAATGACTTCGAGTTTAAGTATGAGTTTTAGTTTCTGTTCCATTGTGAGTTTGACTTCGAGATTGATTAAGTGTTTCTGTTTTAGTGTGAGTTTGACTATGAGTTTGAGTTTCTGTTTCATTGTGAGTTTGACGCTTGAAAGTTTGATAATGAAAAAATATATCATGTCCGTAGTAGTTATGTGATGGAATTCCAGAAAATTTTGGAGGGGGATGCCCCCATTGCCCCCCTCCCTCGGGTACGGGCCTGCTATTGGTAAATCGTCTATAAAATCAACGGCCATTATAGGTCGATAAATAAATGCTCTAGTTAAAATCTCAATGAATTGTCATTCAATTTGGAGCTGGAGGGAGGGGAATTCGACATGGGATTACGTCATACTCTGTACCCGTTACAGATTGAGTGCGGTGGGTCTGTTGACGCTGATTGTGCCTATCAGTCATGTTGAAATTCTCTCATTTGCGCCCATTGACACTGCGCACATCAATGGTTTCAATTAGGGTAGCCGTTGATCCGCTACTATATTCTCGTTGCTTATGGATTTGGTCCTATTGATACAGTATGATAGTTGTGCATGGAGCGCTCATACTCAATCACCCCTCAGATTACTTTCTGCAGTCCATCAGCAAATCTGGGCATACCGTCGAAATTGAAAAAACATTGAAAAATTGCAATTTTTTTAGGTCTTCTGGTTTGTAAAAAAATCAAGAACTCTTTCCACTCTTGCTTTAACACTTTCCTCCAATCTCGCTAGAGTTCATTTTTGAGTTTCTGCTTCACACGAAAATGAAAATTTTCAGAATTTGAGCCAGATAATTGAGTTTTTTTGAGGCTCTTCAAGTCTTGTCAGCATACCAATCGTGGGCTAACTACATAATGTTTGTTATGACTTGTTATATGACATTGATAGATTCTACTTGGAAAAAAGTTTCGGTTCTTCCGGGTCGAACACCGGGTCGTCAATCTGATTAATACGGGCTCTGCAGAGGCTGCCGTCTGCTCTGCGGGAACCCGCAACATGCGATAGCTGATGGGGCGTTGCTCCTCGACTTTTATCGCGCCATTTGTCACCGTTGAACTTATTCCAAAAATATTCTCGTCGCTGCTCGCAGCATCAATCGGAGCAGGTGGCGTCCGATTTCTTGTTGTTTCACGATGTTTGCCATGTTTTCGCCGTGTTGTCATAATAATTCTTGTTGGTCATGAATGCCATGTTGTTTGTTCGTATTCATCGGGCAATATTTTGCTAATCATGACCTCGACGATTGTAGAACGTAACTTAAAACCTCCCTAATTATACGTGGTAATATCTCCCGTGTTTATTGCTCTTTCCATGTTCGAATCTGTTGTTCTCGTTTAGTTTGTGTCCAGTAATCAGTTACGTGGATGGAACGAGTGCGGTCGGATAGAGTGCGGCAAAGATGCCTTCTTCGTGAGTTGAGAATCGTATAATACGATAGGCAATAATTGCCTCGGCATGTTATCTGCGGTATTTGTTGTCAATCGGTTTGGTTTTTTAACGTTTGCAATTTTTAGCATTTCAGCCACAGTGATGGATGTACCGGGTACATTTTCTGGATGAGATTTCTGGTATGTGTCCGTTCATTGCAAAAGCCGTGTGTGCAAGGATTGAAAACCGCTCGTCCTTCATAAAATGAGGTCATTGCGGTGTCGTCGAAACCGCCATCTGATTGTAAACGTAAATAGTCTGGGTGGCTCAGTCGAGCGTTAAGCTTGGTATCTGATCGGCGACCAAGTGGACTGTAGCATTTTCGCCACTTCTCGCTCCAGTGTTGATTTTCTCTCCTGAGATCTAGACGAACGGTACTTGAACACCTAGAAGCCAAAGAGGAGTCCTTTCCCTGACCATAGTTAACGGCTCTTGCTTTCCCTCCGATGGTTCTGAGATTAGAAGCCAGGCCAGCTGAAGAGGTGCTGCCTAGCGTCTAGCTCCCATTAGTGGCTTTGCTCTGAGCAAGTAACAGCCAGTAACTGCCTCCCTTGATGGATAACGTGAACGATACTCAGGATACGTGTCTCAGACATGCACTCTCAGTTCAAGTTTAGTCACACATTCATGCATGCCTAAAAGGACTTGTTGTCTCATTGGTTTCTTCAACAATCCTTCTCAGATTGGTTGACCGTGTTCTTCGGAGTTGAGACCTTTGTACGACTTTCTATTGGATGCGATAAAGATTTAATCAGTCAGACAAATCTGAAATTCAGGGTTGGGTTTCAAAGGCTTGCCCAGAATGATTGATTGGGACTGTAAAAATCAAAATTGGAAAGCGTCGTTGCTTCTGCAGTTAGATTCCTCAGTATTGGGCGTTGGCAGATTTTTCAAAATATAGACTCGGGAACCTCAGATACCCTGGTCCTTAATGAGGTCCTGTCCGACAGTTGTGCCAACATCTCACAGGGAGAAAAAATTGTTGAACTCGAAGCCACGCGTGTTTTATTGATGGCCATCATGAAGAAAACATTTCCCCGATTGAAGATGGTATGGAATAGCTCTCATGGCAGTTGGTTATGTCCTGCGGTTTTGTTGTGCCTACCTAGTATTCTGTATCAGACGGGGTTATTTTCCGATTAATGCCCCCTACAATACCTACCATACTATTAGCTTTCCACTTCAACTCAAGGCTGTTCTATACTGCGTAGTAGTATCTTGCAAACATCGTCATACCTGGTTGAGATTTGACAATAAATATTTACTCCTGTCTGCGAGATAACGCATTAATTGCTGTATCACTCATGGTAAATGAGTTTGTCAGGGGTTCGCTATTATTAGTTTTATTTTTTTTCTACTCTGGATTGGCACTTTGCATCCTTAGAAGTTGTGGCACACGTGTATTTATTGTTTAGCCCAGGAAAAAATAAAATAGAAAACACTAAAAGCGCTTGTATATCGGAATTACTTTCCCGAAACTGCGATGTTCGATTTTAGGGAAATTACAATGCTTCCATTTACTCTGTAAGTATGGAAGAATAAAATGAGAAAGCCGATTTAAATCCCAAAAAAATCGCAGTTACATCTAATTACTTAAGTGTCGTTGCTCGGGCGTTGCCTACCAAACCTGTTTACCTCATGCCTACACCCCTGGAGCGAACCCATGGTTTCGTTTGAAAGCGGCGTTTATTCTTCTCGTTGTTTAGCTTTGATTGTATTTCTTTATACTGGTGCTCTTTATTCTTCAAAAACGATCAAGCACAAAACATGTCGCCTATTTTTTGTACTGAGAAAGTGACAGTTATATATAATTACTTCTGTCGCTTTTAACCTGTGTGTCGCAATAGAACAGTTTTTCTGTTTGGAAGCAAAGTTTCAATGTATAGGTTTCTTGTTACAAAGAGTTCACGAATAGAGAGTGAGTTTCCCATAGTTGAATGCGTCCCTTCAGGTCTTCACACAGTGGGGAAAGCTGTTCGTACGTTCGTGCTTAGGACGCTTTTCTACCCAAGGTTGTATACAATCACATAGTCGCACGCCTTTTTAGCAAAAACAAAAAATCCATCATATCTCACAGCTTGACTCGTTAATGAGCATAAAGTGATCTCCATGTGAATATAGTATCTCGCTTCCGTTCTCCTTGAATTTTTGTTCGTTTGTTTATCTATGAGGGTTTGAACCTAATGCATTTCTTATTTTGGTGCTGTCGGAGTTTGATTTTTCGATACCGGTCTCTGAGGGGTTTCGAAAAGGTTCCTGATTTATTATGCACTATCTGAATCCCTAATTCAGATTTCAGGTCTTTGAAGGGCTATTCGAGAAAAGTTTAAGTGAAGGCTTACATTTTAGTTTTGGGTGACCTTACATCAGAATAATGAGGAATTCGGTATCTTCACTCGCTCATTCAAACTTCCGACCCCGTTATTCCTGGAGAGTTTCGCCGCTGAAAAACAGCTCGAAGGTGTTCCAAGCACAGCGACTGTCATTTCCTTGGCTGTCTGCACTTCTAAGGTTGTTGTTGCCCTATACCTTTCCCCCAGCCCTATAATGGGAAGGCGCCTTGTAAAATTGTACCTGTTTTTGGGAAGAGAGGTTCACCCCGGTTGGTTGGTATACGCCACTAAATCACAGTCGTCCCAGATGCGTGTACCTGACGTGTCCTTTCTCTCCCTACCCATCTCGTATTTTGCCCTTCCCGCACATTTGTTTCCCTTTCAGAGCGCGTTCCCGACTCAGTTCGCACAGTTCACGGTGACTCTTCCGTCGAGTCTTTCCGTCTTGAATCCAACTGTGTAGAATAAATTTAGTTCGCCGCCTTTACATTCGTTGAATTCCGTTTGTTTATTGTGAATTTTCCCTCCAAGTAGTTTTTCTCCTTGCGTGAAAGCTGGCAGAGTTGCAATTAGTAAGACCGCGTGATGCCAGCATTGAAGTTCAGTAAGTAGCTTGTTTTTCCTGCTTTTGAAAGGAGAGTTGAAGGTTGGTTCCAGTTGGTTGTTGGCTGTTGGTTGGTTGTTGGTAGGTTGGTTCCAGTTGGTTGTTCCAGGTTGGTTCCACAAATAAAAAGACTTCCATACTTCCGGCAGTGGCCTATTAGTAGGTACATGTCTTGGCCGGATTGCCTTGTTACGTAATTTTCTCTGTGATCAATGGTCTATTAATGCGGCTACATTATGCTGTGTTCTTTCCTCACCCCGATGAGACCCTCACCCAGTATACGACTTATATTGGGGAAGTATTGATTGTATCGTCCTGTACACTGGCACTGCCTGTGAAACGGTTTCCGACGTTTTAACATTCACCCCCGGAAGTTTCTTACCCCCTTGTTAGGGTTACCATCAATCAGGAAGAATCAGATACGTGGCTGAACTAGAATATTTTGTTTGGACAAACTTTATTCTTACCGCAGACCATTGGAAATTCCATAGATCGTCCAGGAAATTTGCTGTATTCCCAAATGGTGTTTGTGAATTCGATTCAGGATCTCGGTTCTCAGTTTACTGGGGACTTCCGTCCACTACCAACCCCGTTACTATTACTTTTTTGCGCGTATCCATTTATGGATAAACGTAAAACTCTTCCTCGTCTTATTCTAACATTATTCTGAATTAGAGCTGAACCAAGTACCTACCTAACCATAGGAACCTAAACAGGTATTCAACAGCTGCCTACATTTCATAGCTCAGACACACAATTCCCAATGATCCCCGATTAGATTTCCAAGTACTTACCCACGTAACAAATGTTTTCTCTCTTTTCAGGGATCCTAAGCAACGGATAGGGGAGGCTAGGAAAGGCCCTCCTGAAGCCGAAGAACTTGTGAGGCATAATCGGTAAGTTTTCTTGACTCTAATACAAAATGATACTTTTTTGTCTTGGATAATCACTGGAACTGCTCTTTCGAGGCAATATTCGAAAATATTCAGAACCGATCGGTATTGTCAGATTTGAAACGGAAAAGTTATAAATTGTTCTTATGCCCCTGGCCTGGTGTCTAAAGTGTGTTTAACAGACTACTGGATAATGCTAATCAGAAAAATTTGTGAACCTATGTCAGCTGTTCGGGACAATGAGATACATTAGGCACAATATTTGTTGAACATGCAGATGGATTCAAGGAATTTGAGAAGCCAGACAGTTGAATCGCTGAATCTTTTGTGCACTGTGCCTTCACGGATTAGCAAATTCTATTGTCGTCCTCGATTTTGGAATGCCAAGTGAATGGCTTTACCTGCGATTTTCCTCAGCGACTGAGGCCTTTAATATTATTTGGATGTGCTGCCGATTGTGGCAGTATATTGCTGGCCATTGTCGTGCTCAAAATTACTTCCTAGATTGATCAAGTCCAATGTTTTAAAGATTCTAGTTATGTTCTTGACGATCGACGACACAGCGTCACGTTCCGTTCGTAGATCCTATTTAGCATTTCTCTCCCATACATTCTCACTAACGCCCCACTGTTGTATTCCCCGGATTTTTGACCTCCGAGTGTCAGTTGGCCGTAGGCCAAGTTCGTGTTAACAATTTTGATTGATGCGCTGCTTGTCAACTTAGTAGTCGAACTTTCTCAAGATCAAGACATGTTTCAGGAGTGAAGATTTGCGTTGATTACTGCGCACGCTGTTATATTATGGATCCAACTAGTTCGATATCAGTAGACCTATAGGTACCTGGAATTATTACTTTATGGGCGCCCTGCTCGGTTCCCTCGATATCAGTGCATAAGTTTGGAAATGTCTGGTTGATTAGGAGGCTCATAAACCCGCTTTCCGAAACTGCAGATTCCTAGGCGCGACCTAGTGCTAGTGGAACTAGTTGATTTCCGGAAATTTTATTTGGAGAGGTTCAATAACGACTTCGAAACTCCAAAAATTTCAGACCGTCCGGGGCATCCCTTGGTGCCATTTTAGCAAGATTATAGTTTGTTTTGGTTCCCCCTTTAGATATAAACTCCGCAAAACTGGATTTTTACCCAAAACGTGAGCTACCCAATCTCTAATAGGTATGCATGGAATAGTTTTGCATTATAAATACCTAACAGTAATGGCAATTCCTGTGTATATAGTACACCTCGTAATTTGGTGAGGAGCACGATTCTTCTGGGAATCTCGTATTTCCCGGAACCAAAACGGGGGAAGGGCCAGCTGTGAGCCAGAGTTTCGTATCGACCTTTGACCTTGAATCTCCCTTGCACAGCTGTTCGCCTTGGTTTCGAAAGGTGGTAAACCCGAGTCCGTGTCCGCCGAGTTTCACCTCCGTTTACCAGGCTCAATGAATGCGGTTGGACCGATTTTGATATTTTCTCTAAAAACCCCATAGGTATTGCGTTGTGCGCGCTGTTGGCGAATGGTTGTAGGCCCGTGTAGGCTTCCCTACGTAGCTCCCGCCAGACTTGGCAACGTCGCATGCCCTGCCTCTCTTTGCTATTGATCTCCCGCCTTACTCCCCCGCCCTTTTCACCGCCCACACTAATTCACCTACCCACCATCACCCTGTTCTTACACTAACCCCCAAGGCCTTTCTAGCGAAAAAGTTTTTTATTATTATTACAGTCATATTAGGAGCAGTGTCGTTATTTATTGAACTTCCTCTTCTTCCTCCTCGAAAAATGGGCTGCCCTTGCTGAAGAAACATCTTAAAACTTCTAAAAATTCATCTTTACTTTTTTCATCTCGCATTATGTCAGTTACTTACCTGTGTAATATCTCAAAATATTTGTACCCTGTATTATCTCATGACGCTATTGATGATACTCCTCTATGATGTCATTCGTACCAAGCTTGACTGATTGATAGCCATCACTCGTGTTCTACGGGCGGCCGTCTATTCTGATGGTTTTGGAGGCATTTGTCTGAGAGGAAATTGTTGTCTCCTCCGTTCCCTCGTTGTGGAACTGTCCTCCGTATACCAATACTGTTCTTCTATATAAAATAACAGCACCAAACAAATTTGGACTAACGATGTTGGCTAGCAGATTGGCCTTTTGACCACTAAATTCATTCATTTTTATGGTTGATGGCTCAAAATCTGGATGATAAGCGACGAAAAGAATTTTCATCACTATTTATGACTGTTAGAGAATGTCATTGGAGTTCAAGAGTGTTTCTCCTCAATGATGTCATTGATACCAACCTTCACTGATTGATGGCCATCACTCGTGTTCTACGAGGGGCTTATCTATCCTGATGGTTTTGGAGGCATTTGTCTGAGAGGAAAGTGTACTTTACTCGTCCCGGATTTGGTGAACATTGTTTTAATGAGCTGTCGTTCAGGTTCAGTCGTGTGGTTGACCAGCGATTTATTTGGGTGTTTTAGCGAATAATACCTGCTAATTTCAATGATTCATCTGAATTCTACCGACTTCCCTAAATGGTCTTCCCTAAATGGACTTCTCTAAATGGTCAAGTGGGTTCTTTGGGAAGTTTATAAAGAGAATGAGTTTTGTTGAAAAAGGTAGTGTACTACCTTTGAGTGGATAGGTAGTGTACACACTCTCAGTAAAATACGCAAAACTTTTTTATACTTAATTATTTAGGTATATGGTACCTACGTTAAATTGTTACCTGCCCTCCGAAATTTTTTTATGGCTAACCCTATGATTTTTTACTTGAAATGTACGTATCTATGTTTATTTTTTTAGGGTCGTGAGTCGGAGCGGCTCGTCGGGTCATCACCGGGTCAGCTCCGGCGGCTGGGGATACGACTCACCCTCGCCTCGATATTCGGCCACCGGCGTACCATCCACCCCTGAACTCCCGTACGCCGACGACCGAAGAGAAACCACCCCCGTTGTACATAAGAAACATTCTAAATCGGGGTAAGTGGCCACATTTATTTGGTACTTGGTTTATTCATATCGTGCTATTAGCTAGATGTTGTGAGGTCTGAGGACCTGAAACTAAAGATGTTATTTGTATAGGAAAACATTGGATGTTTTGTTAAAAGCTTTCTTTGGCTTATGTGTTGATTTTTCTCTTTCTCGGCAGGGGATTTCTTCTAACGCCATTATTTGGCAATCTATCTGACTTATTTTTTTTTTATTTTAATATCAACTTGATAAGTATTCTTCTTGCTCACGATTTCTTATTTGGTCGCTCCTCGCTCAATTGCTCTCTCTTTTGAAAATTGAAGAAATTGATTCTTCTACCGAGAACCAACCATAATTTCGGTACACTCATCAATTAACCATATTCTTCATTATGGCGCATGAATAAATTGCTTCATTCTTCTTTCAATTTCTATCGCATCTTCTCCAACGTCTTATTCCTATTTTTGATCGTTCTATTTTCTTGGCTTCAATTTCCTTTAAAATTCTAACCCGTGGTTAGAGTGCAGTTGAATGGTATGGTGTAGGACCGGTTTAAATAAATTGACGTGAGATATTGTATTGAAATGAACAAATTATTGAAATAGTTAGAGAAACGCAGTTGAAACGTTTTCTAACTATTCTTCATTGCAATAGTTTTGGCTTTAATATTGTCAATTTCATCCCAGAATCACTTTTGCTCTGATGGCGTTCAATAATATAATCTTTTTTCGTCGATCTTCTTTTCCTGCTTGATCATTTTTGTTTGTTATACGTGTTGTGTGTTTGTTGTTGTGTTATTTTGTGTTATGTATTATTTGTGTTTTCTGATTTTTTATTTTTTCTCTTTCTTTTTCAGTTTCTCTACACAAAACAATAGCTACCCCACTCTTCTAATTAGGTAGGGAAAAGTTATTTTTTCCTTTCTATTTTTTGATGACATTATATTTTGTTTGTCTTGTGCCTTTTGTGTTTTTTTTTTCCTGTACTACTTTATTTGTAGGAGTACTTTTTTCCATCGCTGATTAACATGTGAAGTATTATTGCGGTTGTGTGACTAACGATTTTATGATTACTTATTTTTGATGCAGTAAGATTGTCAAATTTAGAAGCTTGAGCTGATGGTTGGGCTGATGGTTAATGCCCATGAAAAAATTTCGCAAGACATTGACGTGTTTCAATTTATTTTGCAGTATTTCGCGGAGGTCTGGAAGCGATTCACCATCGAATTCGGGCTCTAGCGGTTGTAGATCTCGATCGAGTTCTGCGTCCAGTCAATCGGGCTCCAGCACCTGCTCGAGCGCTTCCTCGTCCCCTACATCCGAAAAATCCTGTTCCACCCACAGGTGTGTTGCCCCAGCATTATTGTACTTGAGGATCATGCTATTTTTGCATTAAGAGTAATTTAGCCTTTTCGTATGAAGTAATTAATTAATTAATCTCATTAGGCTCTTGGTACGATCTATATCTGTATATACCCTTTTTCCAGTCAACACAGTAGTTTGCGGAGCGGTGCTCAAACGGGAGTTTCGGCAAGTCATACGAATTCAGTCAGCCCTGCCGTCCATGCGGAAGACCGGCGTCCTCTAGCCATCTGTGTTCGCAACCTACCAGCCAGGTCTTCAGGTAAATTAATTTTTTTTTCTTAATTCTCTGTTACAAATTTGTAACTATTTATAGGAATGTTGTTGATCAACTCGTCAATTTATTGTCATTTTTTATGTCATTTTTCAGACACTAGTCTGAAGGACGGGCTGTACCACGAGTACAAAAAACACGGAAAAGTGACTTGGGTCAAAGTCGTAGGCCAAGGGGTGGACCGGTACGCCCTAGTCTGTTTCAAAAAAGCTGATGATGTAGAAAAAGCTCTCCAAGTCTCGCACGACAAGCTATTTTTCGGTTGCAAGATAGAAGTCGCCCCGTACCAGGGCTACGACGTCGATGATAATGAGTTTAGGTAAAATATCAGTCGTACATATGCATCAAAAATTGATCAATTTCTTGAAGCAACGTTGAAACTGAAGTATTTGTACTTCATGTAAGTTTTCACGTGTCTTTCATTTTTCCAGACCTTTCGAGGCTGAACAAGATGAGTTCCATCCGAAAGCAACACGAACGCTTTTCATCGGTAACCTTGAGAAGGATATCACAACACAGGAAATACGCAAACACTTTGATCAATTTGGAGAAATCATCGTGAGTATATTTTTGCAAGTTTAGCAAAATTTGCTACACATTTGCTACATTTAATGTTTTGCTTCTATGCTCATACTGTGATTGCCTCCATAATTTGATTGACGTTTATTATATCAAGGACTTGGATGGATTAAGTATATTATGGATAAATAAGTAATTTAAATGATACTTTGAAAAAAGTTTAAAAGCTCATTTAATTTTAAACTCAGCCCGTACCTATGAACACTGGACGTTCACGTTTTCAGGAAATCGACATAAAGAAGCAAGGCAACTCAGCTTCGTATGCGTTTTGCCAATTCTCCGACATTTCAAGCGTCGTGAGAGCGATGCGGACGCTTGATGGTGAACACATCGGCGCCAATCGGATCAAACTAGGCTTTGGCAAATCGATGCACACCAACTGCGTCTGGGTCGATGGAGTCTCAGGTCCGTATCTACACTACCAGAAATCTAGTTATTACTAATTCGTGAGTTTGGTATGAGGTCCCCTTACGATCAGTAACTGTTTTGAGACTAATCTATTTTAAATTTGACAGAGACCGTGTCGGAAAAATACCTCAGCACCCACTTTGGTCAGTTTGGTCCAGTAACGCACGTCGTGATTGACCGAAGTCGAGGTCATGCTCTTGTTTTCTACGAGCAGGTAAGCATTTTGGAACTTTGAAGGATTTTCCAAGCACATTCCCTTTACCAAAAACATCGGTTAGATTGAGAAAACCAATTTACTATTTATTATTTCCAGATTCCATACGCCCAACAGGCTGTCAAGGACATGAGAGGTAATTCTTTGAGGGGAAGGAAACTTCAAGTCGATTATGCTTCACGTGAATGCCAAGAAGCGTTTTATGATCGCATTGACAAACAGACGTCTACCTCACACACCAATTTTGATAGCAGGTAATATAATTGACCCAATTGTACATCGATACTGATAATTCCTCCTAAAACGCATGCAATTAAACTAGGAAAGCCATACTTTATGGAGATTGCCATAATAATATCACATCAATAATGATCCACTCTGATATCAAAATCAGCTCAAAAGTCGAATCTTCTGTTTTAGCGTCCAAGCATCACCTCAGGGCACCTCAACGATTGTCCGAGTGTATGATAACAGTTCGACGGTCAGTTCCCCCGTTGTCAATTCAGCACCAACTCGCTACCCAACGCTAACAACGGGCGGTTCAGGTGTTGTTGTGACAACCCGCTTCAACACCACAGCACCAACTGCAACGTCGCGGGCGTCGTTCAACCGGCCTTCAGCCACATCGCCAACAACACCGTTACCATCACCCAGGTCGTCAAGACATGGGCATTCGGCTTCGTCATCATCCTCGTCACAAAGGTTCGACTATTCGGTCGACTATAATTCCGAACGAAGGTCATACAGGTGAGTTGCGTGCTCACCTTAGACTTTAGACGTTTATGTTGTTCTCGATTGGACTTTCAATAGAATTTTGTTGCATAATCGTAATTTTGAGCTAAAGCGTGGAAATTATCGATTCCAGGTGTTACGAGGACAATCAATCGTGTGACGATGGTGGTACCCCTACGACCCCGATGGCGGGGTCAGGTGAGATCAGGCATCTCCAGAAGGAGAGGGTTTCTCTCATCGAACAACTGGAAGATTGCACGAGTTCTGGGGAGGATACAGTTACTGGGAGGAGGCGGTGAGTGCTTAGCTAACCTCTTGAAATACTTTTTGATCATGACACCCTTGATACTATAGACACAATAATATCTTGCTGTGTCATGGGCTTGTGACTAACTGATTCTTTTCCATTTCTTCAGGTGCAGCAAACACAGACGTAGCCAAAGTGGTGGTGAGGGCAGTCGACCTGGAACTCCACTTTGCGATGAACGACCAGATCCGCCAGTTGAACCTAGGCGAGTACCAAGAGATCGACCACCTGATCCTCTGTCATTGCCGCTACCTAGATTCGCTGCTCAGGTTCTGTCACCTCGGCCAGTCCCACCTAGCCCGCCAGCGTCACCTCAAACGCCTCATTCGTCGTCTTCTGATTCAGAACCATCTCCTCCATCTCCTGAGTGGGAAGAGAGGCTACGATCATTGGATGAGAAATATGAGAAATGGTCGGGATCTCGATCAGGGGTTAGTAGTGATCAATACCAGCACCTATATTGTAATTAACTGAAGTTGAAAACGTACTAAATGAGCCTAATTAAATCAATTGTAAGAATCAGCATTATAATGTCTTTCTCATGGTTTCATATTGCGACTGTTTCAGGTGACTAAAGTGGATCCTTCCACAATGAAGGTCAAGCACAAACTTCTAGAACTTGACCTGCACGAATTGCAACCGTCCGAAATTGTCAAGTCTGTGTTGGCTAAGAGGTCTGTTTTTGATGAAGATTCGAAGAGGTTAGAGAATTTTGGTGAAAAATACGAGCCTCGCGAATTTGTCCCAGCGAGTAGAGCTAACGTTCTGCGAAGGCTGGATATGTCCCCTTTGTCGTCCCCTGTAAATAAGTCCCCTGGACTCCAGTATCCTTTTCCTAGCCATCCGCCTGCTCTACCTCAGAGCAGTGGTGGCCTTTCATCCTCGTCCAACGTCCCAACTCTAACCGTTGCTTCAGAGTCTAAGCCAAGTAATTCGTTCCTATCTAACTGCACACGGCAATTCACACCAAAGATTCCATCTCCCCCGTCGACATCGTCGTCTATTGAAACTAGTCCGAGACCGTCCACCCAACAATCCCAGGACAAGTTCAAAGCCAAATGCAACCCTACGTCCATACCTCCCCCTCCTAATAGTTCAAAAAAGGACTCCATGTCCACACCCCCTCCCAAACCCAAACCCTGTTCCATCCAGCGGGATAGCACTGAGGAAAAGTCTGAACTTCGGCGAAAATCTCGCGATGAAGTGTGTACTGAAAGTGTGGCGAAGAAAGACGATATTAGTGAAAGTGATAAGGTGAAAGACGCTCAAATCAGCGAGAGGCGGAAGAGTTCGGTAGACAAACGAAGAGGTAGTGTAGACGTTAAAGACTTTAGTAATAGTAAACCCCTTGAAAATTCTTGTGATAGGCCTAAGGAAACTAGTGATAAACAAGAAGAGAAGCGGAGGGGAAGTTCGGATGCTGATAACGCGCCAGCGGTGAATGATCCTCGGCTTAGAGTGGACGCGAAGAAACCTCATGACCTTCATGACAACCAAATATACGACAATACGAGACAGGGTGAGTCAGAACAGCGGAAGAGGACGCTTAGCGACTGCATGGAGAGGAAAAAAGAAGTGGAAAGTCTACATCGCCACAACTCGACTGAGAGCCAAGACAAGAAGAAAGACGTTCTGGGTGTCCACTCTGAGAAGGATCGACGAAGAGCAAGAGAAAGCGTCGACAGTCTAAGTGATACCCCTAAAAACCACCGGAAAGTACCTGAAATCATGAGAAAAGAAATCGATTCGGTCTCGGAAAGGCATGAGAAGGACGAAGACACTATTCGATTTGTTGACGCTGGCGATAAGAAGAAAGATTCATCAAATGATCACCAACAAATGTCCAGCAAATTCAAGGACAAGAGAGATAGCGTCGACAAACGGAGAGACAGTCGAGATGAACAGGGAGACAAGAGTAAGAATGACAAAATGAACTGCGACGATCTAGAGCGACTGAAAGACCACAAGCGAAATGATTCAATCGATTCAACGAAAAAGAGGGAACACCATGATTCTGACAAAACATCAAGAAAGGAAGATGATCCTTCTAAAAATAACAAGCAAGTTGATTACGATATCGCTGAAGTGAAAAAGGAACCAAAACACAAAGAAGAACGGCGAAAAAATTCGGAAACCGAGATATCGAAGGAGCATTCGATTTTCAAAAAAGTGTTTGGGTTCGCCGACAGCATCCGCCATCATAAAGGTGGTGTTGACAAACGGGACAATGACACCTCAACAGCAGTCAAAACCGACACTCCCGAACCAGTCAATAAATATCGGGAGAAGAAGGAGAAAAAGGAAAAAGAAGACCATTCTGAATCCAAGCACAAGCCGAGGAGGAGCCCAGACAGCACTGAAAACAACAAACACGGTAAGGATGACAAGAGGCGGCATTCCGAGTCAAAAAGGAAAGATTCCGAGTCTTGCGATGATGTCAAACCGAAGGAGGAGAATCACTTGCAAGATTTGAAGCTGCATAACAAATCCGACCGAAAGAAAGAAGACCCTTCTTACAAGGACTCAAATCATCGTAACGCCTACTATGAGAACAACTCGTCTGAGCACAGCAAGTATAACCGGGACTCGGAGAGGCGAAAAGATCCATTGCAAGATGAACCGAAAAAATCAGAATCGGATACAAACTGTTTGGAAAAAATCAAGAAAGATGAACTTGTTGATGAGGAATTTTACGAGAGGCGAAAAGATGATATTTTCAGGAGCAAAGAGGAGTACAGGAGAAAAGGCTCTTTTGATGCGAATTTTGATAACATTTACGAGACTGCCGCCTTCTCAAAAGCCAACTTCAAGGATAATGAAAGGAAGAACGATGTCATCGATCCGACCAAGTACAAACACGATCGTCACCGAGAGAAATCCAAGGACCATGACGTTCAAAACTGTCGGACTAAAGATGAACGCAAAAACGAAACTCACGACAAGCATAAAACTGAGAGAAGGAAAGAATCAGATGGTCACAGAGTCAAGGAAGAGAAGAAAACCAGCGAAGAGATTTTTGACAGCCTAAAAAACAGGGACAACAATGAAAGGAGGAAAGATGACTACGATGGGGTCAAACCCAAGGAGGATAGTTACACAGCCTACAGGGACTCGATACGTAAGAAAGACGCTGCAGAAGCGCAAGAAAGGCTAAAAGAGATAACTGAGCGTAAGAAGGAGGAAAAAGAGAGGCGCAAAGAAAGAGAGCAGCTCTTGTTGAAGGAAACAACTGACGAAAGAAAAAGGGAAAAGGATAACGACAAGTTGAACAAGAGCAAGCCAAGCAGAGACTACAATGCCACCGAACCGAAATTGAACGGAGATCACGATAGCGACTACTCCTTGGATACCACCGAATGCAGGAAAATTATGGTGTATGAAGAGGCTGATCAGCGCGATATGTTGAAAAAAGACAAGAAACGTGACAAGAATGCAGTCTGGCCTGCCACCATTGGGTGTAAGCGCCGGCTCAGCTCGCAAGACAGCATCGACACCAACGAAGATAAGCGCAACAAGCCAGAACGTCGGGATTCAAAAGATAGCGGCCGCAGCAGTGGAAGTAGCAGGAAAGGTAGTGGGGAGAAGCAAATCAAAGGCTACAAGATGTTGGAGGAAAAGATAAAAGAGGACAAAGAAAAAGAGCAGAAAAAGAATGCTGAAGAGAACAACGAAGTTCATGTCCAATTTGAGGAGAAACCCCCAAAGCCTGCTGTGAGAAAGGAAAAACGCAACAGTGGAGAAAAACGCAAGGAAGAAGGTAAATTCAAAAGCCGCCCTCGAGAGAACGGTACAGCCAGCGAGAGTGATATGGCGAGTGGCGATGACGATCCAACCTCCAAGGCCAACAAGAATCGACAACAGCATTCAATTTTTGACATCGTCGATGACGAGCCAGCTTACATCTCCATGTACGACAAGGTAAAAGCTCGTTCCACCAAAAATATGCAAAAACTGGAGGAAGAAAAGCGGCAAGAGAAGCTGAAAGAGAAATTCCACGCTCTGAAGCAAAGTCGGGCCAAACGAGAGGAGAAGAAACGCTCCACTTCTTACGATGAGGATTCTGACTCTGAAAAGAGCTCAGCCCGACGGAGTAAACTTTTGCTGACTAGTTCTGAAGATGACGCCAACTCGGAATCTGATGTCAAACTCAGGAAAAACAAGGTGCGCTATGACACCTCCGAAGACGATGCGGCCACACCGAACTCCACCAGAGGTAAAAAGAGCTCATTTCGCGAGGAAGTCAAATCGGTCAGAAAAATTGTATCCGACATTTCAGAAGACGAAACACCTACTCCTGCCATTGCTTCCATCAAACATAGTACACCTAAGATGAAGATGAACCGGAACATCACTTTCGATATGGAGCCCAAAAGCAGGAAAATCATGTCCGATACTTCCGAAGATGATTCGTCCCGCATTAATTCCACACCGAGGAATATGAAACCTTCTCGAATTCATTCAGATGATAGTGAAGGGGACTTGGGCTTTGAAGATTCTATTCGAAATGAAATCAAACCATTGCCCAATATTACGGATATGTTCCAAAGCAGACCGGTCGAAGTGAACCATTTTACCAACAGTGTTCACGAAGAGCCTGTTCAACACCCACTGCAATCATCCCCAGAATCGTTCAGGAGAAATTCTCTTGACAGCACAGCATCGGAACAGCATAGGAAAAAATCCCATAAAAAGAAACAGAAGAGGCAGAAGAATTTGGAAGAAACGGAGGATGGAATCATCAAGAAACACATATCCAAAAAGGAAAAGAAGCGAGCCCATCGTGACAAAGATGACGAGGAGAAGAGAAAGAAGAGGGCTGAAAGGGAGAATAACAAACGTGATGACAAACTTGAGGACATTTTCGGCCCTTTGTCTGATGATTCTGTCAAAGCTTTGGGTAACAAATGGAACGTGGCTCAAGTTTATGGCTCAGATTCAGAATCAGAAAGAGAAAATATCAGGAAAAAGGAGAAGAAACGGCGTGAGAAGAAGATGAGAGAACTGGACGAAGCTGCAGGACGTGCTATCGAGGCAAAGCTCATGGATACGTGTGACAACATCTCTTTGGAGGAACCAGTCAAGACAAAGAAGAAGAAGCGAAAGAAGTCCAGGGACGAGAAGAACAAGCACCACCAGTCGAGAGCACAAGACGATGAGCCACCCATGTTGGTCCACCCCAAAGAGGAGTCAAAGGACAGCCTTGTGGATGATAAAACCATGCCCGTCATTGACATCAAGGAAGAAGCACCGGACGATCTTGAGGTAATGAGAGGCGATGTCAAAGCTGAGAATGACGGCACTGGCATTAAACAAGAGACCAAAATGGAATGTGACGATTCAGCTGATGGACCTCCTGATCTCAGACAGCAGTCCATGTCTAGTCTCTTGGATAGTCCTCCTCCATTGCACCCAAACAACATTGCAAGCAAGAAACCCGGTATTCCAGGTTTTAGCTCCGAAATCGACGAAAACATTCATGAGACAGCTGTCAAGAGTATATCGGAGTCTACTTGTACAACATTGGATGAATCTGATTTGAAATATGATGATAAGAGCAAAAACGAAGATATATCTGTGCCAGGAGAAGAAGGCAAGCCAACTCCAGTCATCTCGCAAGAGGAGACTGAAGATGCTGTGGCTGCTCTGCTTATGGAGGACACCTTTGGTGGAGGATTTGATGGTTACAACGAGGACACTCCTAAACCAGATACTCCAGTCTCAGAGCCAGATTTGCAAATTGATACAGATACTGAGGATACTTATGATCCGATAGATTTTTCCAGGCCGCCAAGGACTCCGGATATTCCTTCAAATCTTTACCGACAAGCTGATACAAGAGAAGGTTTGGAAGAA
Organism: Nesidiocoris tenuis; assembly: GCA_036186465.1. Lineage (NCBI taxonomy): Eukaryota > Metazoa > Arthropoda > Insecta > Hemiptera > Miridae > Nesidiocoris > Nesidiocoris tenuis. The sequence goes on from AP028911.1 coordinate 17,899,337, forward strand.
AGGATCATGATGTCACTAGCCTGCTCTTCCGATTCGTCTCTAAAAGAGAGCCCAAGGCCTCTGCGGATGCCTCCCACCCCCGACCACAAGCCTGACAAGAAAGACGCCTCTGACTCAGACTCGTTTGAACCAGAGAAATTGTGTAACCATGAGAAGCCGTCTGTTGTAAAGCAGCTCACAGAGCTAGATGATGATGATGACGCATCCAGAGAAGCCACAGCTGCGAAAGAAACTCATGATAACTATACAGCAAAAGACGAAGAAACTTTGGACGAAACTCAACCAAAAGATGTTCTGAACAAAGATCTTGCATTGCCCGCTAAAGTTCCTGAAAAGGATAACCTTCCTGAGAGGCATCCATCTCCTAAGACAACAACTATCCCGCCGCTTGAAATACCTAAGCTAATAGTTATACCTCAGAAGCCACCATCAGCCATTGCTACTACCACGGTACCTCCAAACGTTCCAACTCTTGTCCCTCTCAGTGGGAAATCAGAGTCTCTGGCAAACTTTCAAAATTTTGAACAAGTTCACCACAACCAAATTCAAATTTCTGCCAAGTCTCCAAATCTTCCTATACCTCAACAGTCAACGGTTATCGGCACAGCAGAATTGGCTAAAGAGCAAAATGCTACCCAGCACAGTTCCCCTTTGAGCACTTCCCCAAAAACGTTTTCTTCCTTGCTGCCATTGTTCTCTGGCGACGTGTCGCCCAAATCTCAGCACAGAGTTAAAGTTTCGAACCCAGAAGTTACATCAAATTCAATGCCTTTCCTCACGACCACCACTACAACCACTCCCTCTAGCCAGTTCAGAACTCAGCATGTGGTATCGCCCCCATCATCAACTCCAGCGCAGGCAACTCTGACAACTTCTGTCCATCCCTTGCAGACACAGTCTGCTACGTCTCAGCCTCCGCCTCTTGTGCACGCATCATTGGCTAAACCTCCTTCTTTATTGCCAACTTCACATGGTCCGATGCCACCTCTTACATCATCTCTCCTTGTAAACACAAGAGTTGATGTCATTACTTCAACAAAAAACTCAACCTCGCCCCTGTCTCCTGTCTCTGCTTCCATCGGCCAAAGGCCCAATTTTGCCGCTAAAGTTGGCCACCGCTTACCAATCAACCCTCTACCCCCTCTCAAACCTATGGTCAATTTTCACAGTTTGCAGCCAAGCACCAATGCTTTGGCCAAATCCAACACTACAGTAACACTATCAACACCCAACCAGATTGCTGCACCAGTTCGAACTATTCACCCGTTGGCTAGTCTCACTCTGCTTCCTACTGTAAAAGAAAATAAACCTCCCACTGTTTCATCTCCCTCGGCAACCCATACTAAGCAGCTTCACATCATTACGCAGGTGTCGCAACTATCCCCAACTTCCCCAATGAGTCCCCAAAACGTGAAACTCGTCCGTCCAGCCATAGTAACTGCTTCTCACATCCAAATCCCTCCTCTGCAAAACATTAACATCCAACCTTTAAAAACTCCCGTTATTACTCAGCACTCACCAAACCGAACAAACTCTCCTACTGTCCCGTTACTCCAAACCGTCAACATTGACGATCACATAAAGAGCTCTCCTCAGTTTGCTGGAAAGCCTTTGATACCAGTGCCGTCCAATGCCCAGCTTCTACCAAGCCCAATCGATACCACCCTACATCCAGAGAAAGTGCTCACTCTCAGTCCATCACAACCTCCTGCACTTCAATCCACTGTCGTTCAATCAGTTCAGCCCTTGCAGAAGCCCTCTACCCCATTTGAGGTTATTAAAAGTTCAGACATTAGTCCAAAGGACGCTGTGCCCTCACAAAATGATATAGACACTAAGCTACCTGTACCGACCCCAGTTGAAACACCATCTTCTCTAGCCTCTAATCTTTCTTCACCCAAGCCAACATCAGGGATCACAGGATCGGCAGCTGCGGTCGTGAGTCCCACCCCAGATAAAGTCGAAGATCGAGCCTCGACTCCCAGCATTGCTGTGAAAGATTATCCAAATCCGAACGAATCTGATGGGACTGCAAGTAAATCATTAACTGACGAAAGCAAACCGTTGAATGCGGTCATCCAAGATCTGACGCTGAGAGCTGCCTCCAAACAGCAGCAGCAAACATGCAAACCGAATGCTGTGGAAACCCAGAAATCAGAGTCAACAAAACCTATCGAACAGGTCATCAAGGAGCTAGCAATGAGAAAGAAACAAGTCAGCGATAGTAAAGAATTGGGTCCCACTGAAAACTCAGTTGTCGAGGATCCCAAACGTGAACCAAATGATCCCAAAGTTGGCGACTTTTCAGCCGATCTACCAAATCTTGTGCCAGTAGGTAACAGTGACGATTCTCCTGAAGTTAAGAACATCGATACTGATATTAAAAGCCATCAGGACATTGGAAGTGATGTTGAGCCAATCGAAAATGCAACACCTCAAGCATCCGAGTCAGAGGAGAAAATACCTCTCACGGACCACTCAGCGGACCAAATTGAGTCGTTTCCAAAAGAGAGCTCTCCAGCACCAGTAAAGAAGTTACCGAATTCAGAAGAGGCAAAACTAGATCCTGGTGTGGATGAACCGCCTGCAGCCAAAATATCTAAAGGAATGCCCAAGGAGAGACAATCTGCTGAGCGAGAAGGTATTTTTTTTCTTCGCAAGCATCATTGTGGTACAGTTTTTAATAAATATTCAAGAAAAAATAGATGGCAAAACTTTCTTTTCATGAATGTTTTTGACACATTTTTATTTTTTGTTACAGTGCTACCAAAAGCAGATTCTATTCCCATGCCATCCCGTGGGGGCAGAGGAGGTCGCAAGAGGAAGGGTGCCGGAGGCCGTGGTGGAATTTCAACCAGGAGGACAAGAGCTACAAATGCGCCAAATACCACACCTTCTACTGACATCTACGAATTTAGAGACGACTCTGAAGAAGAAACGGGCCGACCCAGGCTCATTCTGACCATTAAAAGCCCACCTGAACCTCCGGTTTCAACCAAGATACACAGTACTCCTGCGCCCCAAGTAGTCCAACCTCCATCACCACCTTCCTCTGCTGCTTTGGGTGCAACCACCCGAAAATCTCGCCGCTTACAGGTTTGTGTTGTTACTCTTACTTGTCAGCCCAATCCCATAATTTTGATTATTTAAGTTCTTCCTGTGCAATTCCACATTGTTTCTTTGTTAAATACTGGTGCCTAAAAGCCTCTTGACCCTTTTGACAGAAGGATGGACCTAAAGCCGAAGACGTGGCAGAGGATGTTGTCAATGCCCGTGGGCGGCCGACTCGACGAGCAACCAGAAGAACAGTTCCAAATATTACACCTCCTGTGGAGACAACTAGGAAGTCGCCGAGAAGGAAGCAGCAGCTACAGTCAGCACCGCCCGCAACGTCCACAAGCTCGACGCTTCAAGTCCCCGCACACAATACGCGACAAAGGTCTGCATCTCCTGTGCCGTCACCATCAGAGCCATCGGCAAGAAGAAATAAATCGCCTACACCGGTCAGACAGCCTTCTCCAGCAAAGGCGCCCGTCCCGCTTATGGTAATTATTGTCAAAACTATTCATGGAGGGACAATATTTTGGTGAAACCATGATGTCGTAGATCTGAATATTTACAGCACCTGTTTTCACTATGTTCAGCAGAGATGGTATTGCACTTTTCTGGAAAGCCCTTGTTGCAATATACCGTTCTGGGGATAAGAAACTGAACTTAAGGAGGCCATTTTGTAATCATTGTTTATGTGAACCAGGAAATTATATTAATTTCTCATAAAAGTTGAAAACCTAATTTTGTGTTTCTTTTACAGGCTGCTTCTTCTCCAGCGCCTCCAACTCCCCCTCATCAACCTAGTTCTGAGGACATAATGCCAGCCACTCCCACCCCAATAGAGCCAACTGTTCAATCTCAGCCGACTTCCCCTTTGGTAGCTGCAGCACCAGTCCCAGTTGTGACGTCAGTGCCAACGTTAACGTCGTCACCTGTAATGACAGAATCATCAGTAGTTACGTCATCGACAGTGGTAGCGCAATCGCCAGTAGTGACACAATCTGCAGCGATCACTCAATCTCCTGTGGTTATGACGGTGCCAGTAGTAACTTCAGCTTCTGTGGTGACGTCGTTGCCTGTTGTGACATCAGTACCATCATCTGTCGGTCAGCCAACCCCACCACCAACGCCAAGCACTCCAAGCTCTCAGACGGCTCCAACTTCGTCCGCCCCTGTGACTATCACCTCCTCGCATTCCATATCTACTGTCCCTGCTCCAGTACATTCTGTATCGGTACCAGTGGTTGCAGTCCATCCGCAGGTTGCACCTGCCCAAATCAAGGCAACTAATATCATGTCATCTCACCTGCCATCAGCAGGTCAACCTATGCAGCCACAGCCTACGCACGGGCAACAACCTCCTTTTATTCTGTCTCATAACCAACAACTACAGATGACTCAATCTCATGGCCACCAACCACCTTTAACACCATCTCATGGACAGCCGGCTCAACTTCAACCAACTCTTGGTCGCTCGCCACCTCTGCCCCCAACTCCTGGCAAACCAATGCCCATTCAGCCATCTCCTGGGCAACATGCCCCCGTTCAGCCAACTCCTGGGCAACTACCTCCAATCCAACCGACGCCAGCTCAGCCCCCTCCTGCTCATTCTGGGATCACCCATTCTTTGCCAGTTTCTTCAATGCATCCTGTTGCAGCCCATCTCCCACCTACAGCTCACAGTGGTATGCAACCTTCCAACATCAAATACCGTTGCAAGAACTTGGCTGGTGAACCAACTAATCTTATCGACCCTGTCACAGGCCTATTGATACCGATGACTGAATCTGAAGAAGGCCAGTACATTCCCATTGGAGACCCTCACCGTAACGCTGGTGGAAACGTAACTGCCCATCTGGGTAAGGAACCATCCGAAGGAGAGCCCCCAGAGAAACGAGCCAGGTTGTTAAACCTAGCTGGAAAAGACGAAGCCCTCGCTCGCTCGCCACTCTCTCGTCCGAGTGTTGTGCGACCGACAGCTTCCCAACCATCTCCAACTTCATCACCAACAGCCACGCCTCCAGCTGCTCATTCACAGTCTGTTAAGGTTAGTGTAGTAGAACGTTGAGCAACCTTCTTGTGTCGTATGGCTGCTTCTATTTCTGTTTACTTATTGTGAGTAGGTACCAATTAATTAGTGAAGAGTTTAGAATTAAAATATTTATTCCGATGGAGTATTCGTATCTTGATGTCAGATTCTTGAGTATTCTCAGTACTCCATCTAGGTTTTTGGGTAGAAGGTTTTCTGTAGGTACACCTCCAAGACGTGGTAGATCTAGCTAATTACTAAGCCTCTTTTGCAGTACAGTCTTCCGTTATAAGGTTGCTTTCTCTCTATTTCCTCTTAATAATTGTGGCTTTCCTCTACAGGTCATGGTCCCTACGAGCCACCCAATGGAAGCTCATTTGGGTCGGGGCCCGCACATCCCGCCTCAACTGATTGGCAGTGGCCCACCAAAGGTGCCTATGTCAGGAATCGTACCGATGCCTCCTAAAACGCACATTCTACAAGCAGTTAGACCATACCGCGTTCGTCCTCAGGCTCCACCTTCTCCAGCCCAGCATCCAAAAGGACCGATGGCACCCAGAGCGCACATGCACCACCAGTCCATGGGAAATGTAAGTATCATTCTTTCCACTGCTTAGCAAGATTTTCATTGTAAAGTAAACCACCGTGCCTGAAAACCCATCAAACGCTGAGAAATGTAAACCTATCATTCGTTTAATGACTCTATCTTGAAATTATCAATTCCATTTTTCCCCCAGGCTCAGGCTCGAGAAGGCGTTGCCGGTTCTCCAGCACCACCTCAAGGCTCTCTTCTCACTGGCTCCGTTGCTAGTCCACCACTACGCGCCCACCAGCAGCCGGTCGTTACCGGCGCTTCAAGTGGCCGAGCCCTTGTTAAAACTGGCGATTCCCAAAATTCACGAGTCATGGACGGCAAGCACATTGTTGTTCCTCAGCAATCGCAGGCACCACCACCACGAAGTCAAGTTGTCCAGCCAGGACTTCCTCTTTCAGCATATGAGCCTTCAATGGTAAATAGGTTTTTGATTGTTCCTTCAACGTGAGAAATATTTATTTAGAGTGCATGACGGGACTTGTATAGTGTGATTTATGCATCAAAGTCACATTCAAAAAGAACTACTAATTGAAGCATGATGTTTACAACTAATAAAATGATAGTTCATCCGTTTAAACCATGAACACTCTGCCTCCACTCAGTCTCATCAAACTTTTCAGTTCCTACTAAGTTAACTCAAAATTAAATTCATAAAACGAATTCAAGTTTTAGAACAATGATTTTTTTCTAACTTTTCTCGATTGCTGAACTATCGGGAGTAACACTGAACTCGTAATAACAGCTGCCCACACTTATTTCAAGAAATAGCACACCACGCTGCTTTAAACTAGCATAAAACTGTTCTCAGCTCCGTCTAGCGGTTCAATAAAAATAACAGCACTGCTAAAATGTCTTACCTAATTTTATCTATTGTTGACTTGCTAAAACTATTACTGAGTAGACGTTCCTATTAATTTTTCACTTTCTGTAGAAATAATATTGTAGATTGTAAGCTTGTAGAATATTGTAATCTAACTCATTCTTTCAACATTTGAGGATATTCATGGTCTCAAATTCACCTTGATGAATTTATATTAAGGCCTATCCGCAAAGATCAAGCCTTGGACAAACGAGATTCCAACCCCGAGTGATGATTGGGCCAAGTGAATGGTTTGTTGAGCACTGCCTTGCGTTTCCTTCGTTTTTTCTCAATCGGCGAGGAATGCCTCACCTTGATGAAAGCGAAAATGGGGTGGAGGATGACCATGGTGTCAAGTCAAATCCCGGAATACGTCTCTCGACCCCCTTGGTGGCACGCATAGAGGTGATTGGCGACTATAGTGCTTACCTCGAATCACTCCTTACATGGCCTTTGTTGACCGTGACATAAACTTTTGCACCATGAATATCCTCATTGTTGGATTTTGCTTGGGAAAACGATTGCAAATGGTGATGGTGTGTTGTTATGATTGCTAACAGCATAGCGTGGTGGCGGAACTTCTCCCTAACCCGCCTTGGCCCCAGAGACAAAGTCCGCCTCCTGCGCACCAGAACTCCACGCAACCTCAGGTACTAACTCCCTCGTCGATATTATGCCTGTATTCTTATGGAGTGACTGTAAAAATGTAACCAATCTGGTGCTAGAAGCGGGCTGTTGCCTGTAGCATCAGAAAGGCAATGGCAACTTTTGGTCTTACTTTCTCTCTCCTCCAAGATCGCTAATGCGCATCAGGGTGGTTCTCCGTAAAAATGACATTCTTGGATCTGGAAATACCAAATTTTTGAATAGCATTGATTGGGCTGATAGTAATTTCTGGGGTTCTCTACTAGAATTTTTCCGGTTAAATTGTCGTGCCCCAAATCAGTCCATAGTTGCCCTTGATTCATTGAATAGATAACTGCTCAGCTCTCATTTTCAAGTTCACTCAATCAACGATTACAAATTCAATTTGCGGATGATAGTTCCCATTTTTATGTCCATCATCGTTTGGCAGATTATCATGCCGGAAGACTAACTTTTTGAATATTTGTATTTTTGCAGGGTGAAGTTGTCCAACACGTTTCTTCATACCCAGCGCATCACCACTATGTACCACCACCATTCGTTTTCCAGCCTCCATATCTACGAGAAGCTGCTGGCATGCCCACTTCCTACCATAGATCCGCTGCTCCAAAAGGTATTCTGTCTCAAGTTTTTTCTTCGTTTGTTTGTACTAACTGTGATGGCTAGTTTACTTACCCGAGTCCAGTCAATATTCCCACATCAATTAAACACCAGGCTGAGACTGAATCTAGTATTTTTCTGCTGGCAATCAATTTATTGTGTGGCAACGTAAACAGTTGAAATTCATCTACTAATGATTTTCATAAAAACTATCATTTCAAATTCAATTGTAATTTTTGTGAGGTAAGTAATTAAAAATGATTCATTTTTTTCAGCAGCTTCCGTTGTCAAAGGTACAGAAATTGACGAGAGATCCACCATTCCATCTCCTTCTTCAGCTAGTGCCATGGTCTCATCACCACCTCTTGAACTGAGGCGCGGCTCACCTCACGATCGAACTCAAGTTCCTCAAGATTCATCTCAAGTGGTACCTGTGTACATGCATCGCAGCGCATCAAGCCAACAGTTTTACTACGAAAGCCCCCACCATGCACCTCCACCAGCTCACCGTCCTCATAATCCGCCTGCTGCTAACGCGGGACGCCTCCAAACCCCGCCTCACGCATCTCAGGTAAACACATTGGTCAATTTTCAGCTGTACCTAATTCTCTATTGGTCAAAATCAACATTGAGCTTCTTATTTATCTCATTGCTCCGTGGGAGAGTTAAGTGTTCAAAAATAGCCCGAATAACTTGCCGCAAGTGGTTCAACACAAAAAAATTAAAATCGAACGTTTTGCTGGACTTCTGAATAGTAAGACCTTGAACAATTGAGTTTTCGGGTAATTCTCCCTCAATAATTACTCTTCATCTACAGGTACCTCACCAGGCTGACTCACTCCTCATGCTACTGCAGCGCTATCCCGTCATGTGGCAAGGCCTGCTGGCCCTCAAGAACGATCAAGCGGCCGTACAGATGCACTTCGTCTGGGGCAATCCGGTCGTCGCTAGGGAGTCACTTCCTTGCAACAGCGACGGTTCAACACCTCCGCTCAGAATTGCTCAACGGATGAGGCTCGATCAAACCCAAGTTGAAGGGTTTGCTCGAAAGATGCAAGTGAGTGTTTTTGAATTTTTCCCTTTACCAAAACTCATTCAAATTTGTTTTGCCATTGGTTACCTAGCCAGAATTTGTGGATTTTTTGCGTCCGGGAATGATTTGACATTCTTGTACTTTTCTTGTTAAGATGGACAACGAGCATTGCATGCTGCTGGCGTTGCCCTGTGGCCGTGACCACATGGACGTTCTTCAACAGAGCAACAATCTTCAGAACGGGTTCATCACTTATCTGCAACAGAAACAGGCCGCCGGCATTGTCAACCTCGCTGCTCCCGGCTCTCCTCAGGTCAGTTTTATTCTGGATCCATTTCTCGCTTCAATTAACCAACTTCATTTTACGTTACATTAAGCTTGTTCCAAGGCTCTGCTATCTCTACGCACTTTCAGATTGGAAACAATTATTTTCGATTTTTATCATTCCGGAAGAGGTTGCGGAACCCTATAATTAGAATAGAGTTGAAGTTTTCCCTGGCACGGCAGTTTACAAATCGTCAACTGCTGTGGAATAGACATCAGCATTTGAGTGAATTTAAATTCGCTTGCCTTTCAAATTCTTCCTAAATGGTCCGTTTTTGTGGTTTTGAGTCGCATCCTACCAGATAGTTCTGCGAGTTAACGTTTTCACATTCTCTTCATTGCAGCCAGCATACGTCGTCCATATATTCCCATCTTGCGACTTCGCCAACGAAAGTCTGGCCCGTATTGCCCCCGACCTTCTACACAGAGTAGCGGATTTGGCTCACCTACTAATCGTCATTGCGACCGTCTAGTTAGAACTTCAATTATTTCTTCAGCTCCAACTGAGTGTAAAACTAAATATTTCAATTTTCGACGCTGTCATCAGATAATTTTACTAAATTTACTTGGATTTTCTTACATTTAGGCGCTTTTAGCGAGCGGCCGAAACCCAGAGATGGTATGTACCACAATTTTATAAACCCAGGTTAACGTTGGCCTCGATAACATGAAAACGGCTGATTATTCTGACGAATGTAAAAATATTCTCGTTCCTCACGATTTTGACGTACCTAACTAATAATGATCTCAAACTAATGACACGATAATTGTGTCCTAACGCATCAGCGTTGTCCCGATTTTGACTCAACAGATTTGACTTGGAAAAAATCCACCAATGCACGCATAAACATTCTCTTGATAAGATGAAAACATTACTTCGACTTACCTGTCCCCTGATTGTGACATGATCTCCCCGAGAATGCGCCACATTCGTACATTTTCCATGTGAAAAAATTTCTCTAGAAAAAAATCGCGATCCGCTTCTCTTCTTGTTTATTTAGTGTTTACTAGTGTATCTTAATCGTATGTAAGAGGTATTTTTCTTTTTTAGCGCGCATTATTTTCTACGGTTTAGTTTTAGTTTTCCGAATTTATATTTAATTTATACGGAGATGAATATTTTGTTCATTGCTATAGATTTATATAGATTTCTATTCGGCAACTACCTTTTAAAATCGTGTAAATTTTTTCTTGCTAATAAAAAACTGCAGATATGTACATGGTTTTATATATATGTACATAATATGGTTATTTTGAAAGAAGTGTGTATAAATTTACAGCCATTGAGAAGAATCGTTCAAATACTAGTGGCCACTGCGTTTAATGTACATTTTATGTGGTTACCGAAAAATAAGAAACGTTAAATTTGTATATATTGTATATATTATAGTATCAGGTTTAAAGCAATAATGGGTCGAAAAGAAAAAAAAAACTAATATTTCACTGTCTCTCCACTACAACATCGAATCACAGTTAATTTCTGTATGAATTATATCGTCATTTTCATGTTGATTTCATGTGTATAGGAAATTGTATAGTTAACTCGCAATTTTTGAAACCAAATAACCGAAGTCAAACGTAATTTAAAAATTTCGAAAAGAAACTAATTGCTTTTTCACTATATTTAAAATTTAAAACATCGTCTAACCGCAGTTCTTTTTTCCAATCAACACTTTGACAAAAAGTACAAAACGTAATCTGTATGCTCGTATTTGGGGGAAAGGATTGAAGTTTACAACCAGTGTCAAAATTCGACCAAATCATAATCCCTTTTCAATCATAAAATTACAGGTATATGACTTGATCATACCACGCTTACATGATGATAATTGTCATTGATATGAAACTAATGTGAATAATTCTGGAACCTTTTTCCGTTCCCCTCCCCTTTTCATGTAAATAAGGTGGTAAAATAATGTCAGTTTGCTCAAATAATTATAGAAAAAAATGACGATATGCTCAGGACTCATCACATATGAGGAAATTCACTTTCTGATCCATTGACTGCTCCTAAAAAAATCAATAATCTGATCAAATAATTGTTCTACTCATAAATCAATTTGAATACAACATTTCCAATACCTACAAAAATTAAAACATTTTTATTTAGCTGGTTATCCAAATTATAAAGAGTAATCGTTCTAACTATTGCCTAACAACTCTTGGTCCTCACTTGTGATGCGTCCTGCGCAGGATACATAACATTTGATTGCTTCAAGATTTTTAAAAACAAAATGGAAAAAATATCAGTTTAATCGAGAAAAAGAGGCAACTGTACATAAGAAAAGAAGAGAAAATAATGTAAACTAGTAGATGTTTGTTTTGTGTGACTTATAGTCTTCATTGGAAACCCAACTTCTATTTTTTCTTTTTTTATCTCGTTGATACTTTGTAAATAGTTCAGAGTTTCTTGGGCTGTGATCTCTGCATTAAGTTGTATTGTGTCGTTATTTTTCAATTGATAAAAATATATTTAAAAAGAAATCATCCAGTGATTTAAGTTATTAAATGAATAAAGATGTTAGCAAAAATTAATTCTGGCTTTTCTTTCTCCGAATCATTTGACTCTCTTTATGGTGGGGTGTAGGATGCTGGCAGTGATTCTGGAACTAGAGCATTTGGGAAGACATCGAAGAAGAAAATATCTAGTCACTAACTATCACCCAGCAATTAATACTCCCACCAGTCAAACGATATGGGCAATAGTCGATTTTGCCCCAAGAAAAAAGTCAACAAATTTTTTTGGAAGACTTTCCAATCAACTGTTTAACGATTTATTTCTTGCTGCTTGCCAATTGATTTTTCGAGTTTACCAGTTTTGGGGAAGCAGGAAGGCTATAGCATGTGAAACGCTTGTCAGCTTCTTTAATCGGTATTCCTTTTCCTGATAATTCTTCGCAGATGCGAGCCTTTTCGTTGAACCGAGCCCTAAGGACCGACGTGGTGTTCCATCTCGGCTGGGGACGCACCTAGCGGACACCTTGGCTATTATCTTGGGAGCACTGCAGAAACAACATTTTTTACTAGTTTCAGAACGAGAAAGTTGTTCAGAAGAGAGGAAATGTCAAATTGATCAGAAAAATAACAACTCTGCAAAAGTGTCGGCTCATAGCTAGGAACCATGGCATTACCCAGCAAAGGGACCACCGAGTTTTTTGGATTTTGAAACTCCAGTGGTTATTCAGAAATGAAAAAGAACGCTTGGAGCTGGGCGGAAATCTCGAAAGGCAAGTCTTTCACTGGTGAAGCTAATAAACATACTCGACCTTCAGTGGGTAGTTGGGCTATTGAAAGACTAAACTTTCAGTAGTGGAGCTAATGAAAGCTACCTTCTATTCTGGTCGTTGATCTTCCACTGCTCTTGCAGTGGCTGAGCAGACGCACTGAATGCCTAGATACGTATCAATGAACTTCGTACTGGACTGGGTCCTAGTTCGAACGGGGACTGGTGGTTTCAATAATGGTTCTCATAAGGCAGAGGCTGGATTGCTATCATAATAATTATTACGTAATGAGTAATTATTACTCATCAAGGCCAGGTCAGACGAGCGAGCCAGTCGTAAACACTGCTAGAAGAAAATTGTTTGGTGACACTCACTGCCAGCGTTTTTTACCTTCTTTCAAATCTTTCCTTGCTTCAATGATGGGCGATGAACAAATGAGCAGAGGAGCTCACACGTAAACGACCCATTATTTGTCAGGTACCTACTCAACTGTTCATAGTTGGACCAGGAAACACCAACAGAATCAGGTATGTGTTGAATGTTTTTCACTCTGTCCAAATCTTTGGACGGGCCTGCTCTCGCTTTCTATTTCCACACTATTCTTAGACTTTCTTGCCCGTCTGGACTGGCTATTGTCAACGATTCCCTTATACTTGCATAATCATTCTCCGCAGGGAAAGGATGTCCGGCATCGTCCAACTTGAACGAAAGGTGTTTGGCTGAACTCCCTGAGACGCCTGGATTGGTCGTTGTATTGCTTGATTTCCCCTTTGTTGCTTCAATCTTTGAAACCCCATCGGACGTGACGGTATGGAACTTGACTTTGTTGACGGTTCCCTTTGAACTGTAGTGAGTTGGCTGGGGTTCACGCTTTAGTGCAGGCTGGTAAGTGATGAGCGTAGGCTTACTAGAGTTTCTGGGAAGATGTCTCCAAGCGAGGTTGGACTTGTTGGGGGAGGGGTTCTTTTTTCTGTGTTGGTTGCTCTCAGTTTTGGCTGATTGCTGTAGCAAAGTGCTGGAACGTTTTTTGACAAGAAGAGATACCTTGGATTTCTTGCCGGTTCCACGATCAGGATTGTTGAGCAAATTTTTCTTCATTCTAGAGCCATCAACTCCACTTAGCATCTTGCTACTGCCGGGTTGAACGACATCTGATTCTTGCACATTGCCAATGTCATTTCTGAATCGATGCCCTTCAGTTGGTTTGTTGGGCCATTTGGCTCTACCATGAGGTTTCCAAACTTTGAGCGGTTCTTTTCCAGCCATTTGCATACCCTTATTGAACTTTAACCGACTTTGTATCAGCCATGGTCCATTGGTTACACTATGACCAGACGGGGTTCTATCTTGGTGAGAATGCCTCGGATTTCTTTGCTCTGGCGATGATTCGAGCTCTTGTTGATTTCTGACCAGTGAATCCTGAAGGATCCGACATCTAGACTGACTTGTTTGCTGAGAGACACTTCCGCACTCCGGCCTTCGGTAAAAACGTATCACAGTCAAACTAAAATAGCAATATTATTAGAATCCCCATGTTGTACAGGACTAGATTGATAACTGACCAGAAATGATTAGTAGGTAAGTAACGCTAGAATTTTGAGTATCTCATAAGTAATAGGTACCTCCAGATAATAAAGTTTTAATGAACCTCATTGTTTATTATTGTCTTGTTGCCAAGAGATTGTTGGAGTAGGACTAGAATCACTAAGATGGGCAGTCGGAATGAAGGCCCCACCCAAAAAGTCGGCCACACACTATCCGATTACTGGTTGTCAGAAGGCGAGGTATTTCATTGAATGAGGAAGGTACCTAATGACAAAATTGGCAACAAAATTTTGTCAAATCCATAATATTCGATCACTCACTGAGTGGATATATCCTCTTCAGAACTGGTCAGCAACTCCAGAACGCATTTGGTCGCCAGATCTAATTGCTCGCCCTTCCTCGTCAAGCGAGACCTTCGTTTTGCCATGCGAACAATCGGCCTTTGGTACCAACTACCGTCGCCCATATTTCTGGCCTGTGGGCAAATGTTCTTGTATTCGTCGCATTTCTCTCGAAGTGCGGTGCGATTGAACGATTTTATAATGAAGTGGCCGGTCATTGGTTCGCTGTCTAATGCCAATGCGTGTCCTTCTTGTTCGGGCTCAGAACTCGTCTGTTTCGAACAGTTCGATGTTGTTGGTCGATTCCATGGGACCTCCAAAATCTTAAAGCGACTCAGATCCTTAACCACCAGCCTGGATCCCAAGTCGAGATCCTGAGACTGGGCTGTTTTTTTCAGTGTGTGTTGTTCCTGGTTTGTCGCAATTTTGTCTTCGTTGAAAATAAACCTGTCAGGAATTGTCTTCGACATTGTTTTGGCAGTCTTCGGTCCATTGACCGAACCATAATCCGTTTGAAAAACGGTTTCATTCCCTTCAATTGGGGCTGTGGTCTCTTGCGAAGTCGCACCATGTGGAAAATGTGTTTCTGGGAACCGTGACTCCAGCGACTCCATCAATGCTCTACATGAACCAAAGTGATAGGTAGGTAAGTAGTTTAAAGCTGAATCTGGGACTGAACGCAAACTCATTGTAATACTCAAACTAAAACCCACTCACAATCAAAGTCAAAATCAAATTGAAATTCAAACTTATAATCGAAGTCAAACTCAAACTGAAACCGAACCTGAGGCTCAAACTCAAACTTACGTTCATAAATCGAACTCAAACTCAAACTTATGATCAAACTCACACTCACACTCAAACTGAAACTCATAATAAAAGTCAAACGCAAACTAAACCGAACCTGAGGCTCAAACTCAAACTCACATTCATACACATAATCAAACTCAAACTCGTAATCACACTCAAATTCAAACTCAGACCGAACCTGAGACTTGAATTCAAAATGAAACTCAAACTGAAACTGAAACTCAAACTTATAAACAAATCAAACGCAAACTGTAAACGAACCTGAGGCTCAAACTCAAACTTATGCTCATAAATCCAAACTCAAGATGAAACTCTTAATCAAACTGAAACTCAAACTTATGATCAAACTTAGACTGGAAACGAGCCGTTGCACGTGCTGAGACTGGAAACGAATCGTGTGAGTTTCAACATGAATTTAAAATTCTGCTTCAGCTTGAGTTACAGTTGGAGTTTGAATTTGATTATGATTATGAGTTCGAGTTTCTCGTGTTGTGAAGACCAAAAATCTCAAAAATACTCCCGAATCATAGCCTCGGCCTGAACGACACATCAAAACCAGTGCGCGGCAATTTTTTTTTTGTAAAACTTGACAATAAGGAGCTGGAAAATCTGGACATTTGGCGACCTGGTGGCTCTTAAAGTAGAACCCAGGAATGTTCTACCGAAACCAGGACTGCCCTGGTTAAACCAGAAGGTTTGGCAACTTTCACTATCATTTGTCACTTCGTTTCACCTTCAAGTACCTATCTGTTTCAACTTTAACTTCACTTGTATCTTTAGTTTTACTTTCACCTTCAGTTTTCGTTCCACTTTCAACTTTCACTTTGTGTTTCACCTTGAAGTTTCACATTCAAGTTCCTATTTCAACTTCAGTTTACTCGCAACTTTAGTTTAATTTTGACTTTTTCAGTTTCTTAGGCATGTGTGTGGACTTACTCTTGAAAATTTGAGACTTTGGTCAGAAAACTTGCGGGTTCCCGGGATTGAGACGATCCTTCGAATCGAGATCTGGGGCTGGAGCTAGAGCCTTTGCGGCGCTAATTTGGAAGATGAAAAAATCTCATAAATAAAAAACTAGATTAAATATTGGGTAGATTACCATACTTCCATTTACCTCGTGAATATGGAAGTATGAATAATATTAATGATATCGAGTAAACAATAACACACCTCAACTTCCTCTGGCTGGCTGTCGAAGTCAAAGTTAGATTTTGTCACCAGATGAGTCTCCTCTAGGTTTCGTCGAGCAACTGCGTTACTCTTGAGCACTTTATTTCTTTCAATTATTCTAGCAATAGCGGTTCTGTGATTTTCGACTGATTTATTCCAGTCGCTCAGTTCCTGTCGAAATCCCGGTTTTCCATACATATCATTCCCAAATTTCTTTCCAATCAAGAATTCAGCCAAATTGGCCCTGCCGATTTCTGAATCGTTTAGTTCCGGATTTGTTGATACTGCATCTTCCCCGGCAAATGATATAAATGAAGATCGGATTGCTTCTAAACAGTAATTAAGCTGGTTTGGTTGTTCATGGAACTGGCAGTCAGTCCGTTTTTGTACATGGTCACACTCCAAATTGATTGGGTTTGGCTTTGCGGGCTTGAAAAGAATGGATCATCAACAATCTAGTAAAAAATGCTAACTCGCCAAATTATATTACGTGCCTTAAGGATGGAAGACCATATTCATAAAAGCTCCCTAGCACAGGAGCTTTTCGGTGGCCATAGGATGCGTAGACTTGTATTTTTTTGCAATTTTTCTATTTTAGTGTTTACTAGCCACAAATATGGCTTATTCATGTTGTTGGGTACAATCGGAAATCCTCGTGAGTAAGTACCTACCTAGACTACCAAAATATCAAAATCAATATTTGTGCAAAGGGGTATCGCTTTGTGAAATTAGGATGCTATTTCGATACATAAATCAAGGATTAAGTACATGTTTATGTCCATCTTTGCGTCACAGCCCTGTCCTGACCAATTTATGTTTTTTTGGTTCAAATAAAGCACCCATTGTTGGTCTAGTTCTTCCATTTCAATCGGTACGTTCAGAAGAGTTTTATTTTTTGGGTATAATTAGGCGACAGTTTATAACTTGGAAAACCCTTGACTCGGACCTGTCCCTTTCTGTGAGAAAACCATCTACTCTTGTGATGATATACCTTAAACCGAGCTATAAATAGGTGGTACTTGCAGGGTCATTGCAACAAGAGACTTTTCCACGATTGATGGCAAATAAATTCTCGGACGGTCGGCTCGGTGTTTTAATTTTTTTTCTTTGGCTTTCAAGAAGATCTGTGTCAGAATCGCTTTCAGCGCTCATTATTTCACAAGGTTCAAGATTCAATTTTCTATTAAACTGGAAAAATGGCAAAAATCTCAAATTACTTTTTAACGATCGGATCATAGGTGGTCAATCTTTTCCTTGACTGTGCCTCCGGCGAACAGCGTTCCTACCTACTTTGAATGACAATTTGAGCAGAGGCGATATACCTTGAATGCCATCGGGTTGACGTCCAATGAGAATTTTGTTGCGCTAATTGGAATGCAATACTGAGATCCGGAAAAGCCTGAAAGCTTTCCAGGAGAATGGTCCAAAAATAACGGCAGTTGATGATTGCTGTGAGAATCCTCAATCGTTTCCTAAAATCAAGGCGCGTTAATCGTGGGCTAGGTAGCAGTAGCGGTTTAAGGTGGAAGCCTTTCTGAGGCATCTACCTAGGCACCATAATATGGTTTCGTATACCTACTCTAACGTATTCCATAACACATTATGTTTCACGATTAAGTAAAGTTCTGTCTCAAACCCTAATTTTGTTGCCCACCTTTTCATTTTTCATTTTCAGTGAGTCGTTAGTCAGTTCATTAATGCGTCTTGACAATCTATTGAAGCGAATCTGAAACACAGTTATGTACCTAATTAATCTTTTTTCTTCCACAAAATATCTACGAAGTACAGTCATACAAACCTGCTAAAAAGTTAGGTTTTTGTGGTTTAATTCATTGAAAAACTAATTTTTTAAAATAAGAATTTATTTGTGTTTAGCAGTTTAAAGACATGAAAGAAACGCGGCAAATTCTTACAAAGGGGTTTACTATTCACGTGACTTGCTTCCCTTAATTGATTCATACCACTATTCTGTCCAAAGTTTAATTTTTACTCACTTCTTACCTATGTTGGAAACGTGTAGAACAAATTTTGTAGCTCCATTAGTGCTCGGTTTATTGACGTTGAGCAACTTTCAAAAAAGTCAGAAGTGCCTCACTTAAACCTCTATAAATCCTAAACGGTTAAAGCTACAATTGCGGGATTGGTCTCATTCGAATCAGCAACAAAATATCTTTAGCAGAAATGTGCCTAGGCACACCTGATAGGCATAGGTGTGTTGTGTACCTCAGTGTATATTATGAAGGGGAGCATAACAGTAACTTGTTCGAACAAGCTCCACCAACGAGGTTCATTGAGAAGTGAACTACCTGAAAAAAAGATTGAATTTGATAAAGTAAATTATTTTTAACTTCTAACCGACATTTGAAAAGGTTTCCTGGGATAAAATCAACGAGGGAGATCATTTACCTTTGGGCGAGGTAGGTTCTACCATTCTACCTATTCAAAGAAGGAAACGTGCTAGATCACTTTGCTCAGTTATCAGAGATTTCGGCTATCGGACAAAAAGCCAACCCCTGGAACGGCTGTTTACTTTTTTTTTACTTCACTAAGATTGGATCAAGTAAAAATAAATTTTTATAAAAAAAAATGTTCGAGTTGCATGGCCAGGATCCAGTTCGGTACCTCTCAGTCTAGGTCTGTCATTAGATGTCTATATGTAGGGCCTTCGATCCCTGATTCCTGTCAACATCTTACTGAATGATACGACGCTCAAAACCATTGCAGAGATACCATGGTACAGCCCCAGTACTATTTCAGTGAGCCTTTGGCCAATTTTTTTTTCATAATGCTTGTAGAAGTCAGGACAAATTGACCGAGGAACGAAGTAAGGGAGCATCTCCACATTCAACGATGGCCGGAAAGAACTCAGTTCGAAGTACCTATCATGAGTATAATACTTGAGTACCACTATTAGTATTATTCATAAGCTGAATGCTGATATTTCGACGGTGTGGAATCAATACTGCCCGAATCATTTGCCATGCAATCTATGGACGCGTGATTTGCCAAGTTGCCACCAATCCAAGTTTTGAGAAGTAGGCAACCCAGACGCCCCCAAAAGTCACGATGCTTTGAATTGCGAAAATATATTCTTGGCAAATACCTGTTGTGCATAAGTATCCTAGTGCCCCTACGTGGGGGCAGTGTTGCCAACTCGTCGCCTTGCTTTCCCTCTGTCGAACACCAAAAAAACCTCTGAATTCGACTAAAAACCTCTGATTTTCAAAAAGTTGTGTGCTTAACTCCAACATTGAAAAATACGAATAGAAAATGATCAAACTCAACTTCGAGATCGAAGTCAACATCGAGATCAAAGCCAACTTCGAGAACAAAGTCAACTTCGAGATCAAACTCAACTTTGAGAAAAAACTCAACTTCGAGATCTAACTCAACTTTGAAATCAAAGTCAACTTCGAATTCAAACTCAACTTCGAGATCAAAGTCAACTTCGAGATCAAACTCAACTTAGAGATCAAACACAACTTCGAGATCAAAGTTTCCGAACTGACCTCAGTTTCCGAACTGACCTCAGTTTCCGAACTGAGGTCAGTTTCCGAACTGACCTCAGTTTCCGAACTGACCTCAGTTTCCGAACTGACCTCAGTTTCCGAACTGAACTCAGTTCAAACTGACATCAGTTCAAACTGACCTCAGTTTTCAAACTGACCTCAGTTTTCAAACTGACCTCAGTTTTCAAACTGACCTCAGTTTTCAAACTGTCCTCAGTTCAAACTGACCTCAGTTCAAACTGACCTCAGTTCAAACTGACCTCAGTTCAAACTGACCTCAGTTCAAACTGACCTCAGTTCAAACTGACCTCAGTTTTCAAACTGACCTCAGTTCAAACTGACCTCAGTTTTCAAACTGACCTCAGTTCAAACTGACCTCAGTTTTCAAACTGACCTCAGTTTTCAAACTGACCTCAGTTTTCAAACTGACCTCAGTTTTCAAACTGACCTCAGTTTTCAAACTGACCTCAGTTTTCAAACTGACCTCAGTTTTCAAACTGACCTCAGTTTTCAAACTGACCTCAGTTTTCAAACTGACCTCAGTTTTCAAACTGACCTCAGTTTTCAAACTGACCTCAGTTTTCAAACTGACCTCAGTTCAAACTGACCTCAGTTTTCAAACTGACCTCAGTTTCCAAACTGACCTCAGTTTTCAAACTGACCTCAGTTTCCAAACTGACCTCAGTTTTCAAACTGACCTCAGTTTTCAAACTGACCTCAGTTTTCAAACTGACCTCAGTTTTCAAACTGACCTCAGTTTTCAAACTGACCTCAGTTTTCAAACTGACCTCAGTTTTCAAACTGACCTCAGTTTTCAAACTGACCTCAGTTCAAACTGACCTCAGTTTTCAAACTGACCTCAGTTTTCAAACTGACCTCAGTTTTCAAACTGACCTCAGTTTTCAAACTGACCTCAGTTTTCAAACTGACCTCAGTTTTCAAACTGACCTCAGTTTTCAAACTGACCTCAGTTTTCAAACTGACCTCAGTTTTCAAACTGACCTCAGTTTTCAAACTGACCTCAGTTTTCAAACTGACCTCAGTTTTCAAACTGACCTCAGTTTTCAAACTGACCTCAGTTCAAACTGACCTCAGTTTTCAAACTGACCTCAGTTTTCAAACTGACCTCAGTTTTCAAACTGACCTCAGTTTTCAAACTGACCTCAGTTTTCAAACTGACCTCAGTTCAAACTGACCTCAGTTCAAACTGACCTCAGTTCAAACTGACCTCAGTTCAAACTGACCTCAGTTCAAACTGACCTCAGTTCAAACTGACCTCAGTTTTCAAACTGACCTCAGTTTTCAAACTGACCTCAGTTTCCGAACTGGTCAGTGGGAACTGGGGTCAGTTTGGAAACTGAGGTCAGTTTGGAAACTGAGGTCAGTTTGGAAACTGAGGTCAGTTTGGAAACTGAGGTCAGTTTGGAAACTGAGGTCAGTTTGGAAACTGAGGTCAGTTTGGAAACTGAGGTCAGTTTGGAAACTGAGGTCAGTTTGGAAACTGAGGTCAGTTTGAAAACTGAGGTCAGTTTGGAAACTGAGGTCAGTCTGGAAACTGAGGTCAGTTTGAAAACTGAGGTCAGTTTGACAGTTTGAACTGAGGTCAGTTACAAGTTAGGTCAGTTTGAACGGAGGTCAGTTACAAGTGAACTCAGTTTGAAAACTGAGGTCAGTTTGGAAACTGAGGTCAGATTGGAAACTGAGGTCAGTTTGGAAACTGAGGTCAGTTTGGAAAATGAGGTCAGTTTGGAAACTGAGGTGAGTTTGGAAACTGAGGTGAGTTTGGAAACTGAGGTGAGTTTGGAAACTGAGGTGAGTTTGGAAACTGAGGTGAGTTTGGAAACTGAGGTGAGTTTGGAAACTGAGGTGAGTTTGGAAACTGAGGTCAGTTTGGAAACTGAGGTCAGTTTGGAAACTGAGGTCAGTTTGGAAACTGAGGTCAGTTTGGAAACTGAGGTCGGTTTGGAAACTGAGGTCAGTTTGGAAACTGAGGTCAGTTTGAAAACTGAGGTCAGTTTGAAAACTGAGGTCAGTTTGAACTGATGTCAGTTTGAACCGAGGTCAGTTTGAACTGAGGTCAGTTTGAACTGAGGTCAGTTTGAACTGAGGTCAGTTTGAACTGAGGACAGTTTGAACTGAGGACAGTTTGAACTGAGGACAGTTTGAACTGAGGACAGTTTGAACTGAGGTCAGTTTGAACTGAGGTCAGTTTGAAGTGAGTTCAGATCTAACTCAACTTCGAGATCAAAGTCAACTTCGAGATCAAAGTCAACTTCGAGATCAAAGTCAACTTAGAGATCAAAGTCAACTTCGAGTTTAAAGTCAACATCGAGATCAAAGTCAACATCGAGATCAAAGTCAACTTCGAGATCAAACTCAACTTCGAGATTAATGTCAACTTCGAGATCAAACTCAACTTCAAGTCAAAGTCAACTTTGAGATCAAAGTCAACTTCGAGTTCAAAGTCAACTTCGAGATCAAACTCAACTTCGTGATCAATGTCAACTTCGAGATCAAACTCAACTTCGAGATAAAAGTCAACTTCGAGATCAAACTCAACTTCGAATTCAAACTCAACTTCGAGATCAAAGTCAACTTCGAATACAAACTCAACTTCGAGATCGAAGTCAACTTCGAGATCAAAGTCAACTTCGAGATCAAAGTCAACTTCAAGATCAAAGCCAACTTCGAGATCAAACTCAACTTCGAGATCAAATTCAACTTCGAGATCAAACTCAACTTCGAGATCAAACACAACTTCGAGATCAAAGTCAACTTCGAGATCAAACTCAATTTCGAGATCAAGCTCAATTTCGAGATCAAAGTCAGCATCAAGATCAAAGTCAACTTCGTGATCAAAGTCAACTTCGAGATCAAACTCAACTTCGAGATCAAAGTCAACATCGAGATCAAAGTCAACTTCGAGATCAAAGTCAACTTCGAGATCAAACTCAACTTCGAGATCAAAGTCAACTTCGAGTTCAAAGTCAACTTAGAGATCGAACTCAACTTCGAGATCAAAGTCAACGTAAAATGCCAACTCAACTTCGAATTCAAACTCAACTTCGAGATCAAAGTCAACTTCGAGATCAAAGTCAACTTCGAATACAAACTCAACTTCGAGATCGAAGTCAACTTCGAGATCAAACTCAACTTCGAGATCAATGTCAACTTCGAGATCAAACTCAACTTCAAGTCAAAGTCATTTTTGAGATCAATGTCAACTTCGAGTTCAAAGTCAACTTCGAGATCAAACTCAACTTCGAGATCAATGTCAACTTCGAGATCAAACTCAACTTCGAGATCAAACTCAACTTCGAGATAAAAGTCAACTTCGAGATCAAACTCAACTTCGAATTCAAACTCAACTTCGAGATCGAAGTCAACTTCGAGATCAAACTCAACTTCGAGACCAAAGTCAACTTCGAGATCAAAGTCAACATCGAGATCAAAGTCAACTTCGAGTTCAAAGTCAACTTCTAGATCAAACACAACTTCGAGATCAAAGTCAATTTCGAGATAAAAGTCAACTTCGAGACCAAAGTCAACTTCGAGATCAAAGTTAACATCGAGATCAAAGTCAACTTCGAGTTCAAAGTCAACTTCTAGATCAAACACAACTTCGAGATCAAAGTCAATTTCGAGATAAAAGTCAATTTCGAGATAAAAGTCAACTTCGAGATCAAAGTCAACTTCGAGATCAAAGTCAACTTCGAGATCAAACTCAACTTCGAGATCAATGTCAACTTCGAGACAAAAGTCAACTTCGAGATCAAACTCAACTTCGAATTCAAACTCAACTTCGAGATCAAAGTCAACTTCGAGATCAAAGTCAACTTCGAGATCAAACTCAACTTCGAGATCAAAGTCAACTTCGAGATCAAAGTCAACATCGAGATCAAAGTCAACTTCGAGTTCAAAGTCAACTTCGAGATCAAACACAACTTCGAGATCAAAGTCAATTTCGAGACTGAGGTCAGTTTGGAAACTTCGAGGTCAAAGTTTGGAAACTGAGTTCAAAGTCAACTTAGAGATCAAACTCAACTTCGAGATCAAAGTCAACTTCGAGATCAAACTCAATTTCGAGATCAAACTCAATTTCGAGATAAAAGTCAACTTCGAGATCAAATTCAACTTCGAGATCAAACTCAACTTCGAGATCAAAGTCAACATCGAGATCAAAGTCAACTTCGAGATCAAAGTCAACTTCGAGATCAAACTCAACTTCGAGATCAAAGTCAACTTCGAGTTCAAAAACAACTTAGAGATCAAACTCAACTTCGAGATCAAAGTCAACTTCGAGATCAAACTCAATTTCGAGATCAAACTCAATTTCGAGATCAAAGTCAGCATCGAGATCAAAGTCAACTTCGTGATCAAAGTCAACTTTGAGATCAATTTCAACTTCGAGATCAGAGTCAACTTCGTGATCAATGTCAACTTCGAGATCAATGTCAACTTCGAGATCAAAGTCAACGTAAAATGCCAACTCAACTTCGAATTCAAACTCAACTTCGAGATCAAAGTCAACTTCGAGATCAAAGTCAACTTCGAATACAAACTCAACTTCGAGATCGAAGTCAACTTCGAGATCAAACTCAACTTCGAGATCAATGTCAACTTCGAGATCAAACTCAACTTCAAGTCAAAGTCATTTTTGAGATCAATGTCAACTTCGAGTTCAAAGTCAACTTCGAGATCAAACTCAACTTCGAGATCAAACTCAACTTCGAGATCAAACTCAACTTCGAGATAAAAGTCAACTTCGAGATCAAACTCAACTTCGAATTCAAACTCAACTTCGAGATCAAAGTCAACTTCGAATACAAACTCAACTTCGAGATCGAAGTCAACTTCGAGATCAAAGTCAACTTCGAGATCAAAGTCAACTTCGAGATCAAACTCAACTTCGAGACCAAAGTCAACTTCGAGATCAAAGTCAACATCGAGATCAAAGTCAACTTCGAGTTCAAAGTCAACTTCGAGATCAAACACAACTTCGAGATCAAAGTCAATTTCGAGATAAAAGTCAACTTCGAGATCAAAGTCAACTTCAAGTCAAAGTCAACTTTGAGATCAAAGTCAACTTCGAGTTCAAAGTCAACTTCGAGATCAAACTCAACTTCGAGATCAATGTCAACTTCGAGATAAAAGTCAACTTCGAGATCAAACTCAACTTCGAATTCAAACTCAACTTCGAGATCAAAGTCAACTTCGAGATCAAAGTCAACTTCGAGATCAAACTCAACTTCGAGATCAAAGTCAACTTCGAGATCAAAGTCAACATCGAGATCAAAGTCAACTTCGAGTTCAAAGTAAACTTCGAGATCAATCACAACTTCGAGATCGAAGTCAATTTCGAGATAAAAGTCAACTTCGAGATCAAAGTCAACTTCGAGTTCAAAGTCAACTTCGAGATCAAACACAACTTCGAGATCAAAGTCAATTTCGAGATAAAAGTCAACTTCGAGATCAAAGTCAACTTATAGATCAAAGTCAACTTCGAGATCAAAGTCAACTTAGAGATCAAAGTCAACTTCGAGTTTAAAGTCAACATCGAGATCAAAGTCAACATCGAGATCAAAGTCAACTTCGAGATCAAACTCAATTTCGAGATTAATGTCAACTTCGAGATCAAACTCAACTTCAAGTCAAAGTCAACTTCGAGATCAAACTCAACTTCGTGATCAATGTCAACTTCGAGATCAAACTCAACTTCGAGATAAAAGTCAACTTCGAGATCAAACTCAACTTCGAATTCAAACTCAACTTCGAGATCAAAGTCAACTTCGAATACAAACTCAACTTCGAGATCGAAGTCAACTTCGAGATCAAAGTCAACTTCGAGATCAAAGTCAACTTCAAGATCAAAGCCAACTTCGAGATCAAACTCAACTTCGAGATCAAATTCAACTTCGAGATCAAACTCAACTTCGAGATCAAACACAACTTCGAGATCAAAGTCAACTTCGAGATCAAACTCAATTTCGAGATCAAGCTCAATTTCGAGATCAAAGTCAGCATCAAGATCAAAGTCAACTTCGTGATCAAAGTCAACTTCGAGATCAAACTCAACTTCGAGATCAAAGTCAACATCGAGATCAAAGTCAACTTCGAGATCAAAGTCAACTTCGAGATCAAACTCAACTTCGAGATCAAAGTCAACTTCGAGTTCAAAGTCAACTTAGAGATCGAACTCAACTTCGAGATCAAAGTCAACGTAAAATGCCAACTCAACTTCGAATTCAAACTCAACTTCGAGATCAAAGTCAACTTCGAGATCAAAGTCAACTTCGAATACAAACTCAACTTCGAGATCGAAGTCAACTTCGAGATCAAACTCAACTTCGAGATCAATGTCAACTTCGAGATCAAACTCAACTTCAAGTCAAAGTCATTTTTGAGATCAATGTCAACTTCGAGTTCAAAGTCAACTTCGAGATCAAACTCAACTTCGAGATCAATGTCAACTTCGAGATCAAACTCAACTTTGAGATCAAACTCAACTTCGAGATAAAAGTCAACTTCGAGATCAAACTCAACTTCGAATTCAAACTCAACTTCGAGATCAAACTCAACTTCGAGATCAAACACAACTTCGAGATCAAAGTCAACTTCGAGATCAAACTCAATTTCGAGATCAAGCTCAATTTCGAGATCAAAGTCAGCATCAAGATCAAAGTCAACTTCGTGATCAAAGTCAACTTCGAGATCAAACTCAACTTCGAGATCAAAGTCAACATCGAGATCAAAGTCAACTTCGAGATCAAAGTCAACTTCGAGATCAAACTCAACTTCGAGATCAAAGTCAACTTCGAGTTCAAAGTCAACTTAGAGATCAAACTCAACTTCGAGATCAAAGTCAACTTCGAGATCAAACTCAATTTCGAGATCAAACTCAATTTCGAGATCAAAGTCAGCATCGAGATCAAAGTCAACTTCGTGATCAAAGTCAACTTTGAGATCAATTTCAACTTCGAGATCAAAGTCAACGTAAAATGCCAACTCAACTTCGAATTCAAACTCAACTTCGAGATCAAAGTCAACTTCGAGATCAAAGTCAACTTCGAATACAAACTCAACTTCGAGATCGAAGTCAACTTCGAGATCAAACTCAACTTCGAGATCAATGTCAACTTCGAGATCAAACTCAACTTCAAGTCAAAGTCATTTTTGAGATCAATGTCAACTTCGAGTTCAAAGTCAACTTCGAGATCAAACTCAACTTCGAGATCAATGTCAACTTCGAGATCAAACTCAACTTCGAGATAAACTCAACTTCGAGATAAAAGTCATCTTCGAGATCAAACTCAACTTCGAATTCAAACTCAACTTCGAGATCAAAGTCAACTTCGAATACAAACTCAACTTCGAGATCGAAGTCAACTTCGAGATCGAAGTCAACTTCGAGATCAAAGTCAACTTCGAGATCAAAGTCAACTTCGAGATCAAAGTCAACTTCGAGATCAAACTCAACTTCGAGACCAAAGTCAACTTCGAGATCAAAGTCAACATCGAGATCAAAGTCAACTTCGAGTTCAAAGTCAACTTCGAGATCAAACACAACTTCGAGATCAAAGTCAATTTCGAGATAAAAGTCAACTTCGAGATCAAAGTCAACTTCAAGTCAAAGTCAACTTCGAGATCAAAGTCAACTTCAAGTCAAAGTCAACTTTGAGATCAAAGTCAACTTCGAGTTCAAAGTCAACTTCGAGATCAAACTCAACTTCGAGATCAATGTCAACTTCGAGATAAAAGTCAACTTCGAGATCAAACTCAACTTCGAATTCAAACTCAACTTCGAGATCAAAGTCAACTTCGAGATCAAAGTCAACTTCGAGATCAAACTCAACTTCGAGATCAAAGTCAACTTCGAGATCAAAGTCAACATCGAGATCAAAGTCAACTTCGAGTTCAAAGTCAACTTCGAGATCAAACACAACTTCGAGATCAAAGTCAATTTCGAGATAAAAGTCAACTTCGAGATCAAAGTCAACTTCGAGTTCAAAGTCAACTTAGAGATCAAACTCAACTTCGAGATCAAAGTCAACTTCGAGATCAAACTCAATTTCGAGATCAAACTCAATTTCGAGATAAAAGTCAACTTCGAGATCAAACTCAACTTCGAGATCAAAGTCAACATCGATATCAAAGTCAACTTCGAGATCAAACTCAACTTCGAGATCAAACTCAACTTCGAGATCAAAGTCAACTTCGAGTTCAAAGTCAACTTCAAGATGGCACTGCTTGAAATCAATCGTTACATATCTGGTGCAAAAATCCGAGTTTCTTCAATACAAATAATAAGACTTTTGGCTTGAAACCAATATATACATAAATGGTAGCAAAGAAAGTTGAAGATCATCTATACCAAAACATGAACACTTTCGTGTTTGAGCAGCACAATTCTTTCTCTGATGTTTTAAAGCAGCAAAAACACTTGCTCGCCATTAAAAAAAAAACTCTGAAATCCTTCCGAAAGTCTCATTAAAGCCTCTAGAATTGAGGGATCTCTCATCTATCCTTTTTACTTCCATATTTACAGAGTAAATGGAAGTATTGTGATCGTCCTAAAATCGAGAATCGGAACGGAGCTTCAGAAAAAACTTTTTCTTATACACATTTACTCAGAATCACTTCCTGAACAAGTGTCTGTGTGTCCGTCTGTCCGTCTGTCCGTGTGTCCGTCTGTCCGTCTGTGGTCTTTTACAAAAATGGCCATAACTCCCTCATTTCTCAACCTTTTTTCAAATTTCTTGAACTGAAATGTTTGTCTCGGCAAGACCTAACACCCTGTTGAATCGGAATTTGGATAACGCACAGTACTTCCGATATATTTGCATTTTTAGTGTTTTCTATTTTATTTTTTTCCGGCCACAAAAATGAACCGATTTGAGCGTTCTTGGTCTTAAAATCTTTGTTTTACCTTGCAGAATATGTGGATATTTTTTACATTCCGAAAATGTGGCATTTTTCCATTTTGGGCGAATTTTAAAATTTTAATAGTGAATTTTTCGATATTTTTGGCCTAAACACCCTTAAAAGCAGTCAAAATATGATCAAATTGTGTCACAATTTTACGTTTCAAAATATGGAAGTATTGTGTGTTATCTACGCACCACTGGTTTCCCCTGTGTTAGGCACCTCGAAACCTCTAGGAACGGAGGGAAAACCTCTCATATGGCAACACTGCGTGGGGGCGGACCTCTTGGTCACGGGCAACAAGAATGGAGCAACTGGAAATAATGAAGAAGATTGGAGCATAACAACAGCAAACTTCCATTACTGATATCGTGATAAGGTGGAATCTAAAAAGACCCGCAACATAGATCAAATTCAAAAATACGAACTTGGGCTTTTGGGAGTAGTAGAATGTAAAAGCAGTTTATTGCAGTTTTTATGTGTTTTATAGTTTTGGGTTGAGTACTACTCACTAGCATTTGGGGGCGAAAAAATTGAATTAGTTAATGCACTGTTTATATTGTTATAGGTTATACGTGTCAGTACCCCGTAGCCTCCCATTCTCCCACCGTTACGTAAGTTTGTTTGCCGCTCAGGGTGTTGTCAGATTGATGGGAGGAGATAAACCTCACAGTATTTAAATTCATCAACGTACGTCATGATATTTGACGATTATGTCATAAGGAAGCGAGCAGAACATTTCCCCTAGAAGCGGATTAATAATTCTGTTCTACTGGAATGACTTGCGTTCGTTCTGCTCTTCGGCTGCTCAAGTCGGCCAGAGATTCAAGTGCCATCTCTCCTCTTCTTACCTTCAAAAGAACTGTAGCTCATTTCAAATATTTTGAAGATGCCTCCATCCCAAAGAACGGTGAGTTTTTTTACATCGATGGTCCATATGACGAGGAGCCTCGTTATAGGCACCAGTTATACCAAGGATTTTCTTACTTAACTCTTGTAGGCTTCTTCGAGCAATTTTGCACCCTTTCCAGAGAAAAACATAGGCTTTAGGCTTGGAACTCCCACGGCCGCTGGAAAATCCCCACTACTTATCATACTCTGGCTCCTAAATACCTTTATTCACATAGTCGGATAATGTACATTCCAATGAAAAACAGATGGTCGGAATTCGGTTTTGAGATTTTCATAGAGCTTCTACTGTTGAGCAACCGCAGACTCCATACTGGAAAGAATCTATCAGCAACCTACGTACTGTATTTCAGGTGAAACTGCTCGAATCAACATGTTTCAAGCAATCACAGAGGCAATGGATCATTCAATGGAAAGCGATCCAACAGCTCGTAAGTCATCCAAATATTCGTTCAACCAACAGTATTTTACCCAGTAGCGATACGCTGTTCAGAAATTAATCGTGATTATTCGCAAAATTTGTTATTGGATATTTTCATTCCAGTACTTTTCGGCGAAGATGTAGCGTTCGGTGGTGTCTTTCGCTGTTCAGTCGGCCTACAGAAGAAATTCGGCCCAGAGCGCGTTTTCAATACGCCATTATGCGAACAAGGTATAGCTGGCTTTGCGATCGGCGCAGCTGTCGCTGGGTCTACCGCCATCGCGGAAATACAATTCGCCGATTACATATTTCCCGCATTTGATCAGGTCCGTCTTTCCAGCGGATAATGAAAAGTCTGTGAGTTATTGCTTTTGCAATAATGCTAGTCGCATACAATTGGGCAATCCTGTATTTTTGGTGTTATTCTGGGGTTGTGGCAATTTTTGAGTTAATGTGCCAAGAGTATGGGAAAAATCTCCTTCTCAATAAACTCGTTATTTGACAGCTTTATCGGTTTTGATTTGTATGCCTGCTATGTGAACTTAACTTAGATGAAATTGCAGATAGTGAACGAAGCAGCTAAGTACCGCTACCGCAGTGGAGGTCAATTTGAATGTGGCAAATTGACAATCAGGACCCCGTGTGGGGCTGTCGGCCATGGAGCGCTTTACCATTCGCAAAGCCCTGAAGCATACTTCGCGCACACACCCGGAATAAAGGTCGGACTCCGTACTGTCTATTAGTTCCCTCCTGTATATTTGAAATGTTATTATCTGAATTTTGATATTGTCAAACTAGGTCGTTGTTCCAAGGGGTCCTTTGAAAGCGAAAGGGCTTCTCTTGTCTTGCATTCGTGATAAAGACCCCTGCATATTTCTTGAGCCGAAAATCTTGTACCGGGGTGCGGTGGAAGAAGTTCCTAAAGACGCGTATGAAATTCCCTTGAGCCAAGCAGAAATCGTTGTTCCTGGTAAGTCGGGGATTTTTTATGAGGATGAGAACTTTCTTGAATATCCTTTGTTCAAAGTTTGTAGAATTATGTGACTCAAACTTCCGAGTGATTAACCTTCAGGCGATCAGGTCACGATGATCGGCTGGGGCACACAAGTGCACGTTCTTTGCGAAGTCGCTGAAATGGCCAAAGAAAAGCACAATATTTCTTGCGAAGTCATCGATCTGTGCACGATTCTTCCGTGGGATGAGGATACTGTCTATAAAGTGAGTTTGTGATGTTCCCAGGAATGATCGTTTTCTGAATGTACATGGATAGTGGATTGGCAAGTTTTCTGCTCATTCTAATAACGACTATGCAGGGTTGTTCAGTCCAATCAATTATGAGGAAAAAAAACCTTCACTACCAATGATATGGTTGTTAAACTCTTCTTTTGTACACAGATTTGATTTCGTTTGTCCGAATCCGGAATAGTATAACCTGAAAACTCCTCAATTCTTTCGAACCCATCTATAATTTTAAAATGAAAAACGTTCCCCAATGCAAAAACGATTTGATAAAACGTCAATGTTTCCTCTCATTTTTATATTTATTTTTCCAGTCTGTCTCAAAGACCGGGCGGGCCTTGATTTCCCATGAAGCACCTCTGACCTGTGGGTTCGGTTCCGAACTTGCTGCCTCAATTCAGGTTAGTGAGTATAATTCAGAACTGGACTCAATGAACAGACCCATAGTCATATCACCGTTTCAAGTGGTTCAAATTCCTTTCATTATTATAAACACGACCTTAACTAAATCGTTGGGAACCGATTGTGTATCAAGAATAAAAACTCGATGAGGGCTATGAAGTTGTCTGTTTTATGACAAATCTCGACTTCAGTTCACTATTTTTCACAAAATCACTAAATTTGAGTTTCTATTCAAATTTATGCCATTACCTACTTTTATATTCTCTACAGGAAAATTGTTTCTTGAGTTTGGAAGCGCCGGTCTCCCGTGTCACTGGTTTTGATACTCCGTTCCCTCACATTTTCGAACCGTTCTACCTACCGGACAAGCATCGATGCCTGGATGCAGTACTGAAACTCGTCGAGTACTGATAAGCTCATCTGATTTCAAGCCGCCATCTCATAAAAGCGAATTCTGCAAACGAATTGAAATGAACTAAAATCTCTGTTTTAAGAGCTAAATTGATTCCTGCGAGTAACCGTTAGCCACATTACAATTGTGCAGGATTTTTTTGAAAAGTGATTTTAATAAAGAACTATTGCTAATTTTGAAAATGTTATTTTACATTTTATCCAACATTATTGGGGTTAAGTTCACGATCTCTCAAAATGAAAACCAGTGGTGCGCAGATAACGCACAATTCTTCCATATTTTGATACCTATACTTTTGGCACAATTTGATTATATTTTGACTGCTTTGGAGGCTGTTTGGACCAAAAATGTATAGGAACTCACAATGCAAACTCACGCCTAAAATCAAAATACGTCCAGTTATTGCTGCGATTGGTCAAGGTGATGTCGGCGTAGAACCTAATAAATTTCATTGGCGTTCCCTAGCCAAGTTTCTATGTTCATCCCACCACGGCCACCATCGGCGGATTCACAGCCATCAATCGGATAGTGTGTGGGCAACTTAAAAAATATCCACGTATTTTGCAAGGTAAAGCAAAGATTCCAAGACCAACAAATCGGTTCATTATGGTGGCCGGAAAACACTAAAAATGCAAAAATATCGGAAGTACAAAGAGTAATTCAAATTCCGATTAAACAGGGTGTTAGGTCGTGCTGAGACGAACATTACAGTACCAGAAATTTGAAAAAAATGAGAATTGAGGGAGCTATAGCCATTTTTGTAAATGACGACAGGGGGACACACAGACACTTGTTCAGGAAGTGATTCCGAGTAAAAATGTTGGTAAAAGTTTTTCTGACGCTCCGATCCGATTTAAGATTTTACTACGATTACAATACTTCCATTCACTCTGTAAATATGGAAGTAACAAGATTAGACATACCCTCTTTTTCCCTGTGGTTTTTAAATATGAGGAGGAAATCCTTTGAACCTGCAATCTATCTCCCTTTTAGAGGATTACCATACAATTCCATAATTTGGCACTCCTTGAATATGGGTAGAAAACCCAGTTTTTTTTGGAGGATTTTACTTATTTTAAAGTAGTTGGAGTAGCAATCCGAGGCCTAAAACTCTCGACTGTTGGGGTTCACACAGTGCACGCATCAAATACGCTCGGATGGTTTGCTCACGTTCGCTGGTCGTGCGCTCTTGGCGTAAACTCACGATTAGACGACTGAATGTTGACATTTCGGCCCAATTCCCAATAAGACCCAAGGCGCCCAAGTTACCGTAATTGAAGGTAGAACGTTATTTGGCGGCGAACTCGATTTCGTGACATTTGGATTCGAGCGAGATCGCCAATTGAGCCAAGTGAGGCTGACAAAGCAGCAATTATCTCCTATTGGCGAATGGATTACGCCAGAGCGAAGAACTTGCATCGACAGGACGAGAATGGACATTCAGCCGGACGATAATCGTAAAACGTCCTAAAGGCAGTCGATAAAAACGGAAAAAGCTTTTGGTGTCGCTGGTTCGCCTCCCCGAATCAAAAAAGCCAGGACGTGAAAGTGAATCTTGTTACTTGTTGTCCTTGCCAAGGCCGTCGAAGGCCTCTACGTGCAGCATCAAGTTGCCTCTCACTCTCTGTTTGCTATATTCAACCCGTACAAGCCACCGATCCGATCACTTATGCAACCTTAGCCCACAAACGAATGGACGAGTAGCGAACCTTCCAACATCCAGTCACCAGACCAAGATCGACCTGAGCCCCCGGGGCAATGTTTGTACGCCGTTCGGATTCCGAATTAACGACCGGCCTGCAAGGGCAGCGATTTGTGGGCGTACGCGACTCGCGGCGTCAGCCGGCCAAGCATTATCGGCGTTAACGACCAGGGGTGTAGCGAAGTATTGCGAGTTTCAGAATTTTTTACTCTCAGAACTTTTAAAATTTTCAAATAAAGAAAAAATTGTGGATTTCATTCGGCCTTTTTGGACATGAATGTTTAGGTATTGACTAAACAATATGCGATAAAGAAAAAAAATCTGGATTTTCTTCGGTCTTTTTGGGCATGAATCTTTAGGTATTGACTAAAAAGTATGCAATTCAAGACCAATGATGTCAGCTGATCAGGGGTAGTGTCAGACTAAAAACCAGTGGCTGGCAGATGAGAAACAGATTGACCCTGCTGAAACCTGATCTTAATGACCGGATTGATTACAACCTAATGAAACAAACATGGATTAACACCATTAAGAGCAATTTGCCAACCTGACTCAGGATTTATAGTACTAGCAGATTATAAGATCTTACAAGTTGTTTTCAGTTCAGTAGGACTGTAAGTAGGTACCTACGTCGGTCCTTTATTTTTCGGAAAATCTCGGTTTTACCCTTTTTTGTAGGTATGTAGGCCTATCTACCACTGAATCCGAGCAACGAGCACCTTTTGCAAATTGGTATGTAATGTGTAATGAGGGTGAGCCCCTGTCAGGTACCTATAGTTTGGAACAAAGATTTTTTTGCCATAAAAATAATTTCTGCCATATTTTTTGGCAAATCCTGTGGCAGATTTCTTCAAGGGGGTAGTAGGGACTATGTACCAAGGACAAGGGGAACCTTGAATATTCAAAATTCGACCCCCATATCGCAATATAGGTTTGACAGTCTATCCTTAATTTTTTCAACATACCTGCGCCTTTGTTCCTACGGGGACAACAGTTTTGTGTACGTCGTAGGTCTCTACTAATCTATAGGTTAGCCGTGTTTCTTCTTTATGATCGGTTAAAAGTTTGTGCAAATGGCACCAATGATAGCCAATCGTAAAGGGTGAGCGCTTGCAGAACCTGAAAGGACCTTAGAGTCCGGTGAAAGGATCCAAGGACGTCCGCTGTGGCTGCACCCAAGTTGCTGGTGTGCGTCTGTCTGTCGAGGATGCCCTGGATGTCCTTCCAGTTATTCCTGAACGCGTAAAAATAATTCATTCTGCCCCTCGAAGGTCTTTACGAAAAGAAGATTTTTTCTTATACATGGTGTTCCATAATAAATGGACAGGCATTTTTATCTCCGTTGTTTGGAAGTGTGAAAAAAAAGCCAACAGTTTCCCTACTGATTTTTTGCAAGGAATTTTAATATCGCACTTTAACGCGTCGCGCATGCACGAAACGCGCACTTACTTCATTATTTTAAATAGGAACCCCAATTTTTTTATTGCAGATTCGGATCCCACGCCAAATTTTATGAATTTCAGGCTCCTTAATCGATTTTTTTGGTCGCGCGCAACCCGTCCAGCGAGCGCGCAATCCCAAAATTGCGCCAAAATGCAGTCAAGAAAATACTGATTTGCACAATGTGTTTATTTATTTAATGAGAAACGCAGCTAAGGGTCAGAAGGCAGCCTTGATGCTGATTACAAGGAGATCGGTACCTAATGGAAATTACGACAAAACGGTAATATTGGTGTTTTACAGCAGTAAATCAGAAAAAACAGTCAGATCGAAAAACGCATAGCACCACCAGAATCAGTGTTGAAAAATAAGGTAATTTCATGTGCCACACTTGGTGTTTTCCGATGTCTGCCTTTTGGCGCAATTTTGGGATCGCGCGCGACCAAAAAACTCGATTAAGGAGCCTAAAAAGCATAAAATTTTGCGTGAAATTAAAATTTGAATAACTCACAGTACTTCCGATATATTTGCATTTTTAGGTTTTTCCATTTAATTTTTTTCCGGCCACAAAAATGAACAGATTTGAGCGTCTCAAAATCTTAGTGTTATCTGGCAAAATATATGGATATTTTTTATACTTTGATAATTTTTAGCGTATTTTTTTTTGGGAGAATTTCAAATTTGGCATATTGAGCATATTTGTGACCTAAACACCCTTGAAAGCAGTCAAAATATGATCAAATTGTGTCACACTTTGTGTGTTACCTACGCACCACTGGTTTTTTCAATCTTGTGTCACACTTTGTGTGTTACCTACGCACCACTGGTTTTTTCAATCTCTTCCACTGGGTTGTTTCAGTTGGAAGTAAGATTTTGAATTATATTCGCAGTACTGAATTAGTTTTGAAGTGGGCGCATTATTCGTGCGTTTTGTGCGCAGCTGGCGATAACGGCCGCGCTCAGCTGATAACGGCCCTCTCAACGGGCGGAGGAGGAGGTTCCCCTTTTGAAGGAGGTGGCGGTCCACTCTCAGCGGGAGCCGCCCTCCTCCGCTCCTTTCGGACTCGTCGCGCTTTCGGTGCCGGAGTGCGCGTTCTCTGCAGCCACCGCCTCTCATCAGCCGCCGATCTACCGCCCCTCCGCCTCCGCAAACCGCCTCCGGCATCGACGGTCACTTTCCTGACCCGCCTCCTTACACACCGCCGCCCCCGAGGTATCTGCGAAGAAAATTCGTTCCACCTATCCGGAAAACTAGCGATTCGCGTTTCGTGACAGTTGAACGATGGAGCGAAAAGATAACGATGTTACCGTTGCCGAAACGGCCCCAAAAGATGATATCCCCGTGGCCGCTAATGACGTCCCTGCCGTCCCCAAAAACGTCCCCAAAATCCCCCAAGTGTCGGCGAAAGTTCTCGATACCTGCGAGCCCGACAACCGGCCGAAACGCGTCCACGACATAAAGAATCTACAGTTCATGCAGGTCAGTAATTAGTCATTATCGTCGACGACGACGTAACTTAACATGACTGGCTACCCGAGCACGGCGATCGGTGACGTCAGAGTAACGTGCGTCAAACGGCACGCTACCATATGTCAACGTACGCTCTCGAATCTTATCATAACACCGACTAGAATCTTTTTAGTGTTGATTTTTTCACGGTAGAAAAAATTTATCATTTGATTTTTTCTTCAAATTGTTATCAGTTTTATGACCTTGGAGTTCTGGTGCGTGTAGATAAAAAAGAGAAACCGTCCTGCACGGTCCTATTGTCCATGCTTATTGCTCACTATTCCAGTGCGATAACTATCCCGTTCTTAGTTGACTAGGTATTGAAGAATACGACCTATTATATAAATTTCCTTATATTGTTAATTTTCATGATTTATAGAATTTCCAAGCCGAATTGAGAATTTTCCCAACCAAATTGAAAATTTTATTTTCCAAATCAATTCGAGAATTCGCCTGATCAAATGGAGAATTTCCAAAATTATCTGTTGTAACATAAATATCCAATAAATTACCATTATTATATACCATGTATTATCCCCATATTTAATAAGCACGATGGAAACATCCAAGTACCTACTACTAAGAAGGTGTGATCATAAAAAAAAAGAGAAAAGACGGAGCTTCGAAAGAACTTTTACTCACATACAACTGCTCAAAACCAATTTCTGAACAACGTCCGTCAGTGAGTAATTACGAAAATGGCCATAGCTTCATCGATAATTGATATTGGTCAATAATAATCCCAATTAATTGATTATTAATGATTGATATTGATCAATGATATCCCAATTGATTATTAGAGGAAAGTGCCCAAAAGTGGACCCCCATTTTGTTTTTTATCAATAAAAAATATAGAACAACGAAAAACACATTTTTAAATGCATGTAACGATAGCACGGTAATGTTTTGTATCATTTCTATCTCAATTTATAAAATTATACTAAGAAATAGTAATAAAAAAATATATTTCTCAAAACCCTGCAATTTGGCAATCCCAAAAAAAGTTGCCTAAAGTGGACCCCTACTAAATATTACAAAAATGGATGGAAAATTACATGGAGGAATGACATTAAATCACATAAAACAATGCTAAGTCAATAGTAAGTATATAATAACAATAAATTATCCTTTAATGCTAATGAATATATCGCTTTCCGATTAGGCATCATCATTTTTTGAAGGCGTTACTCCAGGCAAAGTCTCCATCACGGACGACCCAGACGAAACGCAGTCTTCTTCACTGCTTGATTTCTCTTCGAAGTTGAGACGTTTTTCAGATTCAGCAGGTGTTTGAACATGAAAAATAACGGGTTCCGCATTAGGAAACTAAGGGGGGTCCACTTTAGGCGACTATAGCCTAATTATTCGTTACTCTTTCAATGTTTAACAGACCGTTCAAGTGAGACAACTTGATGATAAATATTACCCTTATTCCTTACTATTTCAGAATAATACATGCTGGAAGCCTTACCTTCAAAAGTGTAGGAGAAATGTCGAATAACGTATGACACTGTAATAATTCTAAAATACAAGAAATCACATAATGGCGAACTGAAAGCCGGCAGATGAAGTAGACGACGTGAGGGCTCCTACATGTTGTCACAGAAGTGGGAACTACTAGTTGCGATTGGTTTCGGTAAAGTTCAGCACCGTAGAGAGCCTAAAATGTCAGGGGTCCACTTTTGGGGAGGGGTCCACTTTTGGGCACTTTCCTCTAATAATTAATTGATTATTATTGAGAATTATTCTCAACCCTTATTCTTTCCTTATTTACAGAGTGAATGGAAGTATTGTAGTCGTCCTAAAATCGAGATTTGGAATGGAGCTTCAGCAAAAACTTTTACTTATACACATTTACTCAGAATCACTTCCAGTTCTTGGTCTTAGAATCTTTGTTTTACCTAGCAGAATGTGTGGGCATTTTTTAAAATCCGATAACTTGGCGTATTATTATTTTAGGCGAGTTTTAAATTTTGTAGCCAGTTTTTTGATATTTTTGACCTAAACACCCTCAAAAGCAGCCAAAATATGATCAAATCGGGTCACACTTTCACGTTTCAAAATATAGAAGTATTGTGTGTTATCTACGCACCACTAGTTCAACGTACACTTAAGATGAGAAAAAAATTCTGTGCACTTTCCACAAAAAACTGGCCAGATGACCTGATCATCAGGTGGGATTCAATACGAGAGCAAAAAACCTATTATTTGATATTCCATCATTTAGGATCAAATGCCCCCCACCTTGGACGATCGCTTAAAATAAGTCGGTCCGAGTAACAGAGGGCTACGCCCACCCGCTCTCTTTTTGGAATCGCTATTTTCCCGACGCCAACTCATTCATTCTGTTCCGAACGAACGTTTCTCTCTGTCCTGTTTCGAACGTCATTGTCTCGTTGACCACGATATGAATAACTTCGCATTCTTCCTCTCATAGGTCGGTATTTGAAGGCACCATAAAGGATTTACCATAAGAAATTCTTCAATTACAACTCACCTTAAAATGCGAAAGACCTACAAGTAAGCAAGTTTTTTCGGATGGAGTTCATTCAGACCCGAAAGGCAAAAGTTTAGGGAAAATCTTATTGAAAAAGTGTTGTTTTACCAGTTTTCTCTTCAACCTCGTGTTTTCTGTACTCCCCGCAGAAAAAAGTCGGATTACTTGCCTTCAACTAAAATTCGCGAGCTTTCCAACGGTGTGCTCAGATTTGAATTTACTCAATAATTGAAGGCGCTACGGCCATTTTAGGGAGTAAATGTCAAAAATACAGACATGCTAAAAAGAGTGTTTTCTAGCGGGATAGGAAAAAATGTCTGCGAGTAAGATTTGTGGGAAATGACCTTGTAGAACATGTTTCCTCATTTCTACCATGGATGGTGTAGACACCTTGGGTATGAATAAAGAAGTTGAATGACCACAATGCTGATGTATCATGGACCCACGCACGTTGATTCGGAACAGAAGTACGTAAACCCCCTGATGTGTTCTCCCATAATATAAGACAATGACATAT
Organism: Nesidiocoris tenuis; assembly: GCA_036186465.1. NCBI lineage: Eukaryota > Metazoa > Arthropoda > Insecta > Hemiptera > Miridae > Nesidiocoris > Nesidiocoris tenuis. The sequence continues at coordinate 17,939,043 of AP028911.1, forward strand.
TCGAGACGATTAATATTTCTTCGAATAAGTAATTCCTGATATTTCACACCCACGGGCAGAAATCCGACCATAAAAACCAATCTCGCTCAACATTTTTTAAGGTGTGGAAATTTTCGCCGAACTCTAGGAGCGTCTCTAGAGTCACTGGGCAAGTTTCCATGCAAATCGGCAGAATCTTCAACCAATGGGAAGCCGCGATGTGTAGGTGCGTTGAACCGAAATAAAAAGTGACAACGGCTGGGTGGAAAAGAGGACAACCTTGGACAGGGCCCACGTTTCACTTGGGTTCGATGAGGTTGTTCAACCTCGACCTTAAGATCTGTGGATACGATCTGCTGGCCAAAATGACAGTCTCAAAGGTCTGAATATAACGACAACGGGGGACAGGCTGTTCACTTATTGTCGCCGATAATTTGGTCTCCCAGGCCATGGACGTGTGAATGAGGAGCGACAACATAGTCGAAGAAAACAATCGCCACGATGAAATAACAATTTACCTATTATGCCCTTTTATTTGCTTGGATAACAAGAAACTATTCGCGAGACTCGCTAGTTGGGCAAACAAGGGCGGATGGTCAACGCTAAGGAGCCACCATTGCAACATAGTTTTCAGCACGTTCGTTTCATGACGAGTACAACACAGTTTGAAACCGGATTCATGATATTTGGGCCTACTTAAATGGTTTTTTATACAGGTTAACACTTAGCAAATTTGTAAACCATTTGAAAATTCCTACGAAGAGGTCAAGTGCTCTAGGGTGATTGGAAATTTAACTTTATTTCGAACACTAAAGTCGAAATCGAGTTTTCTCCAGAAATTAAGGAAGTTATGGCAGACTCAGTAAATTAAGGTCGAAATCACGAAAAAATCTCTAAAATGAAAATGTGACATTAATAATTCCAAATTTTGGAAGCGAGTAAAAAAATTTTTATACAGTAGGTACCTAATTTTTGTTCGAGTTGTCCTGGGTACTGAGCTATTCAGAAGACAGGGTCCTTCCGATAGGTGTAGTTTCCTTATAGTTTCAAAAATGGCACTCAATATAGTTTGTTTAAATTAGCATTTTCATTTTTGGGATTTTTTCCAGAATTTATTAGTCGAACTCAGGTCTTCATTGAACGCTCGTACGCCAGCCGAAAACCAAGCCACATAATTCGGCAAACTTGTTCGACAAATACCTAGGTACGTTGCGCAAACCATTCGAAATATCGGCGCATCAGAAAAAACTAGTCAGCACACGGGGAAAAACGCGAAATTCGAGTTTATGGGAATGTAACGGGACGGTAAAGCGCAACAATATGAAGGATCTTTCGCTAGACCTACCTACCAATTTTTCATTCATACGTCATGCATCCCAATCGAGGTCGGATCTCTACGATTTCAAATGAAAAAGGTCTTACCTTGGACCAAACGCAGACAAGTTCGGACATACCTGTAACAAAAAGAGAGAAATCCGTTAAAGCTCCATTCGTTTCAGAAAAGTATATAATAGAAGTAGTACGATACGCATACCGCTAGATAGATAGAAACTTGAATTTAACTTTAAATTTAGTTTAACTTACGTTTAGCCACGTCGCTCCTTGTTGGCCGATGTCCTCCGGCTGCATACGATGCACTCCGTGGTGTTGCACTTCTCGAAGCACAGGATGTTTCCACAACTCAACGACACTTTTCTTTCTTTTTATGGTAAAAATGAAATCTGAATTTTAACTTTAGGAAAAAATCCATAAATACCAATTTAACCGAGGGATTTTTGAATTTTTTAAACAACTCGATTTTACTCAAAGCTTCCAAGTCGATTTTTTTTCTACGGTGAAAATTTTCAACGAAGATCTACTCAATTTTTAAAGGTAGGTAGATAACTTTTGACAGTTGTATAAGAACCCCAGCTTACAATTTTCAAACGTACTCATCCTAACACTTATCAAATTTATGGAAATGCATCCCCTTGAATAAACACGCGGCACTTGATCACACCTGCAACAAACAAGAAAAAGCATCGTGGTTAGACATCTATGTTAACTGGAATCAAGAGAACAAAATTGTGCCTACTACACTGGATAATCTGTAGACTAGGGTTAGGATCAGTTTCTGAGTTCACAAAAATGTATTCTGAACAGAGAAAACACCATTCTGAATTTCCAAGCATTTCTCATTGGATTCCTTGCATGTTTTTGCACATTTCTCATTTCGTTAACGTCAAAATCGATTAAATTTCAGAGGCTAGACAGTTTTTATTAGAAGCTTGGTTGGGTAGGTATACCTACTGTCATTCCCTAACACTTTTTTTAGACTTTCGACACGGTTTTCACATTTAAAGATACGACAAGAAAGATAAGAAAGAAAAAGCGTGAGAGAAAATATAAATACCTAAGCAAAAGATAGGGACCAACTTACAAAGATTCGAAAAAGGTGAAATAGGTTCAGCAAAACTCCCTAGGATCGTCAAAGATGCGAAATAGCGAAACCACAACCAAGAAATCACGGGCAAAACAAGATTTTTCCAAGTTCCTGGAAAAATGCCCACTCAAGCGCAAAACGGAGAAGGGAGATGGTGGAATTAGCTGAAAAGATGCTAGGGGCGCTTGGGTCGAGGACGCACTAGATGGAGATCCAGACGCCTATCTCAGAACACACACGCAGGCAGCGACACACAGAGAAACTTTCCGAGGCAACGTTTGGACGTTGACCAGAATGAGAGTAGAAAGACCAGAGATTACAAGAACTAGGTATGCTAAGGACGTTTGATGATCTAAGGCCCGGTTTATTGACAAAATTTATCGATCCGATATCTAAGGAAGCTTTAGATAAACATTTCCAAAGAGATTTTTACATTGAAATTTGATGTAAAACAACCGTGGTGAATTTTATCTGAAGCTTCCTTGGATATCAGTTGGATAAATTTTGTCGATAAACCGGGCATAAGAAAACATTTTTGAACACTATCTTGAGCACTTACTTTGTCGAGCCGATGGAATGTCGAGCTTTGACTTCTGGCGATCCGACGAACAGGGCAGCAGACGCACAAAGGCTTATCAACCAAAACGACACGAAACCAATCAAAAATGGTTCTTCCCTCAACCGGCGCGACAAACGGACGGACAGCGAATCGAAACGAGCGAAACGGGACGGGAAGAAGATTGCTAACACTAGTCAGCCACATTCATCGAATTCTAGAATCACAGCTAACAAATCAACTATTCGCGAAATTATCACGAACCTTCACTCAACGAACGATAACAGCAATTTTGGTTTTCTCCTAACCGAGTAAAACACAAATAATTAGGCACAACCTATTGCACAGCCGATGCAGACGCGACACAACCGACGCGGAGGGAAGATGGCGGAAGACTGAACGGCGACTCGCACTTGCAGAGCAGGCGCAGGCAAAGATTTGTCGAGTATGAACTGACATGAACGAACATGCGCGCTCCTCGGATTTGGTTTTGCGCCTACGATTTGCTGAGTCAGGTCGGGCGGCTGATACTAATCCGAGCAACTATTTCTTCCTGCGGCTGCGGCCCAGGATGACTAGTTACGTGTCTAGCTAACCTGGGGGGCCTGGCCCGGGCTAGTAGCAGTGTTGCCATGTTGGGGGTTTTTTAATGCCCGAGTGGGATTTCGGGGGCGAAATTTTTTGTTTTTTTTTCTTGGTGGTGTTTACGGAAGTTAGGGGATTGGGAAAAATTGAAAAATGAAGAAATAACAGCTAAGTACGGCAGATAAATGCCAGCTGAGACTGCACAGCTATTAGGTTTGAAAGATAGGTACTCAAATAAAGGCTTGTAGGAGATTTGTATTGAAGTTTCGACTGACTCTAGGAGCTACAGTTGTCAAAATAATTTGTCAACTTTAAAGGTTCGTATATAAATTATATGATAGGAAGTCGGAAAGAATGAGTATTAAATAATTTATACTTAGTTTGAGTTTTGAACTAAATTTCTCCATTTGACTTGAAAATTCGCAATTTCGTTTGGAAAATTCTCAGTTCGACTTGGAAATGCTAGGTACCCAATAAGAAACTAAAATTGAGGGAATGGAAGTTGTCTGTCCCGCGAAAGTTTACGAGTTTGTTTACAAACTCTTACAAGACGGTTTCGGCGGTCAAGCCATCGTCAGTACAAACCCAAACTGAACACCACAAACACCTTATATAGACAAGGGGTGAAGTGAAAGCAGCAAGTGAAAAGCCAAAAGGACGAAAATTGGTTTGACAAATTTGATGTTTACACGTTTCAAGCGGTTTTCCTCCAATCAGCAGGACTCCGAAATAAAAAAAACTATATTTTCGACTTTTGGAAACTTTCATCGTTCTTCTACAGCTCCACATAATCGATAGCAATAATTTATAGTACCTACCTATAATTAACAATCCGCCAAGTGAATGTAGTTTTCGTCAAGGACGTCGAAACGGCGGCATCCTATCACGCCCGATACGATGCCGACGCGTCCCATTCATGATCGATCAGGTTGTCGACATTGCTCCCATTTCGGCCGACGGAACGAATGTCGAGTTTTAAGGAGCGCCCATCTCCAAGTTTTCGTGACTGCCCTTGCACCGCTCAAAGGCGACCGGATTCCGAAGGGCATCGACGCGCTTCGGGCTATTCGGCCGCGTCCTTCCGAAGGGTCCTTCCGCATTCAAGTCCTGAACCGAAGATAAGCCTCTTAGCACGACGGACCCGAAATTGTTTGGTATACCTAACTCCAAAGAAAACAAGCAGTAAAATCTTCAAAGTAAACCAGCGGTGCGAAGATAACACACGATACGTCTATATTTTGATGCGTACATTTTTGGCACTATTCGTTTACATTTTGACCGCTCTTGAGTGTGTTTAGGTCAAAAATATCAAAAAACTCACTATGCAAATTTTAAAACTTGCCTCAAAAAGAAATACGCCATGTTATTGGAACATAAAAAATATCCACATATTTTGCAAAGATTTTAAGGCCAAGAACGCCGGAAAAAATAAAATATAAATCACTAATAAAATAGAAATCACTAACAATCCAATTCCGAATAAACAGGGTGACAGGACGAACATTACAGTTCGAGAAATTTGAAAAAAGGTTGAGAATTGAGGGAGCCATGGCCATTTTTGTAAATGACCACAAACGGTCAGGAACTTATGACCACAGACACTTGTCCAGGAAGAGATTCTGAGTAAAAGTGTACGAGTAAAAGTTGTTTCTGAAGCTCCAATCCGATTTACTTCCATATTTTCAGAGTCAATGGAAGTATCGTCCTAGAATCGAGAATCGGAACGGAGCTTCAGAAAAAACTTTTACTTACTCAGAATTACGATCTCAACCGCTTCCAAAATCGCTCAAAATTCAGCGGAGGGAGAAAAGAATTGATGAAAAAGTGTAGAGGGAAAAAATCTCTCGATTTCTTCCCATTCAAGCACGAAATGGCGCTCCGCTTTGCTATGCGAGTGACAACTGAGGCTGCGGGTCGAGGAAATTGATGCGAGCCAATAAAAAGTATTCTATCCTTCCTTTTCATGGGGACAATAACTGATGAATGGCACGACGTGGGAGAGCGGGGTTATTCACTGTCTGATACGCTACGGTACCCAATGTGAAGAAAGCACATCATTGCCAATTTTAATTTTCAAATTTGAGGGTGATCAGTATTTAAAGAGATTAAATTTCCGATGAGTTGCAAAATTAAGTTGAAAATTATACTTTATTGTATTATCATAGATTGGGGGTCCGGCTTCCAGTTTCAGTTTGAGAAGCAGTTCGAGTTTGAGAATCAGGTTGAGTTTAATTCTCAGTTCGAGTTGGAATTTCATCTCGAGTTTGAGTTTGACTTTCAGATTCAGTTTGAGTTTCATTTCCAGTTCGAGTTTGAGTTTGTGTATCAGTATCAGTTTGAGTTTCTGTTTCTGTTCGAGTTTGAGTTTCGGTTTTAGTTTAGTTTGAGTTTTGGTTTGACTTTGACTTTCTGTTCGAGTTTGAGTATCAGTTTCAGTTTGAGTTCTTGTTTCTGTTCGGGTTCTGGTCTTTCGACCACCGCTGCTCCACGGAGCGTAATCTATTCCTAATTTGGAGGATAGAGACCGTTAGCCTCAGTTATTTACGGTGGGATCAGGAACCAGGAGACTTCCCTCGCCTGCATACCAAACCAATAGCATCGGTAGCTGCCTGGCGATTGCGTTGGCGCTAAATTTCTCACCGGGCGAGTTTCAAACATAGAATAGACCCCCAGGTACCTAAATGAAAGTGTTGAAAAGTGTTATATGTAGTGTTAAAAAGTGTTATAAAGGAAAGTAGTGTCGAAAATCTTTGGCGCCTTCTTGGCAAAATAAGCGGATGCCTATTTTTTATTTTTGATGAAAAAATGTCAGCCTCGAAGCATCGGAATTTCTCGCATTTTGAAAGCATTCGAAGAGGGGAAATATCTCTGAAACATCTCCTAATGGACGAAACTCGTTGATCCGTCGGCTGATCCGGTGACAACAAACTGCGACGGTCGGGCCGCTCGAGGAAGTCGCGCGGTCAGTCGGGCCTCTCCAATAATTGGATTGAGCGGTTAAGAGTTATAACTTCTGAAAGGCTTCCCCCGTCCTATTGCGACATAAACTTACTCCGGGAAGGCGCTTTTTATCGGCGGGGAATCAATTCGTTATAATTGACGTCGGTGATCGGCTCCGCGTCAGAAAAGGTCGCGACGCGGCCGCGTTGCGTCACGCTCCGTTCACTTACGTCCGGAGAAGAAAAGACTTTATTGCTTTAACAAAAACAAGAAAGCGGTCTGCCCATGATTATGGGATGCCTTTTGAGACAGAATACCCAGAGTACAAGAGGACGAAATTTTTTTCTGAAATGAGGGAATGCGAACATTCTCAGAAATATATTCAGAGAAAAATATAAATGAGTATAACATTTCAACAAAATTCAACCCAATTTTAACGTTATTATCGCCGCAGTATGAATTTCAATTTCACAAATGACCTCATCGTTGAATTCGGCCGAGAATCAGACAAACGGGCGCTCCTGGATAGACGATAAGGAACGGATTTGGCGCCTCCCGTCTGAATGGCGCTATCGCTCTTCTGGCCGATCGCGCTCGCGCCGCCGGGCGGCTGTAAAAACGGCGGTACGCCGACCCGAACGGATCGCCGCCTCTGGTGAAACGTTAAGTTGAGCGTTCGTCTGTTGCCCGCCCGTCTTGGACGTCGGGCGAACCTTCGGGCGGGCCGCCAGAATTATCCTGACCTTACATTCTTATCTGACTAAATTTAGAGCGAATGAGATGGTGACGGCGGACGATTTGAGCCGCCGAATATTGCGCTCAGAACAAGAGCTTTCCCCCCTCCAGGGTCCGATACAATTAAAAAATATAAAATATAATCAATATAAAACGTCAGAGTGTAAAATTTGTCAGATTTCTGGCACTGATTTTTCCTGGGAATTTTCCCTGGTCTCCAGGGGCTCGATGGAAAGTTTTAAAATTTCAATATTGCAATTACTTAACAATATTTTGAGATAAAATCAAGCTTAATTATACAAGTAAGCAGAATTTTATTACTCCCGTATTTCGGAGTAAATTGAAGTATTGTAATAATCCTAAAATCGAAAATCGGAACAGAGGTTCAGAAAAAACTTCTAGTCATACAGTTTTACCCAGAATTACTTCCTGTACCGGTGTAATGCCTGTCTATGTGTCCGTCTGTGCGCAATCACAAAAATGTCCGTATCTCCCACAATTCTTGACCTTTTTTCAAAATTCTTGAACTGGAATGTTAGTCGTGGCCGGACTCACCCTGTTCATTTGGTAACCCTGAAAACTTAACGTATTCTTTTATACTTTTGGGGAGGGGTGAGTACCTATCGTATTTTGATTGTAGGCGGGTTTTAAAATTTGAGTTTGAGAATTTTCCAAACCAATAATAAAATTTTTCAAAACAAATTGAAATTTTCCCAAACCAAATTAATGATTTTCCTTGAATGAGCATAGTTTTTGTTAGATTAAAACCTTCAATACATCCGTGTGATGCGGTGTAACGACTAATTCTAGTCCTTACCAAAGATACAAAAAAGATCGTTGAGCCTGAGGTCGCCAATTTATCAGTAAAGTTTCATTTCGGTTATGCCACTTCTAGAACTCCACGTATTGGGTCAGAATAATTTTGAATTATTCATTAGGGAAGTTAGGCAGTGGTGCGTTGATAACACACAATACTTCTATATATCGTTTTGTAAACGTTTGAAACAAATTTATTACCTATGTTATAACGCATCAAAATGTCAAAAATGCTCTTGGTATGCAAACTGTAAAATCTGGGTTATCAATTTTTCAAGGTGATACCATTATAATGGCCTTCACCCCGTCAATTAGTCTAAGAAAATATGGCTGTTATTTTAATGGCTATGAGTTAAACAGCGATATTTTTTAGACTAATTGACGGGTTTAGGGCCATTATAATGGTACCACCCTGAAAAAAATTGCTCTCGAGCCCTGAGGATGATATTGTGTGTATCGAAAGCTCGGCAATGAAGGTGGTTTAATGTAAACCCGAAAAAATGCCCCAATCCCTAACGTTGACACAAGGACTAGCAATGGTCGATCTTGCATTTAAATGTTTACTTCGTTCTGAAAATATAGAAATTAACGAAATTTCCCAGATCAATAGGGAGTTTTTGGAAACTTCGTAATTTTTACCTTTTCGTTATACGAAATTAGTAGTTTGTACGATTTAGTCAACCAAAAGTTAGGATTTTATTTTGTTTGCATCAGTTACGTTGAATTGTTGGCTTCCCCAGCCCTTCGAGCTACGAATTTGCACGATTCGTGTACGAATTAGGAGGAAAAAGTCGTACACGAGTTTAGAAATTCGGAGGCGAATTTGTAGCCATGGATGTTTCAACGAAGAAAAAAAACCAAAACGCTCAAACCCGGTTTTTTAGAAAAAATCCATTTTTGTCGCTTACGTGTCTAAATTTTCCAAGCATTCCCAGGATTTGCCCGGTGACTACTTCGTACAAACTATTAACTTCGAAGTTACAAGTTTGTACAAGTGACAAGAGCACGAAATTACCAAAAACCACCTCAAACCTGTTCTTAGTGAACCTTGGAATTCATGCTCAAAAGTTTCGAGTCAAAACGATTAGGATTATTCAAGATTATCGGGGTTATTCGATTTTTCAAAATGATAGGATTATTGCTTCGGACACCCAGCATAAGGAAAGATGTTCAAACAATGCGAATCGAGGACGCAATCGAGAGGGAGATTTTCGGACTGTACAAAACAATAGATAGAGGGCGATAACACGGATCATTTGGCCCGCTAGTCAACGGAGAGTAAACAGTGCGTGGATCCGTTTCATTTATCGTACCAATGTCAGTCAATGGGCCGATGGCTGAACTCGCGCTTTATTTATGGACGGCGCGAGAACATCTTCAAGGCTACCTTTGAGTCTGTCTGCTGCCCTTGTGTTGCTAATAAATTGCATAATCATTTCGGTCTTGAGCGTTTGTTTGATTTTCAAAAATACTTCTACCTACAGTCATGAATTTGGTGTAAAAAATTTTATGGGTGAAACTAGACCGAAAATGTTTCGTTTTTTGTATAGTTGGCCGTGAAGGTTGTTAAGTTGATGGTATAGACGGGCTCATCCATCATCCACTTTCGAGTTTTGTCGGTATCGATTTCATTTTTTCGATTTTCGACTGCTCATAAGTACTGCTATGAATCGAATCGAAAATCGAAAAAACGAAATCGATATCGACAAAACTCGAAAGTGGATGAATGCAGTTTTGGAGGGAAACTCTTCAAATATTCTGTATCAGCATACAGATCAGTACCTATACCTGATATTATGTCAGTACACTGATTCGACGATTACTGTTATTCTGATTCAAAGCTAGGATCGGAGCTGTTGCAGCTCAAAGGGCTACAAGTGGTTCCATGTACTTTCTTCGCGTCGCAGTCCTTCCTCCGCCCGCGCCGCACCTTATTGATCTCGGGGGGCGCCAGCCTACTACGCCGAACCCGGCAAATCTGGGTCATTCAGTACCATATGGAGGCGCTTTCGAGGATCAGGATCTCTAAACCCGCAGGAATTGCCAGGAACGTTTGCTTTCTGAATTGAGCACTTTATTTTGATCTGATAAAATTTAAACCTTGAGGGGTTTGGATGGCTTTTTTTGTTGGAAAATGTTTTTTAAGCTGGTATACCTACCAACTCGTTCAATCGTCAATTTCCAAATTTCTAACTAAAAAAAATTTTTTTTTAAGGGTCAAAAACGAAGTTGTTGTAGTTCCGGTATTTGGCGATTTTAGTCCATAAGGGTTACATTTCTGTATGGACCAAGAATAGGATTATTGTAGCCAGTTAAATTCCCTTCATTCTGGGGCGTTTGACATTTTTATTTCGAATTTCATTCTTAGAGTAGGTAACTGAGTTTTCTAGAAAACTTATCAATTTTTTTACATTTTTTCCCATACCTATACCTTGAGCATGGTTTGGAATCAAACTTGGAAACAACGGATTTTTAATTCCCATAAAATGTCCTACATTTTTGGCATTGCATACAATTTTTGTCAGACGGCTCCTTCTTGGCGACAGTTCACCATAAAGTCGGCCACTCACTATGTGATTGCTGGTTGTAAGAGTATGGGTGAACATGGGATCTTGGCTTGGAAATTCCAATAAAATTTATTGGATTCAACGCTGACGCCACCTCGACCTATCGCAGCAATCGGATAGTGTATGGCCGACTTGAAGATGTCACTAGTCGGTAGCTTTAGAGAAATCACGAAAATCGGCGTGCCCTCGGGTTTTTCTCTTAAACGCCTGGTCCGATTTTGCTAAACCGCCCGTTATCCATGCACCACTGAATTGGCTCGTTCCAGTAAAAGCAGAGTTCAGGAAGCCCTTCAAGCTTATCCCGGCCTCTCAGACGCATTATTTGCAGCATCTCACCCCAAGTGCAAACAAGGAGTTGGGTAGTTATGAAGCCGAGCAGAATATTGAACCAGAGCGAAGGGGAGACGAGATGTTTCCTGGTAACCGTAATAGGCATTAGCCAACAGATGAGAGGAAAATGGAACAGATGGCCCCGAAATTACTGCGCCTTGCGAACGGGGCCGCATTTACTGGGTTTTTGCTGTATTGCGGCGCGGTAATGAGATGATGTTAATCTTTGATGATTCTGGGGCGAACATATTCAAAAACAGGATTTTCCTAATTGAAAAGTTCAAAAACAGGAGTCCTAAATCAATTAGAAATTAGCCCCAAGTGTTACGGAATTGGAATCTCGATTGTCGATGAATTTCCTCTTTCTTTATTACAATAACGTCATCCAACGGAAGTGGCTATCAGTGAATTAGTTCTGCACGTGGGCGAATCTAATGAACGACGTAGATTGCCAAAATCTAGGATTCGTGCCTTTTTCTATTGGAACAAAGATACAGCTGAGTTGCTATCGGCTCGAGACTTCCGAACTGTTTCATTTTTCTTTCAGGATATACATTTTTTTGTGCCTACGGTACCGATTGTGAACTTTTGGCCAAATCCCGACTATTTTTCCTTGCCATTTATAAAACCACCCCTTATTGTCCATAAGACTTTGAAGAAAAGACTCCTTTTCCCATTCTACAGCGGAATATCCCTGCCGCTGCTGAGTTAAAGTACGATGCTGCTCAGAGAGTATCTTAAAACCCCCAAACCAGTTTTATTTCCTATCCGTTCTATTACAGTTGTTACAGCTTGAATGAAATGGCCGTCGGACGGTTATTATGTCCGGCTGATTTTCCGCGTTATCCCTTCATTTTTCATCTTGATGTGCAACACGAGGCTAAGAAATGTATTTACGGGTCGTTGCTCCGTTGCCACCATGGGACGTTGCTAGGAGAATGGACTTCTTCAAGGGGGGTCCTTAGAGGGGCATTGCCCCCGACGATCCAGAACTTTTGGCGACAAGTTATATAGCGAATGTGAGAGCAGCAGGTGGTAACATTTGATTTTCAATCCATTCAAGTTTCCCCGCACAAAATAGACTGTTGAACGTTTCATGATGGGCTTGATATAAAATTTTTCATGGCTCAACCGCAGTCAAAAATTGGGGTAAAAATTAATCTAATCTTTTCAAAAGGCAAGATGGGCCAGCTGAGTACAAGAACTACAATATTGCCGTGATTCAATATTCAATTGATTGTTTTTTGGTACCTACATTTTTCAACATCTATATTCACGAAATATGAATAGAATTAAGTACCTAAATTTCTGAATATGACTGTTGTTGGTTCTTTGGTATATAATCCCCAACGCATATTAAATGAGTTGAAAATTGAATATTTACCAGAATTGCATTCAACACCAAAAAATACCCATCTATAAATACATGTACCTACTCTATTTGGAGGATTTAAAAAAATCCATGTTCCATTTAATTTCCGATCTTATCACCCACTGAATCAGACCCACTAAAATAGATTTTGACTAAAATTGCACGTATCTATGGAAGTACTTTGTGTTACCTGCGCACCACTTGTTTTCCAGTTCATTTTTTGAGCTTCAAGTAAATCCCTTTAGATATTTCTCGTTCAAGGATTGGCCTGGTGTGTAAGGTCATATTGGCGAACTTAAAAATAAATCTTGGACGAAGCACCTGGTGGGTGACCAAACAGCGCGTCGTGAGACTTTGCTTTTCCCCTTGTCCGCCCCATTGAGCTGAAGTGGGGGCCCCGATTGTTCACGTGTTCATCCCTTGAAGCCGTAACTGAGCACGTGGGTTTCGACGTAGCGTGAAACGTGTTGAATCTACATCATCTTGCTTTCTTATGGAAAATGCGTTTCCACTGTCGGACCAAAAATGTCAATTGGTTGGAAAGCTCTTAATACCTCAAATTTGTTGTATAAGTTCATTAAAATCACATCAACATCTACATCACATCAACATTCTAATGATTTCGTCAAAGATCAACTTTTCAGTTGCCGTGAAATGTGGCTAACACAATTTACCTATTCTTCATGCATCAAGTTGACCCAATTGTAGATCCCTACCGACTCTTAACTATATAAACTGAATTTATCGAATCTGTGAATATTATGGCTCAAAAATTGACCGAATAATTATGTTACCGATTTATTTACCATACGACTTGAGCCCGATTATACCATTCCAATACCACCGTACCCGAAATTAAGCAAGGAAGGCTTTGATGACTGAATTATATTCAAACAGATTCATTACATCCGTAGCAAATTGAATTCGGTACCTCCGAGGCTACCCACTGATGCGGACTGCGTGTTTGACATAATCTCCTCAAATATAATCGCCTTTTCGCCATTTATTCATACTGACTCGTCCGCACAACTGTTACAAGACATTTACATGACCTCATGCAAAACTCCTTTCGAAAGTGAACGATGCTCTGTAACAGGTGGAGGTGTACAGAGCCGCAGTGACGTTTCACCTTCCATGTATAAACTAAACGTTTACGTTCAGGTATGCAAATACCGTTGCAATGCGACTGTGTAGGCATCAATCTTACGGAGCCGTTGCCGTTGTCATGAAATCGAAAAGTTTCCTCATCACCGACTGGACATTTACATCCCATTCCATTCTGAAAGTGCAGGTAAACTTGCGGGCGCGAATTTCTCAAGCAATGTCAGAGATGAATACCTACCTACCTCGTGCCTAACCGCTGGAGGTATGCAATAGGTAGCTAGTCAACCGTGATTTTAACCGTCCGCATAGTTCGAGCTTTGTTCCCTCGCATTGCAATAAATAGCTATGACTGCTCGAATTGAGTTGTTGCATTTTATAATCGCTGTTTATAGCATTTCCAAGAATTGAGAATTTACCAAATCAATTTGAGAATTTTCCAAAAATGAATTTCAGTATTTTCCAAGGTGTGCTTTGGAAAAGTCTAAATATGATGGCTATGGATATGGATATATTCGTATTCATATTCACTAAAATGAATCACAATCAATAAATTTGTATTGGTATTAGGCCACCATAACCTCATTAAATGATTCATATTCAAATTTTGAATATACCTCACTTGGCTCGAGAATTATTGCATCAGCTAAAGGCAGAAAAAATGAATCGTTACTCGCCGAAATCCTCCCAGAGGCCGTAAATTTTCTCCAATAGACTTCCGCATTGTTTCAGTAGGTAGGCGTCATAAGAAACGCCGAGAATTTCAGAGAAATCTATCCTTGTTCGGTATGCTTATTATTTACGATGATAAACCACCAGCTACCTGCTTTGTTCAAAATCCAGGCAAACCATTAATCCGATCCTGGGTCAAACTTTGATCAAATGCAAATCGAATCGTTTGCTAATTTGACAACCTTATGACGTCATACGCTTTTAAGGCGCACCTCCGAATCGTTTCGAGCCAGACCAAATTACCCCGTCTCGTAGTTATAGGGCAGATAGCGATTCAGATACGGAATTCCATCAACCCTCCAACGGTCGATCTAGACATTCAAAGCCACTGGATTCCCTTTCAAAGCCTCGACTGCCAAGGTCACGTGGACGAAGTCAGTAATTAACTTCTGGGCCACTTACGTTTCTTAATAACAGTGATGATTAAATGACTGACCACCGAGCTATATTGATAACGAGTGGGTTTCGATGAATCATATACAATTGTGAAATTTTGGTATTTTCGCCAGGGGCAAGTGGGTATCTGTGGCTCCGATCGCAAGGCATATATCAGGTAATTGTGATCTGATCTACTGATAAATTACGGCAGATTTCAAGCAGATATTGCAGAAAAAATACCAAAAAAAAGCACCCAAAATTTTTTTAGACCTTCTCATTTGAATCACTTTTAACATTTTTGGGCCTTTTTCCAATTTTCGGAACATCGAAAAATCGTTCCTGTAGTACCACACTTTTTCGTTGGTTGCAGAAGAACTGGAGACCGAGCAACTGGTGTCGGAAGGGGTACACCCGTGATGCAACTGGTGGCCAGTTAAAATACCCTGAAGTGATCCCCCGACGTTCTTCGGTTTCATCTGTTCTGTATTACTATGATTTCCTGTACGGAAGATGTCCCTACACGCTGTAAAAACTAGCTCATTCTACGGTTAATAACGCGCATTCGGCTAGCAAGCCTGGACAGTTTTTTGTCCCAAACTAGTGGCAGGTAGAAAACACACAATAATTCAATGTTTTGGTTTTTTGAACAAATTGATTGTATTTTGATCACTGTGGAGGCTAAAAGGATCAAAAATGTCGAAAAACGCACTATGAAAATTCTAATACCCGGTTAAACTCAAATAAACCAATTTATATGAATAAAAAATATCCACCTATTCTGGTAGGTAAGCCAAATATAATAAGACCATGTGCGCTCAATCGGTTCATTTTTGTAGCCAGGAAAAAATAAAATAGAAAACACTAAAAGTGACAATGTATCGGAAATACTGTGAGTAACTGAAATTCAGGCTTAACAGGGTAATGGGTCTTGTCGAGGAGAACATTCCAGTTCAAGAGATTCGAAAAACGGTAGAGAATTGAGGGAGATTGTAAATGCTTTCAGACGGACGCACGAACACTTGTTCAGGAAGTGATTCCGAGTAAAAGTGTGCCACTAAAAGTTTTTTCTAAAGCTCCGTTCCGATTTGCAATTTTAGGGCGACTTCCATTTAGTTCGCCAATATGGAAGTACCTAATGCAGATATTATTTTTGTGCGTTAAGAATGGGGGCTTTCAAATGTCGCGCCCTCTGCCGATGACTGGAGGAAAAGTTGCGCCTTTTATGAAACAGTGTTGAGAAAGCGCAGTTCGTATAACGGCGATAAAAAGTACGAAATTACGCAACGGCTTCGGTATAGGCGATCTTCCAACTCAGCTGGGATGCGCCAAGCGTTCGCCTCGGTCCGAGACGAGGTCGAGAGGTCGCTCGCCTCATGAGCCGGATTGGCGTAACGGGGATAGGGGAAAACGAAGGCAGAATAGCAACAGGAGTGAGAGAGATGTCAGTTAATCATAGCACCTAGAGAGAGGAAGAGAGAGAGACTAGCCCTTAGCGTCCAAACGCACTATCGATGAAGTAAAAAGTGCCGGGAGCGACTTGCTGCAACGAGTCAAGTCCTGTTTGCACCTGTTGTGCGAGGTCCCTCCTGAGTCTGGCATATTGTAACTGTATATCGACAGTGAACCAGCAAAACCTCGTATGGCGGTATGTTAAAAACGTATGTTAAAAACCCAAAATTTTAGAAAAGATGAAGAAAACTTCTGATTGCTGGCTGCGCGAATGGAGATGACCATGGGGGAGGGGGGGGGGCTTTGAATCGCCAATATGATGGTTTCAACTTTGAAGGTACCTCGACCACTCAAATTAATGAATTGTCCCGACACCTCGACCAGCTTTTGAAAAGCGAATGAGTGCCTAAAAAGCGGCTTGAGTTCATTTTCTTGACTTGACGAGGTGCGCAGGGCGTTGTTTTACCAGTAGGACTCAAAACATCATTTTCCCATAAAACTCAACTTACAAGGTTTTGCAGATTCACTGTCGATATATGAAATTTGTATAAAATTAACTTTATAAAATTTCTGCATGGGGTTTTTACATTATTTTCTGGGTTTTCAGTCATTAAATCGAAATATCATCGAATTGATTTTTCTCAAGAGTTTACGATCAAACCCACATTACCTCGTTGCTATGAATACGTTGATTTTCGGTGGAATCATGAAGACCTCGATGAATTATCGATTCAAATATCGTAGAAAGCCGATAGGGTTGAAAATATTTTGAAACCCAGAAAACAAGCGTGTCAAGGCAAACGACCTTCTTATCCCCGTTTGAGACGGTGGTCCTCCGTAGGGTTTCTGCAACCCGGTAAAGAAGCCCCAAAAGTCGAGAAATGTTGGGCATTGTGTTCGAAACTTTTACCACGGGTATAATCACTTTTTCGTTTACAGCACTCGTAGGGTTTTATGTAGGAAATAAACAATCAAGTGGATTCTATTTCTGAGACGGGCAGTTTTCACAAGTTTTCTATAAAGTCATGAATGCGGAACCGATTGGGGCGTGCGTCTTTTATAATGATTAATCAGTAAAAAAATCTGCGATACGCTGAATCGTCAGTCGGTTTATCGTTTTTATAGACGCAGTTCGAATTGAGGCGTTGAATTACATAACTGGCTTACACCATTTTGGGGGTTTTCCGTGTTTTAGGACAATTGTATCATTTTTGAAAGAACCGACCTAGTAAGGAGTTCTTCAAAATTCTTCAATTTACCGTGAGATAGGAATAAAAAAATGCGTTTTGGCATGTTAACTGAAGCAGTTTTTCCCCCAAAACTTGGTAAAGGAAGCCTTAACTAGTTGTGCAACTCTACGCCTCAATTAAGCTACAGGCTCTAGTAAAGCGCTCTCGCTGCTGAGCGTGTTAGCCTTTACTCAAGTTTAGAAAATCTATAAACTTCCCTACTGCCCTGATTGAAACGGCCAGGCTTTGAAACTGCGAACTTCAAAGCGCTCCATTCCCAAAGATACCGGATAGCATCCTAGATAGAGTTAGGTTTCTGGACATCTAGATCCTAGGCTTACTCCACTCCATTCTCTTCAGTGATGCCAAGATGCGGCAGGCAAAACCCCTCAGACGAGGTCAAAAAAGCCCCAAATCCCCCATATGAGAAAAAATCCCCCAAAAACCCCAAAAGTTAAGGACGAAATAAAAAAATAGTATTGAAAACCTGAACTAACTCCATATTACCCACCTAAAATTTTATGTAATAGGTACCCAAAACTATAAACTATTTGCACTTATTCCTTCAAAATAGCCACACGTATTATGCAAATCATACAATCGACTTATTAGGCATTAAAAATTATTTTGACGAAAACCGCACGCAAAGTCGGCAAATAAACATACCAAATCATCAAAAATAGAAACAGGTATGTTGGCCATACCAATACGGTATGTGTACCCACAAATAGATACATCCCAATTCCCAAATGGCCGTCATTTGGGAATCTATCTTTCAATTCAAATCACAAAGCTGTGCAGTCGCAGCCGATCCCCATCCATTTTCAATCCATTCATTTTTCAATTTTTCCCCAGTCTCCCGATTACCGTAAAAACCCCCCAAAACATTGCGCCCCCGAAATCCCCCGCTGGCTTAAAAACCCAAATTCGGGGAGAAAAACCATAGCTTACCAACACTTATTCTCGTTAGGCTGCGGCTACAGAATTTCGCGAAGTTTAGGCCCCGTCGAATCGGCGTAGCTGAACGCTCAAGTGACCTTGCAGTTGGCTACGCCGACGGACGCCGCTCTTGCTCGAGTGCCCGCCGTTGCTTGGAGTCGGAGGTGCGATCACCTGGCGCCCTTCACCTGATTATCGTCGAACCGCTGCTGCCAACGCGAGCAAGGGAGTGGCACTTGCGAGTTCCGAGGGTTGAACGAGAGCAGGCCTCGTTTCCTTCGTGGGCGAGCAACGAGCACCTATCGTCTAGCAAACTCGGAGTCAAACTCGAAGTCAATCTCACAATGAAACAAAAACAAAAACTCAAACTCATAATCAAACTCGAAGTCGAACCTCGTAGTCGAACTCGAAGTCAAACTCACAATAAAACAGAAACTCAAACTCATAATCAATTTCGAAGTCAAACTCACGATGAAACTGAAACTCAAACTCAATCGCGAAGTCAATCTCACAATGAAACAAAAACTAAAACTCACAATGAAACAAATACTCAAACTCATAATCAAACTCGAAGTCGAACCTCGTAGTCGAACTCGAAGTCAAACTCACAATAAAACAAAAACTCAAACTCATAATCAATCGCGAAGTCAATCTCACAATGAAACAAAAACTGAAACTCACAATGAAACAAAAACTCAAACTCATAATCAAACTCGAAGTCGAACCTCGTAGTCGAACTCGAAGTCAAACTCACAATAAAACAGAAACTCAAACTCATAATCAATCGCGAAGTCAATCTCACAATGAAACAAAAACTGAAACTCACAATGAAACAAAAACTCAAACTCATAATCAAACTCGAAGTCGAACCTCGTAGTCGAACTCGAAGTCAAACTCACAATAAAACAGAAACTCAAACTCATAATCAATTTCGAAGTCAAACTCACAATGAAACAAAAACCAAAACTCACAATAAAACAGAAACTCAAACTCATAATCAATTTCGAAGTCAAACTCACGATGAAACTGAAACTCAAACTAATGATCAAACTTGAAGTCAAACTCGAAGCCGAACTCGAAGTCAAACTCACAATGAAGCAGAAACTCAAACTCATAATCAATCGCGAAGTCAATCTCACAATGAAACAAAAACTAAAACTCACAATGAAACAAATACTCAAACTCATAATCAAACTCGAAGTCGAACCTCGTAGTCGAACTCGAAGTCAAACTCACAATAAAACAGAAACTCAAACTCATAATCAATCGCGAAGTCAATCTCACAATGGAACAAAAACTAAAACTCACAATGAAACACATACTCAAACTCATAATCAAACTCGAAGTCAATCTCACAATGAAACACAAACTAAAACTCATAATATAAGTCGAAATCAAACCCATCGTCGAACTCAAAATCAAACCGAAACTCGAACTCATTCATGAACTCGAAGTCAAATTCACAATGAAACAGAAACTGAAACTCACAATGAAACAAAAACTGAAACTCACGATGAAACAAAAACTCAAACTCACAATGAAACAGAAACTTGAACTCATACTCAAACTTGAAGTCAAACTCTCAATGAAACAGAAACTAAAACTCATAATATAAGTCGAAATCAAACTCATAGTCGAACTCAACATCAAACAGAAACTCGAACTCATACATGAACCCGAAGACAAACTGACAATGAAACAGTACCTAACTGAAACTTCATAATCAAACTCGAAGTCGAACTCGAAGTGAAACTCACAATGAAACTAAAACTGAAACTCACAATGAAATAGAAACTCAAACTCATAATCTTTGCGTTCCTGTTTCAATGTGAGTTTGACTTCGAGTTCGACTTCAAGTTTGATTAGGTATAATCAATTCATCAAATCTTCATAATTATGAAGTTTCAGTTGCTGTTTCAGTGTCAGTTAGACTTTGAATTCGACTTCGAGTTATCATGAGTTTTACTTTTTGTTTCACAGTGAGTTTGAGTTTCGGTTTCATTGTGAGTTTGACTTCGACTTCGACTTTGACTTCGACTTCGAGTTTGACTTCGAATTTGATTATGAGTTTGAGTTTCTGTTTTATTGTGAGTTCGACTTCAAGTTTGACTTCGAGATTGATTATGAGTTTGAGTTTCTGTTTCATTGTGAGTTTGACTTCGAATTTGATTATGAGTTTGAGTTTCTGTTTTATTGTGAGTTCGACTTCAAGTTTGACTTCGAGATTGATTATGAGTTTGAGTTTCTGTTTCAATGTCAGTTAGACTTTGAATTCGACTTCGAGTTATCTTGAGTTTTACTTTTTGTTTCACAGTGAGTTTGAGTTTCGGTTTCATTGTGAGTTTGACTTCGACTTCGAGTTTGACTTCGACTTCGAGTTTGACTTCGAATTTGATTATGAGTTTGAGTTTCTGTTTTATTGTGAATTCGACTTCAAGTTTGACTTCGAGATTGATTATGAGTTTGAGTTTTTGTTTCATTGTGAGTTTGACTTCGACTTCGAGTTTGACTTCGAATTTGATTATGAGTTTGAGTTTCTGTTTTATTGTGAATTCGACTTCAAGTTTGACTTCGAGATTGATTATGAGTTTGAGTTTCTGTTTTATTGTGAGTTCGACTTCAAGTTTGACTTCGAGATTGATTATGAGTTTGAGTTTTTGTTTCATTGTCAGTTAGACTTTGAATTCGACTTCGAGTTATCTTGAGTTTTGCTTTTTGTTTCACAGTGAGTTTGAGTTTCGGTTTCATTGTGAGTTTGACTTCGACTTCGAGTTTGACTTCGAATTTGATTATGAGTTTGAGTTTCTGTTTTATTGTGAGTTCGACTTCAAGTTTGACTTCGAGATTGAGTTTGAGTTTCTGTTTCAATGTCAGTTAGACTTTGAATTCGACTTCGAGTTATCTTGAGTTTTACTTTTTGTTTCACAGTGAGTTTGAGTTTCGGTTTCATTGTAAGTTTGACTTCGAGTTTGAGTTTCTGTTTCATTGTGAGTTTGAGTTTCGGTTTATTATGAGTTTCCGTTCCAGTTTGAGTTTCCGTTTCAGTTTGAGTTTCCGTTCCATTGTGAGTTTGACTATCAGTTTGAGTGTCTGTTTCATTGTGAGTTTGACTTCTATTTCGAATAAGAGTTTGAGTTTCTGTGTCATTGTAAGATTGACTTCGAGTTTGATTGAGTCTATGTTTCTTTTCCATTGTGAGTTTGACACCTGACAGTTCGATTATGAACAGTATAACATGTTCTTAGTACTTATGTTGAGGAATCCGAAAAAGTTTTGTTCAGTCCTGGTTAACGATGAGTGTGCGTATACCAGATGGTTTACGAAAAAATTCGTTTATAAATATATCCGTTCTTCTGATCGTTCCCGCTGCTGCCGGTGACCTTGAAAACGTGGAGCGTACGTAGGGGAAAGAAGAAAAAACGAATATGTACTAACGTCTTGGGCTGTTACTTGGAAAAGAGTAAAAGTGGGTATAATTGCACGAAGATACCCAGCTCACCACTGCCAAGCCCATCTCTTCACCAGCCTCGCCCTTTTTCGCACTTGAACGCCAAGATTGGTTAAGCTAAAAATAGATTCGCTAGTATCTGCTTGAGATTGAATCTGAGACCGGTTCCCGAAGGAAGGAGCGGTTACAGGAGTCCATCCGAGCCGCAGGACGGAGGTCGTCCTTTGCTCGATCGAATTATTTGAAACGAAATTAATTCAACATGATGTGCCTTTGATTTTTAAGTATGTTCCATGCAATAACCCAAACGATTTTGTTTCAATAAAATAAGGGCAAAAATCCATAGTTTCACAATGTGACACCCACAGGGCCAGGTTATTCAAAACGCTGTCATCTGACTTTTTTGATTCTGTACCTAATTAGACTTAAATAGGTAGCTCAAGGCGAGAGAACAATTTCAGAATTCACGATGATCCGAACAGGTTTCTCGTTATTAGGAGCTACAGCTAATTAAATTCTGTTTTCCGGGTAGGTAGAATCTCTTCTCCCGGTATTTAATTACTAGCTTAAGCTGCAAATGGGAAATATAATTGCCTTCGAGCCACTCAGGAGGGGGAGGTGATCTATTTACAGTCATAAAGAGTAATTACTCGTCCGAGGCTGAGGCATAAAACTGGAAAATACACATTGACATACACACAAAAAGTACATGAGCATGCGATTCTCAAAATAATGTTTACGTGCGATATAATTGCTATTATTCTCCGTATTATTTAGCACTTGGGTCCGCTACATACCCACTGTGCTTCATAATTTTATATTAATTAAATCCGCTTCCAGATTCCAGAATAGAAATACTTTAATACTTTAAGAATATTTTTATTAATTTGATCAATTTTTGCTTCCTTATTTAGAGTTAAATTAATCGAAGTATTGTAATCTTCCTAAAATCGATAATCGGATTGGATCAGAATCACTTCCAGAAAGGGGTTTGCTCGTAAACGAATACAAGCACTTCCGTATCTCCCTCAATTCCTAACATATTTTTCAAGTTCCAAGAGCCTTAAAAAAACGTTAAAAAATTGTAAATTTTAAAAATTAAGAATTTTTTAAATGTGGCCTAATTTTTTGCTGTTTCAATTTAATGTTGCAATGCTGCAAATAGCGTAACGTAATGGAAAATTTTACTCCCTTTCCGACGGCATTCTCATTTTTGTAATTTCTTCAAAATTTAAGGGACTTAAGACCCTTTTACCGGGACATAGTCGAACTCACGAAACAAATGTTTGAAGCATAAAAGTGTATTTTCCTAGTGCTCACAAAAAATTTTATGGAACAAAAATTGTGTTGTTGTTTTTTTTACGTTCCTCTTAGGTATTCAGATTGCAACATCAGAAGAGATGAATCGGCAGAGACCAGCGTATATTTCAGAAAATGCCTCAACAGCTGGTATGTCGTGTTGGTTGTGAAACGGGTCTAAATTTCTCAGTGGAACCGAGGAAATACGTTATCCTACTTCTACATCTTCTGCGGTTACCGAAGCATTTTTTCGTTTCGGGACCCTCCTCTGGATAGGAAGGAGGATTTGAGTACCTTCCTACCTGATGAACCGACTCGAGTCATGACATTGCGCATGGAAGATGAATGAAATCCAAAAGAGAAAGAATGTTCTAACAAGATCTCATGAATCGTCACTGGCCCTTCTACAAATCTTCTAAGATTCTAGTTGAAGCGGCAATAATAAATGATGGTGCATAGTGAATGTAGAATGGACTCGAGTGTGATCATGCGACAGATAATATATGTGGGATAGCACTCGAAACAGAATTTCTAGACTCATCTGTTCGAGTAGGTCTGAGTAGATACAATAATTTTGGTTTATTATTCAATAATAAACCATTGTATTCGCCCAAGACATTTTTTCCAACCTACCCTCAAATTCTCATGGTCAAAGGGTGTAGAATCCGAATCTGCAATAAAAAAATCCGTCCGTCCGCCATCCACCGTAAACACCTTTTCTCCTAAACGGCTGGAGATTTTTTCAAAATTTTCAGGAAAATCAACTTAGATCCAGGACAGCCCCAATACTTCAGCCGAGCCAATTGGTCAGTTTTAACCCCTCTGGAAAAAATTGTCGACATCTTGAAGAAATTGCAGCGGCTTTTACCTATTGCACACTGCATGTTGTTAAAAAGTCACTATTGATGCCATAGCTAAAAAAAAGCAGTGCGTATATAACACGCAATACTTCTATATTTTGGTTGGTTAATTTTGGAGGCATTAAGTTTAAAAATGTCAATAAACTGACCATGCAACGTTGAAAACCCGCCTGAAATCAAAATACGTCCAGTTACCGGAATTAAAAAAATATCCACGTAGGTATTCTGCAAGGTATGACAAAGATCTTTTCCAAAATTATGTTGCCTATTGCATCTTACAAAATTGCCAGCTTGAAATAAACCCCAGCTGTGCATTCTGCACCTACTGTATTTCCACATCGTAAAAATGTTCGGTCGGCGAGTTGAGAGTCTCGAACTGCGTTTTTGATCGAGAAGGGAGTGAAAGTAAGGTCACTGGAACGGCTAGGCTGTGCGCTTGTCCTTGCGCAACTTTAAAACTGCGTAGCTGTAGCTGCAGCTGGTAAGAAAATACGGGAAAGAACGCGCGTTCCCGCCGAGCTCTGTCGGCTTATTTCGACATATTTGATTGGTTCCACTAATAACGATCGGGTAGACGCTGGCTGGTGCCAGTAAGGGATGAGTATCGATAAACAAGACATCGATTCTTGTACATCGATGTTTTTCAAGATCAAAACCACAGCTTAAAAACATCGGATACAATACATCGATGTTTCCTGCATCGATGGTTTTATGGGAGGGGAGCAAAATACTTGAATCTCTTTGGAAATATACTAGAAGAATTTTTTTTGTGAACAATTTGAATAAATTTTATTAAAGAACAGGGAACATTGGGTAAATATCCGTAGAACCTACGATTAAACACAAGTTTCTTGAATCTGTTTACCTACTAAGTATTTTATCTTTATATTTTAAGGATAATAAACCAGCGAGACACATTTCTTTTATAAAACTATAATGAAAACCATAACTGTGCAGTAATAAACTCAGGTAGGTATCGACTTATCGATTCATACTTACGACCAAACAAAAATCACCTATGTAAAAACGTCGATATCAAAGAAACATCGTGGATTAAACATCGATCTGAAAAACATCGATGTTCCGGAAAAATCGATACCCATCCCTGGTGTCAATGTAGGCCTTCTCCGTCTCAGAACATCACGTCTTCCTGATCGTAGCTCTTCTTAGATCACGTAGGTACGCCGAGATCTCGTGTTGATCTATGACAAAAAGCATGATACAACGTGAAGAAACATGAGAGGCTTACTGGACTTGAGTAATTCGGAATCTCCTTTTCCTCTCGCTTGAAGATGTGACAAGCTGTATTATAAATTATTTTTCTCCTCGGATTTGTAGGAGGGTTTTCAACTCGGGTATTCAATTACAAATGTCATGTTCCGCAAGAACTTTATTACACTGTTGGACTTAACGTTCTGACATAATTTAATAATCGTCGATTAGGAAATGGGGTATTCGCCGAGCTTTTGATAAATAGGCAGATGCATGCATAAGTGGGACGATTTACAAATCTGAATGCTTTATTATACGATGTCTTCTACTAGATATGCCACAAAACTAATGCAACACAAATATGATCCTACTACCTTTATTTCTACAGAAAATGCTGTAAATGGTGTAAATGCTGACTTGGTGAATCACCCAATTACCCATTGGTTGGTAGCATGCTATTTTTGCCTCAATCTAAAACTCTGCAATTGCGAACCAATATTTTTTGGTATAGGACAAAAATATTTTTTCCGAATATTTTTCATGACGATTCTCTTATTTTGCCTTCTGGTTTCAGGTGAGTCCTCGAGATTATAGAAACCCCTTGATTGTGAGTTTTAATTATTTTATTATCTGCTTTCATTTTCCTACCTGTTTTATTTGATACATTTTACTTATTTTAATTTATTTAATAAATTTAACCAAACTCAAATCGATAGCGGGCCGTACGTAACAAATTAGACAGTTAAAATTATAAATTAGCCGGGAAGAAAATTGCGTGATGACCCTTTTTCGTAGGTTCGTTAGCTGATTTGTTCGTGCCCACCATTCCACTCGTTAGTGTATGATTTGAGCTCAACGCTGACAGAAATCTGTAATAAGCGTATGCGGTCCTCGAAATCATTGATCAACCTACGTTAAATAGCGGTTCATTAACGAGAAATCTTCTAGCATTAAAATAATTACGGATATTCAAACTTTTAGGTATTCTCGAATAACTGTGAACCTTGCAAGAGCTGGGTGATTACCTAATAAATTCGCGAATTCTTACTCGTCTATCGACTCATTTAATGTATTTTTTATGGCATGTTTTTACTTTTGAAATTATTCATAAACAAATTTATGATAGGTTTCCAAGGAACATGATAATTTATATTTCCTCACATCGGCTAGCATTTTTTATGAGCGTCAATGTAAATGTCAGTAGTAGTTGCTTGTACTTTGAATCTGGATTTATGGCAATTGATAAACCGACTCCTGACAAGGTCCCTATATTTAAAGAAATTGAAACTCAAAAACTCGAAAAAAGGATTTTCGCCTGACCGAATAATAATACCTACTTCAGATCACTGAGGATTGACAAATTGTTTATTCACAATCATGACGCCATTGTCAAAGATGAATAGGCGAACTCTGGAGTAGTTTTACAGCACCGCATTTCGGCCTTGCCCACATCCGCATTTCTCTGACGTCCGGCACCGGAAGGGAAACCGTTCGGCGAAATCGTCCGGCCCTCGAAGGTGTCAACGAGGACTAACAATCGTCAAACGCTTGTTTATGACAGTTTCAAATTATGTTTTTCAGCCCCTGCGTAACGGTGATTAGCCTAAACAGATTAGACCACCTGTTTACTTCCCTTACCCGAGGGCACGGAAAATTAAACTGTTCATTTCCAGCAGCCGGTTAACGAATTAGAAAGATTTTCCCGCATCCCAAAAAAGTAGCAGTCGGAAAATCTATTAAGAAAATTGGCAATTTTTTAAAACGGGAATTTGTCTACATTTTCGTTTTTTGGCGTAAAAAGCGTTCAAAAGAAAAATGGTTATCCTAATGAAACTCTTTATCAACAGTATGAGAGTGGATTGGCTTTGCTAGAATTTGAGCCTAAACGGTTTCTGTAATTATTCATAATATGAATATTATGCTGTGCCTGTACTGTATTATACTACAGCTTTAACAAAATCAATATTTTTTGAAAACCTCCCTTTCTTGGAAGAAATTACCAATTTTCTTTAAGCAGCATCTTTTGAACCACTCAGGCTACAGGGCTCCGCAGGAGCTCAAATAGTAGCAAATTCTATGTACTTTCAAAATAATAATAGAGAGTTTTAGCAAAAAACCTGTCCTTCAATAACGTTTATGCAGGAAACTGGAAAAACGGCTAAAATTTCGCGGTTTTTCTGCTGTAACTTGGCTGGCTCTCGTTTAGAGGGTAGCAAATCTAGATTTATTCTACCCTGGTGAATAATATTTAATAATATATAATATATTATATTATATTAAAAGAGCAGGCTTACAGTATTTTATTCCATGCCGGATGTATGACTGGCCTAGGTAAACCAATTGAGAATTTTCCAAATCAATTAGAGAGTTTTTCAGCTGTTGAAAAAGTTCGTTGCGTGTACACGATAACCACTGGTCCACAATAACCTCTGGTCCACAATAACCACTGGTTCACAAAGTTCTACATTTCGCCGGTGAAGAAGAGAAAGTATCTCTACTTTGTTAAGACCGCCACTGTCCCAATGCCACCCAATGTAACCACAATGAATTTCTACGACATATCTAATGTAAACGTGCAGGTTTAGAATAGGAGATACGAGGATTCTCTTCTTCAATGACGATTTAGTGAGTAAAATAACAGTATTTATTACTTTTCCATTCCCATTGTCTACAGTTGCAGAAGTCGTTATTTTTTTAGCATCTGAAGGCAGCTGAGACAGTTTTACGTCAATGCTTTAGGATGTACTCACCTTCCAACAATTGCTGACGTTGTAGGTAAAGCTGTTTTTATTTCCACAGTTGTACTAACATAGGTGTCAATCAGCTCGGGCGATATCGCGTCGCACGGACGTCGTGTCAATCACCTGCGAACGAGTTATTCGGTCCGAACGGGGAGAGATCGCCTGGCGATACGGCGACATCCGTGAGCGATCGTGCGAGGGGGAATCGCTACGTCAATGAAAGGATTCTCTCTCCGTCCGAGGTGAATAACGGGGGGGAGGGGTGATCCGGGAGATCTCGCCGTCGTTCTGCGTGCTACGGCCGTCACGAGCAAAAATTGAGTCGAACCGCCGAATTTCAATGAACGACCGGTGAGAAACTGTCTCATTTACATGGACGTCAACGCGCCCTACGTGGGGAGTCATCTTAGGCCTAATATTAAAACGGCAGTGAAACTTGCCCACCACCGAATAGAAACTTGTTCGAAAAGAAATTATCTCACGTTCTTCCCTGTGTTAGGTAAGAATGCGGTCCATAATTGAATGTTATCATGAATCATTATAGAGTAATATGTGAGGAATAAGTACAGAATAAGTAAAAAAACCAGTAGAATAGTGACAAGGGTACGTGATTTATCTGAGTACCTATCTGAAGAAGTAGACGAAGACGTAGGTAGGTAATTCGACAATAGGAACGGAGGTTCAAAAAAACGTTTACTTATACGCTTTTACTCAGAATCACCTCCTGAACTCTGTGTGTCCGTCAGTCCGCCTGTGGTCAATTACAAAACTGTCGATAGCTCCCTCATTTCTTAACCTTTTATCGATTTTCTTGAACTGGGATGTGTGTCTCAGTAAGACCTACTTCCCTACCTAACCGGAATTCAAATTACTCACAGTATTTCCAATAAATTAGCATTTTTAGTGTTTTCTATTTTTTTCTGGCCACAAAAAATGAACCGATTTGAACGTTCTTGGTTTTGTTTTACCTTGCAGGATATTTTTCATGTTCCGATAACTTGACGTATTTTGATTTTAAACGAGTTTTAAAATTTACGTAGTGAATTCTATCATATTTTTGAAATAAACAGCCTCAAACGTAGTTAAAACATAATAGAATTATGTAAAAAATTTACGTATCAAAATATGGAAGTATAGTGTGTTATTTGGGTCATTTTAAAATTATGGGACTATTTCAGGTGTCGGAAAAACGAAAAAAAAGTTCGATTTCCCCACTTTTTTTTTGGTGTTACGGTCTTTGTAGGGTTCCCTCAGTACAATTCTGAAGCGGGACCACACTTTACCTCGTAGTTTCTGAAATATCGAATTTTGAAAATTTATACTAGGTATATACAATTTTTTTAATACCTAATAATTAGGAAAAAAATTGGGTTGTGAGAAAAAATTTTTATTGCAGATTTGTGTTCTAGAACCTTTGAAACGTGAAAAAAAATGCGTAGATAACATACTTTTATATTTCAATACGTCCGAATTTCGGTTAAACAGGGGGGTTTTACTGAGACGAAACTTAAGAATATAATATTTTTGTAGATATTTTCGTATGAAATTTTTTGTTTGCCCACTGATCGGATTTAATCACTCATCTGATCGGCACTCGATAGAAATCACGAGGCGCAACGTCGAACAATCGATGAAATCACGAGAAACCGTCGAGCTCTCAAGCGTTAAAACGAAGAGCCTGATGTTCTCTGAAACCGGACCGCAAGGAGGAGACCCTCGGCGAGGGAGAAGGACGGACGATCGAGCCTTTCACTTCTGCCCGCGCAGCCTACAGTAGGCAAGTAACTTGTTTGGGGACTGGATTTCCACGAATCTTCGCTCAGATCTACCGACTGCCTTCCTCTAGTGATCTCCCATTATTTATTTCATCACATTTCACATTGTCATTGTCATTTAATCGCAACATTTGTATCACATATTAATTAGATACCTACCTAAGATGTTGAGATGAAAACAGAGGAAAAATAAGTAGATCAGTGGCATGTGCACATTAGTTCATTTCTTAAGAAAAATGAACCAAAATTTTCACGGGGTGTTGTAAAAAAATTTTTTCCGACCGATTAAAAAAAATTGTAGGGCGTGAGGACAAACCTAAGTGACACGTGAAAAGCCGTCTGAATCTATGATCTAGAGCCGGATTTTGCGTTTTTCCATAAATTACTACTGAAAAAGAGAGTCACCTGAGTCTAAATTTTTTTTTTAATTTTTAATGCTGGGTTTAAGGGTATAAATAATATGAAAAGTTGGCACATACACCTTGTGACACTTGTAGCTTGTGATAATTTAGGTATTCAGCCTATTCTAATTAGGTCATGTAATCACCAATTAGGCCAAATCTTTATGAAATCATGTAGGACCAGTGGAGCTCTACCTTGTAGAAAAAAAAGAAGAAAATTCTACCTCACCGTTGACGTGTGAAGGCTTTGTGACATGAATAGTCCCATAACTTTAGAATGACCCATTTACGTTCCACTGGTTTTTTGACGATTAGAGAGTGAGAAATATGGAAGAAATCAAAAATCGTTTCTGTAAAACTTCCTCAAATCCGCAAAAAAACGTGAAAAAAGGAAAAATTAAAAATCAAACCTTGGGGGGTTGAAAATGTCCAGCTACTCCGAGAAAAACGCTGAACCCTATTCGGTAAATTGAGCGGCGAATCCGGGGAAGTACTCAAAAAATTGAAAACCCCGCTAAATTCTATTCTGAACAATAACAATTAGCGGAATCCACATAGGTTCTGGTATAGTAAAGCGAGCTTTATCTACATTTTAAATTATGCATTGTTGAGAAAGTAGTCGGCTAGCTGTTGGACACTACAACTGCTGAAACCTGCGTCAGTAACTCCTAATTTTCAGTCCGTCCTGGCAGTCACATTCATTATGGTTAGTCAGTTGCCATTGAAGAGTTGCTATCGTTGACAGTATGAAACTTAGTTTTTCGGGGCCGAACTCGCGTGACTGCGTTATTCAACGGCCTGGAACGCCATCAGTGTGTATTGATAATGAGCGAAAAATACTCCGGACAATAAATCGATTCCGTTGGAATTGTCTCTTTGTTAGCGATAGCCAGACAAGGGACAGACAGCAGGATCAAAAGAGCAGCCTGTTTGGCTTGGCTCCTTGATCACTCACTGGCACACGTCGAATGGCGCACCCACACACAGCTCGGGTTTAGGGCGCATAACCCAGATTCCATTGTCTGCCAGCCCCTTGCGGATACTTCCACGTCAGTTCTGGTCAGCTGTTCGTTTGTACGTTCGAAAAGCGTGCTTCCTAAGCCAATGACCTGCATAAGGGAAAGCCTGTACGGCTTCCATGCGAAATTTCGGTCCGGATATTTTCATGCGTTCACGACAATTTCGAAGATATTTTCACTCTCATATTTATGGAATGTAAGCTAGTTTTTGTCCCGCCAGTAGGTATATCACCTTCCATCAAATTCTTCCACTACAAAAGCACTTCCAAATCAAATTGAGAATTTAAAAAAATTTCCAGCCACCTTTGGAGATTGTGACATTTCCCCTCCGATCGATGAGAAAAATTGCGCTTGATTTTTTTTTAAATCCATTATGAAATCAATGGATGTTGAGATATCTCGTAGCTGACCTGATCTCGATGGAATTTTCCTCCAATTCTCTTTTTTACCTTAACATTCATGGCAACAGTTTAGCAGTAATTTTTCTCACCTTGCTGCTTGTTCGTATTGCCTTAACCAAAACCAAATTCCCGGTGCAAGATTTTGTTGATCCTTGAAGCATTAATCTTCTCATTTTTTCTTGCCGACGTCGCTTTAGCTTGTTCGATCATGTCCTCCATGGCTTCCGGCGAAATTCGTTGGTCGATAACTTCTCGTTTGGGCCATGGACGAGGTGGATCTTCCCCAAAGTGTAGTAGATGGGAAGTCATCTTGATGGTCGAATGCTGGGCTGTGTTGACAATGTGTTCAACGTGACCGGTGTATTTCGGCCACTGATGATGTGTTTTTACTTCCATATTTACAGAGTAAATGGAAGTATTGTGATCGTCCTAAAATCGAGAATCGGAACGGAGCTTCAGAAAAAACTTTTTCTTATACACATTTACTCAGAATCACTTCCTGAACAAGTGTCTGTGTGTCCGTGTGTCCGTTAGTCCGTTAGTCCGTTAGTCCGTTTGTCCGTTAGTCCGTTAGTCCGTCTGTGGTCATTTACAAAAATGACCATAACTCCCTCAATTCTCAACCTTTTTTCAATTTTCTTGAACTGAAATGTTTGTCTTGGTAAGACCTAACACCTTGTTTAATCGGAATTTGGATAACGCACAGTACTTCCGAGATATTTGCATTTTTAGTGTTTTCTATTTTATTTTTTTCCGGCCACAAAAATGAACCGATTTGAGCGTTCTTGGTCTTAAAATCTTTCTTTTACCTTGCAGATTATGTGGATATTTTTTACATTCCGAAAATGTGGCGTTTATTATTTTGGGCGAATTTTAAAATTTGAATAGTGAATTTTTTTATATTTTTGACCTAAACACCCATAAAAGCAGTCAAAATATGATCAAATTGTGTCACAATTTTACGTTTCAAAATATGGAAGTATTGTGTGTTATCTACGCACCACTGGTTTTCCAAGAGGTGTTGGCTTGCATATGATTTTGAGGGTGCCTTCAGACTAGAATAGAAACAAACCCTCATCCTACCCTTCCCCTCCACCAATAATCAAAACCATCAAACTCCCATTCTTGAGGGCAGACATTCGAGTGCGTTTGTGAGATTGTCTGTAATAAAGTTTCGAGAAATATTGATCAACGCACTTTCCCCTCAGAAGACTTCCTTCAAACATCGAGTATCATCTCAATGATAAATACTCTGGGTCAGCTCTTGGGTCAGCACAGAATAATCACCCATTGGGTAATCTTGGTTAAACTTGCGATAAACCTGCTGATGTTCATGTCCTCATGCGGTTTCTCATTCTACGCTCATAAACACATGAACATTATTTTTCTGAGTTAGAAAATCCGAACTAACTACACGACTGGTATGGCTCAGCCGAGGAACGCACGTTTCACGACGGTTCGGCCAATTAGCGAACTGGTTATTGCATAATTCATTTCTCATCCTCGGCCATCCGAGATCTACAGTTTTCGTTGTACCAAGCACTTCTGCCAATTTGGCACAGGAATTCGTGCTTGAAAGTACTTAATGACTTCTATACTTGAACCGCGAATTGAGTGATAATCCTGAGAGTGGTAATTATTTTGATCGAATCCTATGGGGAAGCCACCATTTGTTTAGAATGGCAGAATTGAATGCAAACCATGTTGGCCCAACCATAATGCTAGGTTTGTTCAAATCGTATAATAGGTAAGTAATTTTTTAGATTTCTCCCTTGCTTACCTAGGGCGTCTGTCAGAAAGAAAAATGATTGTAAGGGAAACAAAAAGCTTCATATAAGTTTGAAAGTGGGTGTTAAGTTTATGATAGGTACCTTCAAAATTAGTAGCATTTAATGCTCAGATTAGTAAAATTTCAAGTCTTGAATGTTTTTCGCACTTGGATAAAAATGTTTTATTGCAGATTCTATGGATCCTTAACACACCTTATAACTTACAAATTTTCGGAGCGTTCCGAACGAATTCGGCTTAATAGGTTCGTTCATAAAAATTAAACAAAATCATCATCGATGCCCCTGATGACTACTGATTGACCTGAGTACTCGAACTGAGCACTTCGGTTGGTAACAAGGCTAAACCCGAAGTTGGTCGAAGTTAGAGAACAAGTTATTGGCTCTAGTGCAGACTTCGGTAGCTGAGCCAACATAATCAAAAGTTTCTATAGCCTCCTGAACTGAGGGTGTTTGCTGACAAGGTGTACGACTGAAGGAACAGAAGAAAGTTTAGAATTCTCCGTGCTAAAGTGAGAAGCAACAGGTGGCGAGGACGATTTCGGACGTTCCTACATTTTATCGCGGGAATTTTTCTTCTTTATAGAAATCAAACGTTATATTGAAGTTTCTGATGTACGTAAACATCATAATAATACAGTATATTATACTGCGTAAAAATATACAGCATACATATCGCTTCGAGTTTACAGAATAGCCCTCCAGGTCAAAATAATTTCTCATTAGGTACCTTAATACTGCCGTCCTAAGATAAAACGTCCTGAGTCGCCTGCAATTTGAATGGGACTTAGGACGTTTTATCTTAGGGCGGCAGAATAGTGAAATAGACTAGACTATTTCTTTTCTCTCATTTTTCGAGTTGTTACTCAGGTACTTATGTCACCACATATTACCATTCCAATAATCGTGATCCTCAAATCCGTTCCTTTAATCGTTTTGTCAAAGAAAAAAGTGCCGACAAAATTTATCTATTCGATATCCAAGGAAGCTACTGCACCAAGAAAGTATTTGCATCGAATTCCAATGTAAAAACCTCATTGGCAATGGGTATCGGGTGCTTCTTTGGATATCGGACAGATAAATTTTGTCAATAAACCAAGTCTTTGAATGAATTTCTCGTTGAGCGCGATATTCGCGAATGCTGCCTGATCGAAAATAATCGGGTACATTTACCTTGGCCTGCGATATATTGATAAAAGGGAGGCAAAATAGATAACAGATCCTATTTAGGGGAGATGACATAACATCTAACGAATAGCTAGCTTATAAATCACAAAGATACTATACCATCCTCGTGATGGACGAGTTCATTACTGACAGTCAACCTAATCTAACGATTGATGAACGTGAATCAGGCGTTGACTACATAGCGAATTTCAACAGATACTGGAAGTTGCCGTTTACCCTAAATTTCTATTAACTAAATTCTATTTAAAATTTCATCCCGCTCGAAGGGCCAAAATATAGAGTGAAACACTCGTCGGTTAGATTTCAGGCGTTATCTTTTTTGATGATGGAAATTTTAAAAGTTAGTGAATAAACAAAACAATTATAGGAATTTAGGTTAATCGGCAACAATAATTGTTATTAAATAATGAATTATTTAAATTTTTTGAGAGGATTATTAACTTCCCAACTTGCGAAAAAACCTGAATATATTTGTGAGGGTTTGACGTTAGTGTATGAATCGATGCGCTGACGCAGATCAAGGCAAATAGACAGTTGGGTACACACGAGGTAAAAATGGATCGAATAACATTTTCAAGTCGGTAGATCGTGCTGTGCATTTGATCAACCAGCCTTGGACCCGACATCCTTTGATCCGGGAAAAGGCAAGGAAAATCGTACGTCTACCTGCCTCAAGTCAAAATTGCTGAGAGTCGCTTAATACAAAAAAGCTGACCTAAACCGGCCGATATTCTCTTCTGAAGGATAAGCCTGATTCTGAATCAGAAATGTGATTTCGGGTACAACTTTTTGCCGGGAGAAATTTTTGCAAAGTTGAGCAGGAAAACAATTTTTTGATCAATCATATGGTTTCATTTTTCGACTATCATAATTACATCTAATCAATTTTTCATTTCAATAACTAAAAAATTAGAGGGTAAATTATCGGAGTCATCGGCAAATTTTGACAATGTAACACTAACTATTTAACGATTTAATTGTTAGTTAACTCGAAATGAAATCGAACGTCCTGGGGCCGCTGACCAGTGGGCGACCGACTAATAGAACTGAAGGCTCAGTTCACGGTTTGACAATGTTTCACGCAGGCCTCGCGAACTGTGTCGAGGTCGCGAACTATCTTCAAAGTTTTTTTGCCTCTTTTTACATTTAATTTTTTCATTTATGGCCTGTACCATATCGGGGGAAAAATTTTCCACTGTCGAAAGGGGTTATCGGCCCCTTCGAGGCGCGACGTCGCGACGCCGACCGAACAATGAATGAAAGTGCATTATCATTCATGTCGGATCGAAGTTGGTAACAGACAGCTGTTCGTTCCATGTTGTGCCATTCGAAAAGGAAATAAAGTGGCATATTGTGGCTAACTACACACAGCGGTCTAGTGCATTAGGTATGGATATTCAAATCGGATACCTACCTATAATTTATTTTTTCTTTTTTTACTTCCAGATTTTACAGAGTGAAAATAAGTACCTTTAGATATTCACCTAAAATTGAAAATCGTAATAACCTATATACAGAATCACCTTTTAAGTGTCTATGTGGTCAGCATGGCCTTCTGAGAGCATTTACAAAAATTTCAGTATCTCCCTCAATTCTTAACAATTTTTCAAATTCCTTGAACCGGGGTGCTCGTCTAGGACATCACCCTGCTTAGTCGAAACTTTGATTACTCACACTACGTACTTCCGGGCATTAGCCCTTTTAGTGTTTTCCATTTTTTCTGGCCGCAAAAATGAATCTATTCGAGCTTCATTGGTCTTGAAATCGTTTTACCTTCCGGAATAAAAATATGAGTTCAATTTTTTCAATTCGGGTTACTTGACATTTTTGATTTTAGGCGGGTGTGTGATTCCGACATTTTGATCCTTGTATTCCCCAAGGTAGGCAATATATAAACGATTTGTTTTACAAATTTACGTACCAAAATATGGCGGTATAGTGTGTTATCTACGCGCAACTGGTTGTAGACAGAGTATTGTTTCATTATCTCTCTTATTGCCTTGAACGGTAATTTTTTTCGAGAAATTCAACGGATTGAGTTGATAATGTCGCACCTACGCGTACCCTGTGTATTGAACGTATAAACTCGTGTTAAACGTTTGAGTACGGACCCACGTAGAAAAAACGTCAGATTTCTCCCTGGGGAACCCAATTTCAGTGCGACGTGGAAACTAAGGTGAAGTCTCGAGCCGCACAGGGGACTTTATTATTTCTGAAGCAGCTTGTACACTGTCAATGGCCAGAAAAGTCCGAACTCCGGAAAACCGTGACTTTGCTAACTGTTTTCTGTTCTTTTTTGTTCCTGGCACTGCGCAGAGACGTAGTTCAATAATCACAGTGCGTTCCAGTCTCCCGACTCCGTCGTCCTTGGTCCTTGGTCACCCCCTCACTTTATCCGACTCAACTTGAAACACTATCCTAGGCATTAACCACTCTTTGGGAATGTTGAAACATTTTTCCTTTGGGATTTTTCACCGACAAGAAGCCGCTCAAAGCGACCAAGTTCTTTTTTCCTTTCGGAAAAGAAAAAATCAAATAACCGCGGGCGAACGCTTCATTGGCTCGACTGAAGTGGCAGTTTTCGTTTTATTTGAATAGCCCTCGGATCCTTTCACGGAATTTTGAAACACTCCATCAAACCTGAACTTCAGGTTGTTGAAAAAGTTTGAGCTTCTACCTTCCCTATCGAATTACGAAACACGTAACAGTTGTGAATTGTCGAAATATTGCCATCTTAATTTTCAGCAATGAGAGAAGTTTTTACGTAATCGTAATGACGAGGATCAGCAAAAAAATGAAAATCGAATCGGAGGTTTAGAGAAACATTTTTTTGGACAAATAATATTAGGTATTATTAATTATTAAGGGCTAATTTCACCCACAATTAAAGCCTAGCTTTTCGAAACCATGATTATTTTGCTGGCTCCTCGTAATATGATTATTAAAGCTGATCGGTAATCTACTGATATCATTAGGCATGCATTGAGTGCTGGTCACATTATGTAGAAGGCCACAATCGCCGTGGGTGCTAATCCGGATCCGGGTAGCGAACCGGAACTTTGAAAAATGTCCTTGATCCGACTCGAAGTCGAAGGCGATCGGCCTGGTGCGCGAGCTAGTAAATTGGTGCGCGTGTTGTTAGTGTAGTCAATAAACCACGCCTTTCCCAGGTGTTCCAGCGGCCAACCGGATCAGAAAGGTATCTGTATGCAGCGCCTCGAGAATTCCATACCAAATTAGCAGTCGACGTTATTCCAGCGTTATTATTGATGGTTAATCCATAAAGTGCCCTCACGAAATGGCATTTAAACTGTATTCAGTGTGAAAAAACCAACGGTGCCATCAAGAGATAGAATGATTTCGGACCAAACCGATTGTGTTTTGATCAAAATTATGCAAGCTTGAATCGGACTTGCACAGGGACAATAATTGCTCGGGAAGCGATTCTGAGTAAAAGTGTATTAAAAGTTGCCTGGTAAACCGCCCTCTTGCTGTTCCCTATTTTTCTACATAAAATTTCGGGAGCAACGCCATTCTGCATCACTTTTTTGCGCGAAATTCAGGTATTAATATCGATACCTCAAAGCACAAAGGGCCTATGTTCAAAAATGGCATAATGAGAAAAACGCAAAATACGTTTTTGATCAATTTACAAAAATAAAGATTTCTCCCATAGTTTTCAATG
The DNA here is from genome assembly GCA_036186465.1 of Nesidiocoris tenuis. NCBI lineage: Eukaryota > Metazoa > Arthropoda > Insecta > Hemiptera > Miridae > Nesidiocoris > Nesidiocoris tenuis. The sequence continues at coordinate 17,976,989 of AP028911.1, forward strand.
TTTAAAAATCGCTAATATAAAAATTGTTTGCCTGACCAAGATCTACAACCTCGTTTAACCAGAACTTTGGCAGCATTTAACACTTCCATGATAAACGCTCTTTAAATATTTTGTCGTTTTGATATTTTATCGTTTTTTGGCCCCAAAAATTGATAAAAGGATCATGATTCTTGGAGCGATCGATAGGTCCTGTCAAGTGTCTGTGTGTCCGTCTGTCCGTCTGTGGTCATTTACAAAAATGGCCATAGCTCCCTCATTTCCCAACCTTTTTCAAATTTCTTGAACTGAAATGTTTGTCTCGGCAAGACGTAACCCCCTGTTTAATCGGAATTTAAATTACTCACAGTACTTCCGATATATTTGCATTTTTAGTGTTTTCTATTTTATTTTTTTCCGGCCACAAAAATGGACCGATTTGAGCGTTCTTGGTCTTTAAATCTTTGATTTACCTTGCAGAATATGTGGATATTTTTTGTATTCCTAAAATGTAACGAATTTTTTTTGGCAAATTTTAAAATTTCCATAGTGAATTTTTTGATATTTTTGACCCAAACACCCTTAAAAGCTGTCGAAATATGATCGAATTGTGTCAAAATTTTACGTTTCAAAATATGGAAGTATTGTGTGTTATCTACGCACCACTGGTTCATTGTCGTATAATATTCGAAATAAAAATCAAGGTCGATTACCCAGTGTCATTCGCATTTTATAAACTACCCCGTTTCTCACAGAAGCTACGGTGAGAATCGATCGTCGATATACGATTGGACTCATACGCTACCTTGGCATACCTCAGCGCCAATAAGTCCCTGGCGTACCAAGGCGAGGCGGCCAGTAGGTCATTGGTATGTAGCCGATAGTGTGGGCACCTCCGCGCACTATTAGCCGCAACATGCGATATCCTTGACGTTGGCCGATTGCTATGCCCTACGTGCTCAGTCGTTGTCGGTCTACGTCCGCTATGAGCACGTCCTGTTCGGCCAAGTTCGACGGCCGATGGCGGAGGCTTTCACTCATCCTTGCAAGGATGTCGGGCGTCCGGCCATCGCGAGCAAAAGATTGATCCTTGTCGAATCGCCGGTACAACTGCGACTTGTTGCGATAAGGGGCCGCTTCCCTCCGGGATCCGCGGCTCTTGGTCGTGAGGAATTCCCCGGTGCCTGTTTTCCTATTACATCCAGGTTCCTGTATCAACTTCGTAATTGTTGTACAAACGAAGTATCAAATTAATTGAAATGGGCAACACGCTAACGACTTTTTTGAAGTCACCTCCCCAGCGTATAGGCCTACAGAACCATCGATTTGACTGCCACTGTTTTGAAAAACTAATTTAATTTAGAATTAAGGAATAAAAGTTGTGATGTGTGCAGACCAGATGTTTTTCTATACTTCCGAAGGATCTCGATCAGAGTAGAATGGCCGTCTTTCGTCAAATTTTCCGTTCGGTCCCGGGGCGTAGGGCAAGCCCTAGCCAAGGGCGCCTTTTATTGTACGTCACAATGAAAAGGTTCTCTCGGGTCTATACTCTGCTATAGCAGCGAACCTTGCGGCCAGGTGTCTTTTACAAAGGAAAGAGATCTCCTTTTTCTCATTTTTTTCCAGTTCAGAGGTTACCTGTCGTCGATTTACCCGAACGTCTTAAAGTAACAACCAAGGGCCAATTGCGGAATATTTCACAAACTAATAACTTCTTAGAGACTGTTGGAAATTCTGAAACAGAAAATGTATTGTTAGCGTTTATAATTTACAAGTTTTAGTTTGTGAAATATTGTGCAATAGGCCTGAGCTTGAAATTACTCCGAGGCTTCGAAATAAATGACAGTTATTATAGATTTATAGCCCATTAGAAATAATGTGGTATTTTGATGGTTTTGTCCTCTCTAGCGGGTAATAACTTTGTTGAGCAAAGATTGGAACACCCCATTCCTGGGAGGGCATCTTTCGAATCCTAAGGTGTCACATTTTTCCATTATTTGTGAAAAGATGACCTTTGATTACATTCGCTTTCGGAGTGGTGAATGGGTCTCTATCCTCTGATAGGGTTTGTGCAGCGATCTCCGAAGTCCAACCTCAGAACAAATTGGTATGAATAAGAAAACGGCAAATCTTGTCTCTCTTATTCAAACTGGCTCGAACGATTATACCTTTGTTTTACATCGGCGGCATACAAATGGTTGGTACCAACATTTCTAGTTAAGGTAGATATTATTACCTTTCTAATAACCTAACATTAATTCTGAACAAAAATATAACATAAGGAGGGCTTTGGGGTCACTGAGCACTGACTAACCAAAATACAATTAATTTTGCTTCAAACGTCAAGATTTATGACCTCAAGTGTGACTGACATGACGACTAACCTCTAACTCCTTTAACTATATTATTGCAAAAAAATTGTATGCAATATCATAATATGATCATAATATGATATCATATTATGCTCAAAATTAAAACCTAGCCGAATGGGGGAATGTACTCCGTACTAGGGTGAAAGACCCGTGGCTTGTCTGCTGGTGCGCCCACATCCGTGTCAATCGGCAGGCGAGGGACGGCACGACAGACACGAGGACTTGGCTCGAGTTAATACGAGATACCCCACACCTGTGTCCTTTCGTCTCTTGTCGTGTGGTCTGTACACGTAGAACGACCACATACACCATTTTACGCACACGCGTGAAAATACTCGTACACTGCACTATCAGAAGATTTATCACATGAGCCCGCGTCCGTGTAGGCGTTTTTATTAGATCCACAATGAGAAACTCGAACCGCAATCGATCGATAGTTTATTGAACTTTGTCCATGAGAATGTGTTACCTGAGCCTGCTGAAAGATTTAAAAATTCAATCCAAGTAATTTTACAATACCAAGAAAGAAACAAGTTACTATTTTAGACATGGGTAGAGAAAGAGCAAAATCGAGCTTAGCCGCTTCCTTCGAAGGAAGGAACATGAAACTTTGGCCTGCTCCATGTACTAATCCACAGTTCTAGGCCTTCTGTAAAGGGTGGAGCACTGAGATTGCTCAACAAGCAATGGATTGACCCTTCCCCTCGGCCATAGAGGGGCCCATAATTGCCCTACAGGCAATCCGCTTTGAAATTCTACCCCCAGCTGGCCACAGGTAATGCAGTCAGCTTTACCGCCCCCGCACTGGCTTTGAATGGAGAAATGGCGCCGTTGGGATCTCGCCTACGCAGTTTCCCATCTGCGGGGGCGGCAAGTGATCAATGGAGGCTTCCCCCTGCCAGCCCCGCAGTCTCGATTTGGCTGGCTGGGGCTCGTAGGGCCTCAATCTCATCCAATGTAAACCCAACAAATGTAGAATCTAGCTTGTCATTTTTTGGTTTGTTGGAACGAAAGGAATCGTTGGTTGCTACGCTTTGAAAAGCTATGAAAGGTTTTTGCTGCTTGAACGATGAATCTGCTGAGCTATAGTGGAGTTAATTCCGTAAATTATAGGAATAAGACTTTTACCTTCTGGAATAAGCTGGTTTTTTGCCATAAACATAAAGCGGTTATGTATACTAAGAAAGACATTATTTAACCGGTTTATTTTAGTTGATCATTTCTTTTGTTCTACCCTGAGCCCCAAAATCACATTGTTCTTCTCAAGTGCTATTATTTTTTTTTGTGCACGGAAAAAATCCCACGTACTAACCAAGTAAGTAGGTAATTGAGGAACCTGGACTTGAGGAAACCTTAACCTTAGAGAACCTAAATAATACTCAAGAATCTTCAATCCTTAAGTTTCCTCGAGTAATTCTTGTTCCTCAAGTACAGTTAAGCGAACTTCGAGGAAACTTAAATTTACTCAAAAAACGTAAGTAGTAGGTACTTACTTACGGAAATTTGAAGAAATCTTGAGGCGTCCAAAAGGAAATTTGAAAAACCTTAACTTAAGGAACCACATCCCCAAAATATTTTCCCCTTAACTTAAGGAAACCTTAAGAAGCACTTCATCAAACTTAAGGAAACCTTAAGGACACTTAAGGTTTCCTTAAGTATACTTTAGTGTTTTCCTTAAGTGTGCTTTCCTTAAGTGTACTTAAGGAAACTGAAGTACACTTAAGGAAACCTATGAAGTGAAGTGCACGGATGGGGATGATCGATCCTCCAAGTGTATGTTTTGAAGGAATGCATCAACTGCATGTTGGCATAATTCAAGTCCCCAGTATCGGTTTTGCCCTTAAAAACATTTCAATGCCAATGTAATGCACCGGAGTTCGCCAGTTCAGCGGGAAATAATTCAAGTGAGTTGTGACGCCCGAGGGCGAAAAGTTGTATCTCTTGGTGTTTTCTTCTATATTCGTGCCAAGATAATCCGACCTTTTCTCCAGCGAGCGACAATTTTGCTCTATTTATTTTTCGCCCGCCTTCCATAATTAATTTCATTTCCTACCCCTTATTATAGAGCACCTTTTCGGACCTCTCCTCTCCATTTGTTATATTAGGTCGCATGTTTAATTCCTCTTTCCTATTGTGCCTAAAACTGCTACATCGTATGAGTTCGTGTCTTTATATCTTAGTTCAAACGTCTGAGTCCAAAGATCATGCGAATGAAACTCTCAGCTTGTTTTGACATAGATGTTCGTAAATCCTAAGGGAACAAAGTCGCGTTTCGTCACTCAGACCGGGCGTAACGGACAGCGGCGTAGAGGCTCGCGTTTGGGATTTCAACTTCCATAGGGAAACTTGAGACAGAGGGCCAGGCGACCGTGAAGGCCTTCGTACGGTAATGGTTACGTTCTTTCTGTTAACGCCTAACAACGTAGTAGGTGCCTACCCCGAAGTTATCAAATGCTCACAATTGATAAGAATGTGCCACCTCCTGACTCTCCTGATAGAAATCTAGTTCATCTCTCTCTCGCCCATCACTCAGACGCTGCAAGTTGGTACTTGAGACTAGTTGGCTGCTTTGTTCGATCGTATTCGTTCACGCTGGTAGCACAATCTAACGAGCTTTTTTCGGACGGGTATTACTCAAGTTACAATACGTTAACGCCGGTACGGTTTTGTCTGTTCTCGTATAGTAGGTACCAAGCTGTCTATACGCAACGGCTCAAGGAGCGTTTTACTGCAGGTTGACTTTCCTTGGCCAATCCTTCCAGAGTGATTTTTACCCGGCTAATTGAAACCCGTAGTAAGAGGCCATCGAATCATCATTGAACGATGGAAAAGTTCTCTATGAAACTCTTCAGCGTGGTGAACATGAAAATAAAGTTGAGTATCCAGATGAAAGAATAGAATAATTCTGAATAAGAATAGAATATTGTATGATCTTTAATCTAATTCCCTCCTGCCCTGGGAAGGGGAAATCTTCAGGCACTCCGTTAGGGGTATCTTGAAAAAAGAAAACCTGAAAGAGAAGGAGCTGATTGAAAAAGAAGATAAAAGATTATGATTTAAATGACATTTAAAGCTAAAGCGAACGCGACTGGGTGTCCCTCAGAGACCTGAGGTAATCTCGAGATGAACGTGAGCAGTCTGAAGCGGCAGGGGGTCACTATTGGGTGATGTTTAATGGCCCTTAATAAATTATTGAGCACCACCATTTTTCGATCGGTTGTTCATCAAAATAAGGAGAATCCAAGACCTTGAAGGAGGTCCTCAAGTTTTTTGGCGAGTTATCCTTACCAGAGCGCACCCATACAACCAGAAACGTTGAAGGAGACGACCGATGGCCCAAACGATAACGTTTCGCAACGACTGCAGTAGGTTTATAGAGGTATATTCTATGGTATTCGACCTTACCACTTCACTCACATTTATTTCTCGGATAAGCCAATTTATTGACTGTGCTTCAAAATATCTCATGTAAATTGAGACGTAGCCATATCCAAAGAATCTTCTCGGCCAAAACATGGTGTGATGTTGGAATATAGAGGCAAGGAAATACGACAGTATTTCATTGGTATGCAAGTCGTGCGTTACGAAACCATAAGGAATATTCCCAACTTTATGCCAAAATATTTTGCTGGAGTTATTGGTAACTTGAACTTTACGGGGCTCAAGAGGAAAGCGTGGCAAATTTGTGAATCCTGTTTGATCTGTTCAGAAATTCATAAAATTACCATTAAATTAACACCGAAATGATGTTGGAGAATCTTAACGATCAGCTACTCATAGGGTTTGTTGAGTAATCGAAACCAGTTTCAATCCGAGGATTGCGAGAAAAATCGTCGATGTTTTTTTTGGTTTTTGTTCCCCAGGCTTGTATTTCCTGGGACAAAAAAAAAACTAGGTACTGATTTTTGGTTTGTTTTTGCCTCTCTGTGGTTTTCGGTGACTGGTTTCACAGTCCACCACCTCTACTAAACATACCCTCCTACCGCCAAGTTTTTATGACCTTGGGGCTGGGGTTTCTCTTTCTCGCTGCATTCGACGGGTCACCTCGAATTCTTTGTGAATTTTTCGGCTATTATTCGCTTAAATACTGGTGTACCAGCGGCATAGGTACCGATGAATACCCATTTGTAAAATTAACGGCAACTCAACGCGATTGGTCCAATTTCGTCAAAATTGTAATGTGATCTTGTATGGTTTCAGGTGAGTGCCCCGAAGTTCTTGGAGCTTGATCGGCATCAACCGTTAAGTATTATACTCTGAATTTTGAATACCAGGTTGAGGGCCGGTTTTTCCTACCCAAGGAAGCTTGCAATACATTTTACCTATGACATACTTTGATTGACCGTCATACTGAAAATTTCTTGGAAATTAGTTGATGCAAGCGTCCTTGTATAAATCTAGCTTAAAAAAATTGTAAAGCCGGCCCTTAGAATATTCATTAGGAATTTTGGATATTACTTGAAAACCGAGGGAAGGAATGTGCGATATATGCACCTAGCTGATATTTTTGAGCATATTTGGCAATTTTTATTTTGACGCCCTGACGTGAATCGGCGCACGAAATTTGAACGTGCTCTCACATTCTATAATATCTGATATCTTTTATCGCCTTGTCATTGAAAAAATCTTGAAAGAGAGAGGTTTTCGTGTTTTATCGTAACCACTACGTTTCCATCAGGACCCTTGACGACTCAATAGCGTTGATGCTGAATCATCGATCTCCCTCCAATCTCATTATTGAAAATTTCACAGTTCTTAAAGAGTGCGATTTCAAGGTTATGAGATAAATGAGCTATTAGCTCGCGATTCCAGTTCTGAAAATCCTTTCAGGTTCATCGAGACTGGTTTTGAATGAAAAATGATTGCTTTCATCGTAGAACTAAAATAGCCAGTCTCAGGGTGGGGGACGTCCAAAAAAGGGCGAAAAAGTGCATTGGGTTGATTGGCCAAGGTGGTGTTGGAGTAGAACCTGAAATTTTTTTTTTCCACGCTCTCTTGCATTTTATATGCACATTCGAAACGTTCGCCTGTTTTTGGCTGACCATTACTTTGTACTTACCAGTAAATCAAGCTTAGATTTCGTAGATCGCGTCCTAATCTCTGCTTTATTCATAAAACAAGAAATTTAATCTCTGCTCTATTCATAGAATAAGAAATTACCATTAAAAAGATTTCGTCCAAACCGCAAAGATTTAAATTCATTCAAACCACAGTGGAAGGCCTGAGTCCTTCCGAAGGTATCTTTGCGATTTCGTGTAGACCACGACGTAGACGCATCAAACAGTTTTAATAGTACCTACCTACCTGCCTATTGATTAGTACCTACCTACCTACCTAACATTTTTTTCCAATACAAAAGAATTTTACCTATTGAATTTTTGTTGCTGAGTTTTCCACTTTTTCCTACCACTAATAATCCAGAGTAACCAAGGACATGCGTACAGGAAAGGCTGGCATATTTTCAATACTATCCTTCCCAAGTGAAGGCCACCTGTAATTGAAGGCACTGTCATTATATCGTCAAATCACAATCACAAATGACATCAAATCATTTACTGCATTCGATACTGTTTATTAGCTTGGCAAACAGCTGGGTCAGCTAGCCTAGGATAACAGCTCATAGGCCGTAGATTCTTGGCAATTAGCAATTACACGGTTGCTGGCATTGACAAGAGTTGCAGTCACTGGCAAGGCGGACACGGAGGAGTAAATATCTTTGTTAGGCGTGGCTGAGTCCGAAGTTGGAGTCAGAGTTGCAGGAGCAGGAGCATGCAAGGTCGTCTCTGACACCGAAACAGGAGTGAACGTTTCACTGTTATTGTGCACCCTCCTGCACTTGCCTATGCCTGAAAGACGGGGTACTCTAAACACAAAGTCCCGCGTACAGCAAGTGTTACACAGCAAGATACTTTTGGCCTGACTCATGAAGGATCGGTCTCACAATCAGACTTGCTGCAAAGATTCTAAGTCAATAGTATAGGTGTGTGTGGCAAAAAACGTGGTAAAAATGAAATAAAAAATAAAATAAAATAAAAATAATAAATTTATGACCGCAGCCTGGCATGACGGACGCGCTTCTCTGAAAATATTATACTGAAAGGATGTGCTTGCAAGGGTCACAAATATTCCAGGGCCGGCGAAGGATTCGAACCCCTGAGTCCTTTGCCTGTGAACCGATAACGGAGAGCGCCTTCGACCGCCACCGGACCCCCCCTCCAAAAAAAAGGAAAAAGCTATGCATAAAACGAACCTGTAATATTTCCTAAAATCTTGCCCCATCAATTTTTTACTCATCGTGCTAAAAAAATTAATTTGTTGGAGGTATGCCAATTATGACAATTTCCAAAACCGATTTTAGAGTTTTCTGAACGGAATTCAGAATTTTCCATGCCAATTCGGGTTGAAAAATTCTCAATTTGATTTGGAAAAATTTTCAACTCGGCTCGAAAATGAGATTTATTCAGAATGTACCTAGGTACCTACCTAACGATGTCGTGATTAACCAATAGAAAACCCCCTTACTGTCAGTTTCATGATTGCACAACCAATGGCCGATACCGTAAGCACCCTCATCTACGTTTCCTTGGAATTAGTACGGTCTGAAATATGCTTCACCGAGCGTTGTCGCAATAGCACAGTTAAGACCTTGGTTGAGGAGCACTACTGTGAAACAGCCGTCGACCTGTGAATGGTAAACTTCATAGCTTGAAATTTGAACCGTTGAATTGATAGTTTCCGACAACGGGATCAAAACTTTTATAACAAGCTGCAGCTTTCTGCCGGCGTTTTCGATGTTGCTAGAAAGGCGGAACGTTTATAGAAACGAACTAATCCAAGGTGAATTTAGGGAGGGATGACTCCATCATGGAATAATCCGGATGAATTGGTATCGGGACTGGCTTGAAAAGGGGTATCAAACTAGACGAGATAATCTCTGCTAGTGCGCATGCGCATGCGAGAAAAGGCACTGATTTTGGTTTGCTATTTTAGTAATAAACCATTTTGTAATGGCTTAAAAAACACATCCCCCCGTCTGAATTTTGCCTGAATTACGTTTCAATAGGTGTAAAATGTGAATCTGCAATAACGACGAAATGCCTTCCGTACGCTCAATAATTTTTCTGCCATAAAAGGCTTGAGATAAAAATTTTCAGAAAATAAAAAAAACACCAAATTCATCAACTACCAGATTCTATTGGTAGTTGACAAAAATTGCATAAATGGAACATAACCACTTGCTGCCCTTGCGACTTATTCGCGCTTATCGATCATGTCCTATGCCAAATACATCACGTTTTCCTCTCGTGTTGTTCGTGAATGCATCCATCTTTCAAAAGAGTAACCAGGGTCAGGCATCAAATTGGCTCCTACATTAGCATCTACTGAAACGAGCGTAGGTTGAAACTCCAAACAATAAATTGGAACGGACCACGTGAAAATGAGTGTTTTCGTACTCCATCCATATTAATGAGGAGCGAGCGTCGCGAGGCCTTCAATTAATAAAAGTGAATTTGCTCTCCTGTCCTTCAAAGACCTGTCCACAAACCCCGAGGCGCTCGATGAGATGTATTAACGGATTTTCTGGCCAATTTTCAAAGCCCGCTTAGAAAATACGCTGCACCTGCAAAAAAGGCTCAAGACTCGTTGACGAAGGTCGACAAGAGCGAAATTGCACGTTCTGCAAGTGAGCGGATTCACTTGCATAAAATTACCAGCTAATTGAGGTCGGATGGTTTTTTTTGGGCGGTAAAAGCTAAACGAAGGTTAAGCCACAGATTAAAGTTATAGGCAAGCAAAAAATCAATAAACCTTTCTCTTTGTATTCTTGTGAACACATCGGTACTGAGTTCCGCTTGGTGTAAACGTAGGGTGGAAGATGAGATACCTTTTTTGCTTTGATGATTGAACTAGCTAACGTTCCGCAGAATCAATAACGGCCAATTTACGCGTATTCTTCGATCGAATCATTCACCATCGAGCGGTTTTCGTTGTAAGAAAATTCAGCCATTACCATGATGTCACCGGCATCCGTTTTCGAACTTATGGGAACGCACATTAGCATGAGGAAAGCGCAGGCTGGCGTAACTTGGCAACTTGGTAACTGGCGAATAACTTCGTGCGACGATCGGTGGCCGGTGGCTCTGGAAACTGTGTTGAGGCCGTCCGGACGGCCTCGGCTTGTTAAGATTCTTGAGCTACCGCTCCAGCCGCACCTGCGACGGTTTCAGATCGATTCATTAACGGAGAAAAATCTGTCACCTGTACGATTTCGATGAGTTACGATACGACACTCTGATCCAAATAGCTAAATACGACGAGTGGTCATTAATTGAATTGCCCTGATTCGATGGCATGTTGCTGCTAGATTCAATTAATCGAGTTGGTAGAGTCCAGTTTGCAATGGCGACCCTCACTTTTGGATAACTATCTGCTTAAAGCACCGAAGCAATATGTTAACCAGTGGTGTGCAGATAACCCACAATACTTGTATATTTCGATACATAAATGGTTTGCACAATTTGATTATATTTTGACTACCTGTGTGGATCAAAAATGTCAAAATACCCACTATGGAAATTTTAAAACACATCATGTTTTCGAGTAAGGCCCGGTTTATTGACAAAATTGTCTATCCGATATCTAGAGAAGCTAACAATGACATTTTTGCATTAAAATCTGATGTAAATACCAGCTTGATGAAGTTTATTAGGGATATAAGATAGATACATTTTGTCAATAAACAAGCCATAAACTGATAGGCCTCGGTGGTAATTTATGCCAAAATCTCAAAATCAATATATTGTGCATCATAAGGTATCGTTATAAATGACCAATCAGAATTTGATACAACACACATGATACCATATCTGATATAAACTCACACATGAGTCGCTCAGACTCCAAACAGTCAATCAAATTTAAGGGGCATGGGAGTAAAACTGAAATCCATCAAACATCTGTTTCATTTTTGAGTTTCATGAAATCCGAACCGTAATCCTACTCTAGACATTTGTAATGTTGATTCTTACGCCTCCAAACTATCATCAACCAACATAGCATTATTTACAATACAAACAGCTATGTACCTACTTTTGACAAAGGCTTCCACTGCGAGTCATAAGGAAATCACTCGTTTCTCTGCATAATTTTGCGCTAAACGGAACACTGCCTTTCGGAAGAAATGGAAAATGAGAGTGGGGAGAATTTTTTCGCTCATGTAATTCCTGTAGACTGGAGCGTGAATCCTTTAATGGCTGACAATCGTCTGACGATAGGACCGTGAAAAAAGTATACGACAATCTCACTGCCAGAAGTGGGTTCGCATTTGCATAATGGCCGTCTAAAACTATCTTGGCCATCTTCTCTGGAATAATCCTCGGATGGCCCTGATCAGAGGTCATTTCTATGCTGAAGGAAGCGTGTCCATCTCATTTTTTCCACTTGGACTTGTCTTCCCATTCTCGGCATTATTCTTACCTACCTCTCTCACAGGTCCCCAAGTTGAAGCTGGTCGTTGGTATTAGTTCTCAAGTTGAGACCTTTTTGCATTTTCCCGGGATTCCCGAATACTCTTCATGGATTGTACGATTATCAAGACTGCAGGTAGTAAAACATTCGCTTCTTTGTCATCGATTATTGTCAATTTAATAGACGTTCCTAGTGTAACGGTTTTCCCCGTTGTTTAGGTAATTGAATGAACTCTAATAGAATTGTAAAGATATAATTGTTAGAAAAATGTTTGTAACTCTCAGGCACTCTCCGAGTTGGTCGACGGCAGCAGCTCCAGACAGAATGATTCGATTATTTCCCACGTCGAAGGGCCACGAAATTTCCTCCCAGGAAAATTAGCTGGGATCAGCCGTTTTGACATTGCGACACCTCACGAATCTGGGTCTCCTAACGTAAACACGATTCGGCTTCCAACTCACAGCTCTACCTCCACGCAATACCCCACGCGGTTTAGCGTTATCCCTTGGTAGGCGATAACGCTATAGCCTGCTGACTTCAGCCCGCGTGTTCTGCTTTGTACCCGCCGTAGCTGTGGCGGTACACTAGTATTGTAATTGCGTCAATGGAGTTACGAGGTTTTATCGCTTCAAATTACTCAGCATGACGTGAGTTTTCCAAATCATTCTGTACTTTTGCTTTGATTGAAAGAACTTTCAAGCATAAAAACAGCTTTTCGAGATCGAGTGATGAAAATAAGAAGGTAATGACGATTGGAGCTAGAGAAAATTCATCGAAATAGATAGGTATACAGAAGCTAATATTACACACATACGTGAAGCTATATTCACATGCCAGTTGCGGACAGCGGGTATAATCCACGGGTATACGCGTCGCAGATTAGATTAACTTGCCCTCGCAACTTTTCATTGCGTCACGCGACGCACCTGACGCATTTCACAGTTCCGCCGCGTGTGAACCTGTCCCTACAATAAACTTAATGGCCGCGGATTTCATCGTCAACGTGAAAATGCCAAGTGAATGATCTCACGCGCCAATCGATACACAAATGCTTTTCTTTAGCTGCCTTTGTTCCTTGGGCGAGGCAATGGGGAGCGCAGAATGTCCACGTCTAATCGCCGCCCTTCGCTCTGCCCTCGGCCGCTGCTAATGTCAGTGCAATTAAGGTGATATTATACGATAGGATCTGCGCCTTAAGTGCCTCGGGGCTCAGGTATCCCGGCTTCAAACAGCATGTTCGATCTTTTGTGCACAGAGTCACCAGCGTACGAAAGGTTGGACTATGTCGGCAGAAATGAGCCGAAGGCAAGGTTGTTTGGTCTGCGATTTTTCATTCTTTCGCTTGGTTTTTTTAATGCGCTGAATCCGAATTTTCGATTGCGGAACCCGAATTTTTGGTTGGCCCTCTCAAAATCGCGCGGGGTAACTACAAAAACTCTAAAAAAACCTTGACATTTTTGGACTTCTTAAACTTATTTGCTCACATCTTTACAACTTTCGTAGTAGTTATAATATACCATATTATGGTATCATCTACTATGGAGGTTGATATGGATGTAAAAAAAATCATACCAATTATCCTCAAAAACCTTCTTTAGAGCACCCGTTCACTAGACTGCTTATTAGCAGAATGTTTCAGTATGCCAACAGGCATAATGCATTGAAAAAGATTCAGAAAAGTTTGCCTAAAGGTTTGACAACTTATGTCAAGAGATCAAGACTCCTATGATGGACCATAATAGATCCGTATAAAAGTAAATCCATAAAATCGACCATATAATATATCCATAGAATAATTGACCCATAAATAAGTAAATCTTCAGTTTTCGATGTCCCATAACGAAACTTTGGATGCAGCGATGGATGTAGGAGCTGCATGGCAATATTGCTGGAACAATCCGATTTCCAGTTTTTGTATGAAACATCCGCTACATTTGCTAGTAGGTAAATGTGAACGAGATAAACATGAGAAGCTAATTCATCTGATCTACAAGCCAGCTCCTACTTCTTCTAAGGCCATCAAATCATCAAAATAACATACTATAATATAGTATGTTTCATGTTTCATATTATGAAAGTGCGGCTCAACATATCTGACGCCGAATGCAGTGTAAATAAATTTAAATCAAATACGCACCAATGAGGTCATTCTCACAATTTGTAGATCGCATCAATCTGAAGCATTGCGCCTGCCCCTGTCCAAGGCAGTAAGACAAGGAAAAAATAAGGATGCCCAGTAATTTTACAACACAGTGCACAGTTTTTCATCAACTTTGGTTTGATTTTCTCAATTCCCTTTCGTGCATGGCCCTCTCATCGTATTCATTCTCTTGTGGCTAAAGCATATGGGGAAAACTTAGGTGTTCTGCCCTGTTCCCTTCTCCGGCTCGAAGATATCGACCTTGACATTTACCTTGCTCGGTGGTGTCTTCCAAGGACACCCGCAGACGTCGCACCTTCGTCCGTTCCCCGGTCTCCGTTCTCGTTCTTCGACGGATATTCGGCCTTGTTCGTCCTTTCCATTTCCATCGGTCGACCGCAGAACAGCTTGCGCTGACAATCGACATGTGCGCCGATGGCGTAATTAGCCTGTACCGACCAGTTACTCCAACTCTACCGCTGTTTGACTGATGAACTTTTGTCTAGATCGAAAGAAAATTCGATTTTTACCTGCTCATGATTATTATCGACGTCGAAGAAAGTGCAAGGAAAGGGGAATCAGACGATCAGACCACTATGTGGATAAGGGTAACTATGATGTTATTATGAAAGAGATCCTTACTCATAACAAGTTGTGAAACTGGCCATGGCCCCCCAAAGTTTTCTGGAATTCGTTCGCATAATAATACGGTAGGTAGGAGGTGACTTCATCCTCCCTAAATATAGGGGTTTTCCGGATGAGAAGTGTGAGGAAGCTCCGACTTCCTGGTCCCACCACGAATCTTGAGCCAAAGCCTCCAAATGATGTGAATTAATTTTTGGGTGTTGGTCCCCACTAATTAAAATCTTGGGTACGGGCCTGCCCACTGGTACCTTGGATCTGTGTGCCTCTTATGAGGCCTGCATGGCTGAAAGCGCTAGAGCTAGAACTACTATACTTCTGATGAAAATAGTTGTGGTTCGGGCTAACTAATCAAAAAGTTATCTTATAAAACGTAATATTGAGACGGACTAACCGAGAACCACAACTACACCAAATTTGGTTTGAAATATTATTTACAAAGCTCACTGAACACACAGAGAGAATTTTTCCAGAGGATCATTCAAAAATTAGTTTGCAACAACTGGAGGATCTTCTGGTCCCTGAGTTGAAGGAAGATAGCCATCGAGTTGCCAATGGTAACAGGACAAGTGACATTTTCAAATGCCTCGACCTTGGGAGTTTCGATACCGGTTGGAATTGTTTCGGCTCAAACTTCGGATTCCCTTGAGAGGATCTTACCAGCAAACTTGTTCCTTCATACAAAAGATATTCCCGTCCGACATCAAATGTCAAGTGACCCGGGGGCTCGGCAATCCGTTTGAAATGCATGAGTGAAACCTAATACAATTCGGAATACTTTGGATTCGTAACTTCAACTCAAACTCAAACCGAACTCAAACTCAAAGGTCGAAGAAAAGGTGAGCTCAAACTGATGCTCAAACTAAAACTGAAACGAAAACTCAAATTCAAATGTCAACCTGATACTAAAACTGAGCCCAAACCAAAGCTGAAACTGGAAACTCAAACTGGAACCGAAACTGAAACTCGAACTCAAACTCGAATTCAAACTAAAGCTAAAAGTCAAAATGGAACTGAAATAAAACTTAAACTCATAATGAAACTGGAATTGAAACTGAAACTCGAAGGTTATCGAAGGTTTTACTCAAACTCAATCGAAAACTGAAACTCATCCTCAGACTCAAATTCAAACTGACACTGATACTCGAACCAAAACTCAATCTGAAACCAAAACTCAAACTGCAACTAAAATGCAAACTCAAAGGTCGAAAGAAATGTGAGCTTAAACTCAAACTGATACTCATACTGAAACTAAAACACAACTGTAATTTGAACCGCAAACATAACTCAAACTGAAACTAAAACTCAGACTCGAAGGTCGAAACATTTTGAGTACTGAAACAGAAACTCAATCGAAATTAAAACTGAAACTCAAATTCAAACTGACATCCAAAGTTAAACTGAAACCTTAACTCGAACTCAAACTGAAAGCCAATCTCAAACTGAAACTAAAACTCAAAGGTCGAGTTCCGGTTTGAAGTTCAGTTTGAGTTTCTTTCTTTCGACGTTCGAGTTTTAGTTTCAGTTCGAGTTTGACTTTCAGTTTCAGTTAGATTTTCAGTTCGAGTTTGACTTTCAGTTTCAGTTAGATTTTCAGTTCGAGTTTGACTTTCAGTTTCAGTTAGATTTTCAGTTCGAGTTTAAATTTCAGTTCGCGGTTGAGTTTCATTTTCAGCTAAAGTTTGAATATCAGTTCGAGGTTGAATTTGGCTTTCAGTTTCAGTTTGAGAATCAGTTTGACTTTGATTCTCAGTTCGAGTTTGATTCAGTTTGAGTTTGATTTTCAGTTCGAGATTGAGTTTGATGTTCAGTTAAAGTGTGAATTTCAGTTCGACTTTGAGTTTGACTTTCGATTTAATTTCGAGTTTGACTTTCAGTTTGAGTTTGAATTTCAGTTCTAGTTTCAGTTCGAGATTGAGTTTGACTTTCAGTTCGAGTTTGAATTTCATTTCGAGTTTGACTTTGACTTTCAGTTTAACTGAAAAAACATCTGACTGAGCTGAGCGCGTTGCTGGAAAACCATCTCCGGAAAAACCTCTCCAGACAAATCATCTTTAGTTATCTTCGTGAATCCGTTCGATCTCTGACGTTCCTTTTTCCCGGCCAGGTGAGCGTTTTTCCACGTTCCGCTGTGCCTACTGAACCTTAGTATTAGCTAAGCTGAGTTGAGCGCACCTATAAAAGGTCTCCATGAGGCGAAGGAATTTTTGACAAGTGAAGCTTATCATCGAGTTCAGTGCCCCAAACGTTGTTGTCCTCACGTACTCGCTCGCTTTGGCTAGGGAAAACATTTTCGGCAAGGCGGATACAAGTTTATCGCCGTAAATGCGTCTCTTCATTGAAACAGCTTCTCCATTTAGGCAATCTTGTAGTTCCAACGGTTTCCGAAGAACCGCTTCACCGTTGTGCTTCCTATTCTCATGTAAACTCTTATAGATTTCGAATTAGGAACTAGTAATGGCGGTCATTAGTCAACTTATTGGTCGTTAGTTGTGTATTATTGCGAGAAGATGGGATCAATGCTTGAAGAATTTTCTCACGTCGAACCACAAAAATACTTTAATATTTTGTTTGGTAGCTCTTAACTTTTTAAACATATTTATTATATATTATTTTGACTGTTTTGTGGGCTATTAAGGTGAAAATTGTCAAGAAATTCACGATGCTGATTTTGAAAGCGGTAAATTTCGTGAAAGAATAGCACTTGCTCGTTGGAAAGTAATGAAGTCAGAAATCGTACCCAGATTTGTCGAACATTTGGGTACTGTGCAACGGAACCTGTCCGCTGTCAAAGCGTATCTCGAGTTCGGATTCAGCATCTTCGAAAAGCAAGCTCTATAGAAGCAAGAGCTTTTTTTAGAGTAAAGCTGTATGTAGTTTTGAAAATATTGATTGATGTTCATGCGCCAAGGCAATGATTGTAAAATGCGATGTACTCAGGTATGGAATGCATTAAACGCTCTTTCATTGGAGCGGACTTCTCATTCCCATGGTACCTAACCGCCTGTCCCTGACTGACCGATTCCGCGGTTTAGCGGTGAAGCGTAGGACTGGCAATTTATCCGGATCTATCCATCGAGATAAGCCGGGTTCAATTCCCGTCGAGTTTGGACTCTGTGCCGCAGTTTTTTCCAACTTAATTTCCATCTCATGTGAAATGTACATATTTGGATGCAAAATTGAAGACTAACACTTACATTTTACCTCATATATCCGGTAGTGACGTTCCTTTTGTAACGGAGCGGTGGGGACGGTGAGGACGCCCACGCGGCAGGCGGACCGCCCCCGCATCCTGGCGGACTTGCCCTCCGCTCCTGCCCATATCCGCGATCCCGCATCCGAAGTAAAAGATGGGCGAAGCCGCCTCCTCGGATGCGTGGGCGTTGGGAACGGGTTCCCGTTTGACGTCATTGGGGACCTAACTCAAGTGTTGACGTCACGGGAAACTCGGCGGGATCAATAGTCGGCGGACGGGGGTGAGGCAGCCATGGCGAGTTTTCCATTCACCGTTGGCCAACAACATCTAACCGCCTCCCGCCCCGGGATATCGACCGTAGATGTTCCGCCGACCGCCTGCGCCCGCCCAAGGAAATCAACAATAACAATCTGCCGACTCAAATTCGCATTTGAGAACCCAGTACAGAGGAATACTCTTTAAAAATTAAATTAATTAAATTTTTAATCACTCAAAATATAGGGTAAATACAACTTGAAAAAATATTATGAAAACAGCTCGTACATATTTTACGATCTAGGTTATTAAAAGAAATGTTGTTTTATTTCTTCATTAACTGACGGGACAGTATTGATTTTGGCTTTTATTCACTTATGAAACATTGTGCATAATTTTTTCCAGCCCTCTGAAATTTGTACGGTTCATTATTCCTAGCGTTGCATGAATACTAATAAGCCCCGTGTATCCATCAAGTATTTTATTTTTTTCTGGCCTAAAAATGAACCGATTTGTGCGTTCCTGGCCTTAAAATCTTTGTTTCACTTTGCGGAATACGAGGATATTTTTTCCATTCTGGTAACTGGATGTATTTTGATTTTAGGTGCAGTTTGAAATTTGCAAAGAGAGTTTTTTTCACTTACACTGTAGTCAAAATATACCTGCTCAAATTAAGATAAAAATTCAAGTAAATATGGACGTATTGTGTTTTATCTACGCACCACTGGTTTTACATGGTTTTATGCTTTCCAAAGGGTGAAGACTCCGAATTTCCAATGACAAATTTCCGTCCGTACGCCTCCAACTCCTTCCAAACGGCCGGAAATGGAAACTTTTGTTGGAAATTGTTTTGTGGAAATCCCCTTTGTTCCGGCACAGCTCATCCTTTAGCCAAGCCAATACCTAGTTCAATAAGGCTTCGAAAAAAAAATGAAATTTAAAAAAAAATTAATTTCTTTTTTTTCAAATTAATTTTTCAAAAAACTATTTACACCGCAGGTAGAACATTTCATTATTGATAAATATTTCATTCTGAATAGACCACCTCCATTTTGGTAGGTTTCACAGTTTGGGAGTTATTTTTGTGCAGAATGGCAGCAAGTGATTTGGGTGCATGAGTATAGTCCATATAGGTACCCAAGTATTGGGGTCCATCTTGCATTTTCTAGATCCCTGGACCCCTGATTTTCAATTCATTTATGGTATTTAGGTAAACCAAATGTTACATACTACACGGCAATATTCTAGGTTTTGGCACTGTACTGGCACATTTTCAATCACATCGGGTTCGCCATTTCAAATTCAGATTAAGAGCATTTTTGAGGGGCTGGATTACCGATCGAATAAGTAAGGGGGAGGTTCATAGATGACAGGAGCATCTTATCCTTCAGGGAGCTTGAATAGCTACCTAAGCTGAGCCCATCTCACTTGTGCTAAAAGGGGTGTTAAAGGTGTGTCTTCGGAAATCTCTGTAGGATCCCAGGCAGATGGTGTTCAACTGCTCCGAGTTTTTTACGACCAGGCATTCACTGTCCAACACCTACTCTCGTACCGATACTTCCTGTACCTTTCTTATGGATACTACTATGAAATCCTTCACCTACAAATAACCCTGCAGTTGCAATACCGAGGTCAATGTAAAAAATCCGTTCCCCCAGCTCATTTTAACAAGTTGTGAGTGGTAACCAATTATTTAGAAGTTTGACGCGTTGAGTTATCAAAAATTTGACTAAATGGTTTTGAAATCTAGTCACCGAAATGAGTCATTCGATTTCTCCGCCGGCAGACTGGCTCGAAGGCATGTTCATGCATGCACATACCACGACATGGTACATAGTGCATTGTACTAGCTCTCCAATGCACATACTGAGAATGGGTTAAATTTTGTTCGTCACGTTGCGACCCGTGGGTGTTGCGTTATATGTCACAATATCAGCGCTCTGATGCCGAATATTTCGCCAATCGCGATTATGAAAATTCCAACCAAAAACCTCTCAAATAACTCGGCTCCGAGAGGGAAAGGGGTTTTTTGCTATCGCTCGCGTCGATTGTGAGGCCCGAGCGTTGGTTAGCCTTCGGCTCTGTTGTCCCCAACCGAGAGGCCCCCCTCCCCGCCGACTCCGCAGCATCATTCTCTCCTTGTCGCGCCCGGAGGACCAAATTCGCTACCACCCGCCACCCCCCGATGTGGATACTGTAGTGGGGTTCAGTCGTGGGGAATCGTTAACTTCAGTCAGTCAGTTGGCGGTTAGAGGGTCCTAGTGTCGGCTCGCGAACTTCACCTGAGGAGACCGTGTGCACCAACTAGTGATTCAACAAGTGCTCCTTCGAATTCCTCTCGATTTCGCCGATAAGGAGCGCAATTTGCAATTTTTGCCGTCGCAAAAATCGTGCGGAGTGCGCATTATTTCCGTCGAGATTTGACCGGAATCGAATTTTCAAATTTGCGACAAATTCGTTCCCACCGAATTTCAACAGTTTGTCGGGTAGCGGAGGAAATAGATTTTTCGACAATAGTGTTCGTTCAAGTGGTCAAGACGTCGCCCCGCAGCCAGTCCGGTTGCTCCTCCGTCCCGTCGCCGCCGGCCTCCACGGTGACGGTCCTACCGTACACGCCGCACTCCGACAAGGTAATTTTAATGAAATTAAATTACTCATATTTCCCCGGAATTTCGCGCAATTCGACGTTTTAAATGTCGCCACTATATTCTCCCTGAGATTGAAACGACCTAACATATGGAAAGGCGTTTTTTCCTTTTACTTCGGCAAGAGTTGTTTCATCCTTCACTTCTCATCGAGCTATTGGTTTCACGCGTTCAATTTTGAAATTTTAAATTTTGAAATTGTTCTACCGAACATTTTCCGCCTGGGCTCCGGTATGTGTGATGCGGAGAACGTCCTCGGTCTCGGGGGGCGGCACGAGGTCGCGACCTTTCGCTTGAACGCGCCTGCACCGCCATGTTCAACGTAACATTTTCAGCCTCTGATTTTGGTACGAATGTACCACCGCTGGTACAAGGCAGAGACCTGTTGATACTTGTTCGGCGGGGGCGCGATTTTCCATGCCGATTTGTATCAGTAAACATTGGATCCGTTCCAATCTGGCTCGAGTTGAATTTTCGAAGCCTTCTCTATTTTCGAACAGAACGAGCCAAGATCAAGATTTTATGACCTCGAACGCTCAAATCGGCCAGAAATAAATGGACATGAATCCTCCACCCAGATTACTCAGTGACCAAAGTTCGGACCGCGCGTTTAAATCAAGTATTTTTGTGATCCAAATGTGGGGTTCTTACCGGATTGTTGAGCACGTTGATATAATATATCAAGCATATTATAATGTATCAAGCATATTATGCTAAAGACAAAGATTACACCCTCCTGAATTAGCTTTTGCCGATTCCATTTGCGAATTGGCAAAAATTTCGTTTTACAACGCTGAAGAACAATTTATCAATATTCATGTTTTGACTGTGGTTTTGTACCCCCTCGGTTTCATCGAAACATTATTTCAAACATCCTTGAAAATGTTGGCATAAAAATTCCGAGCCTTTTTTCATAAAATAGTTCAACCGAAGATAACCGTTTGTTAGAACTAATAACTCAACTAGCATTAAATGATAACCAAACAATGTTTACATTACACATTGTAGCATTTCAAATTGGCATTCGAATTGTGAATTACCTTCAATCTTCAGGATTGAACGACTAATGGGCTTCTCGTTTGAAGCCGTAGGGAGGATAATACCTCAGCGATACCGTAGGACAGAAACAGTTGATTATCCATAAATATTCGATGTTAATAATAGGTTTTCCTTTTCGGACTTTGGACCACTTCCCTAGAACGATTAAACGCACTATGAAGTACAGGAAGCCCAATGTCACGCGATATTTCTACATGGATATGGATATCTATCTAAATAGACGTAAGGATTTACGAAGAAAATTTATAAAGAAATAAAGGCGCAACTTCAAATTGTTTGGAAGTAGGTACCTATTACTCGGTTCCCCAGCTCGGCCATCAAGCAAATAATCAACTATGCTCGGCTCCTACTAAAGGATGTTTTTCTGGGTTGGAGAATTTCTTAAAAATGTTTTTCAAAAATGCATTGAGCTTAATTAAATGTGTACTTCGCCAGTTGAAAAAATTTTTCGGCTAGAAGTTTTCTCCTTTTGAGCGTAGGAGAGTCCATTAGTTTTATACGTTTAGGTTGGCTATGATTGCACTTCTTTTTACTTCCATATTTACAGAGTAAATGGAAGTATTGTGATCGTCCTAAAATCGAGAATCGGAACGGAGCTTCAGAAAAAACTTTTTCTTATACACGTTTACTCAGAATCACTTCCTGAACAAGTGTCTGTGTGTCCGTCTGTCCGTGTGTCCGTCTGTCTGTCTGTCCGTCTGTCCGTCTGTCCGTCTGTGGTCATTTACAAAAATGGCCATAACTCCCTCATTTCTCAACCTTTTTTCAAATTTCTTGAAGTGAAATGTTTGTCTCGGCAAGACCTAATACCCTGTTTAATCGGAATTTGGATAACGCACAGTACTTCCGATATATTTGGATTTTTAGTGTTTTCTATTTTATTTTTTTCCGGCCACAAAAATGAACCGATTTGAGCGTTCTTGGTCTTAAAATCTTTGTTTTACCTTGCAGAATATGTGGATATTTTTAATATTAGAATAATGTATTGTATTTTTATTTTGGGCGAATTTTAAAATTTTAATAGTGAATTTTTTGATATTTTTGGCCTAAACACCCTTAAAAGCAGTCAAAATATGATCAAATTGTGTCACAATTTTACGTTTCAAAATATGGAAGTATTGTGTGTTATCTACGCACCACTGGTTTGAATGCTACAATGCCACTGGATTAACTATAGTCTATAGCATGCTGTTTGGCGGTTCATAATTGGATGTTTTTTTTCTTAAAAATAATGGTTGATTCACAATCAGAATTCTGGGGTCTTCAGAGACCCCTCTTAATGGATATTTAGGCTAAAAGTTAACGAGCAAAAAGAGATAGCAACGGGAATTATTCCTTTATTATAAAGGTCCTCACATGCCGTGAATAACTGAGAATGTAGAAATCCCAATGTGCGGCGCGGATTGACTTGTTAATGAGAACGTTTGAAAAAAAAATTGAAAACCGTCGTCGCTAAGTGATCCAACTTGTTGCAATCTAATCGGATAACGATAATTTGAATAGCATTTTCCGAGAAACTGCCGCTCGTTGTAACAGAATGTTCGTTTCCAATTTGTCGATCAATCACGTGCACACAACACGACAATTTGGCGTCAACCCTCCCGCTACAGAGAAAATAATACCTCGGATTTGATTGAGTAGATGGCGAGTGGTGGGTCGAGGGGCTCATCTGCCCTCCGAGCAATATTACGCAAGCGATGGCAGAGCACAGAGTCGGAGCGGTTGAAAGAATGCGATCGACTGTTCTGAAGTTCAAACGAGTGGGCCAATATCGCGATAGCCGAAGGCAACAGAGAGTCTAATGCTGTCCGGAATTGATCCATTCAGTTTTTACTTCGAGCATTTTTCAGAATGGAGCGTTGTAGTTGCGTTTATTGAGGATAGCTGTACCCGCCCGGCGTGCCCGTGTCCAAAAAACCGTGATTAATTTATTAATTAATTAGGTAGACTGTCTCCCCCCCCCCACACACACACACAACATTCCCCGCCGATAAAAAGAACCAATCTGTTAAGAAATGAACGCTAACTGGCGTCCTTTCTTTTTCAATGGCTCGAACGTGCTGGTCGGCTGATCATCCGAACGATGAATCGCGGGTTTGCCTGTTGTATGTTAAACGCTATTATTAGTCATCGGTCTGTCTACGTATCCATATCAGGACACCATTAGCCTTCAGTACCATCGATCCGATTCTTTAATGAAGTAATTGATACCGCGGAAAATTTTGATGCACCTTACCGACTAATGTGGTTAACTTTTTCGCAATTTTTTTTCTTTTATTTTTTTTCACTCCTCTTTACGAACGTCTACCGGGTACTTACCGGGATAGGGCTACGCTACTATTACCTACTATTACTTATGAATAGCTACTTGGGTGCCTACTCCGGAAATACCCGCTTTTGTTTTTCCATAACTCTTTGCCTGCATTAATAATCAAGCGATTTCAAGGCCTTTATTCCTGTTCCTGATCAGCAGAATACGCTGAAATCGTTTTCATTTTTCCACGTCAATCAATCTCCATCATTTGGTTTTTTAAATTTCTTATGCGCTGTTTATAATTCATTCTCAGCAAATATGAGCCAAAACACGTAGACTTACGATACCTGTATCGAATAAAATGGATTCCTTCAAACTCATAATCCTTTCGGTTGAGGTCAAAAAATCGATGTTTCCCTTTTTTTGTAATAAATTTGAAAATACTTTTTGAAGGTAGACTATATTTACCCGATTTATCGGTTCACTGAACGGCTTGCGTTTGGCCTCTATCAGCCAAATTCCAATGATTTCAATTATCTAAGCTCAAGTGATGAAGAAAAAAGAAAAATTAACCAAAATACGCGTTAAAATAAACCGAAATATGCGCATTGTATACAATTGTTTTCAGTGGAAGGAAAGTCGTAAGGACGTCATTCGTTGATACCTGGTAAATTGAGCTCTAGAGCAAAGTAATGTGTTATGTGTATGAGTTATGCAGCAAAGTTTGAACGGTTTATTTATTACGCGCTGTCGAAGAGCTTACGTAAAATCCCTTGTTCATGTGACATTTCACAAACCACACACAACTGGCTAATTTTGCTCACATTGTTTAAGACGGTTCTATTCGTTAATACAGTCTTACGTGCCGCAGGTTACGTAAAAACGGTCACATCCAATCAATCGTTTGAACTGCGTTAATTTTTAAACATTATCGGTATCCTTTGGTTAGTCTGCCGAGTTAGCGAAATGCGGATTCATCGATAGTCGTGAATGACGTCAACGTTAATCCTCATCAATTAGAGAAGCGTTCCATAAATTCTCAACTCTTCCCGCATACTAGTCAAACTAAGACGAATTTCATGTCGTTTTCAAGCATAACACACATAACGCCTCCAAATTTTCCTCATTGCACTCCCAGTGGTTGCGACATTTTTTGGTCGAGTTGATAGGTTGGTAACATTGTTTTTCAAAAATTAGCTCTAAAAAAAGGACATGCTGTACAACCTTTTTTATGGTTTTTGATTGTTGTACTCATGAGTGTAGATTGTGAATGTATCTACCGGACGTCGTAATCGTATGCGTCCTCCAGATCGCACATTACTCTCCGTAAATACATGCTCAAGTCGAATACATGCTCAGACGGCATAAGGTTATGGCGACATGTTTATTTAGTGCGTTACAAACGTTCGTCGAGGCCAGAAAATCACCCCGTTTAATCGAAAATTTGATCTCTCTCTCTCAATATTTCCGATAGATCAGCACTTTTTGTGTTTTTTTTGCCATCAGAAAAATGAACTGATTTTGGCGTTGTTGGACTTGAAATCTTGGTTTTACCTTGCATAATATGAGAATTTTTCCATTCCGCTAACTTGGTTTTAAAATTCGATTGAAGGCCGTATCACACGTCAGACCGTTTTCCTCCCCATCCCACGTACAGACCACAGACCTTACTCTCTGATTGGCTGATCCTATGGATATTGTCACCTGCTTTGTTATTCTTCATCTATGGAGCCTTACCTACTTCTTGGAAAATTCAATGATGAATTTGCATGTCGAAATCACCAAAGAATTGGTCTGTCCAGACGGTCTGTGGGACGGTCTGTGATACGGGCTTGAGCGTGTTCTTTGACAATGAGGAACATGCATGAAAAACGAAATCCAGTTTTTCCGCCAGAATGGTGTTGTTTAGGATGCGAAAATGATGTAGTGATGGTCTACAACGAAAAAAACAACGTTTTTCCTGGTGAAAAACGCTAATAAAAAGGGCCCTTTTGAATGTGGCGGGTGAGCCGTATGACGTCACTGTGCGGACGTGACTGCACGTAGTTTCTTAACGTAACGGCAAAAAATCCGTTATCGCCGTCCTATCACTATCACAACACACATGAACTCGGATGAGGTTGCACTGGTGTTCACGGGAAGATGTGTAACCTTGTGGCTGGCCAACAAATCTGCGATTTTCACTAAGCCTCCCTCCTCTTTTAATTACCTCTTTTCCGAACCGTCATCCACCCTAACACCATTTTCGAAGCCTAACAAGGAATATTATGGCGACAAAACAGTTTATTTTTTTTTCATGCATGCTCCTCATTCTTATCCTTGTAGTCCTAATTGATCGAAATAAAATCAATTTGATAGACGTGGAAATCAATTTGGTTCAAAAACAATGTCACGTACCTACCAAATTATGGAAGTATTGTGCGTTATCTGGGAAACACTGGTTTGAAATATC
This sequence comes from Nesidiocoris tenuis, assembly GCA_036186465.1. Classification (NCBI taxonomy): domain Eukaryota; kingdom Metazoa; phylum Arthropoda; class Insecta; order Hemiptera; family Miridae; genus Nesidiocoris; species Nesidiocoris tenuis. The sequence goes on from AP028911.1 coordinate 18,003,448, forward strand.
GTCCCGCATGAGGAGGTCGAAGTCGTGTGTGGCGATCGAGGAGAGAGGATCCCCGTCCTCGCCGAGACCTTGAACCTCCTCCTTTTCCTCGGCGATACTATTGCGAATAAGGTGACCAGCTCCACCGCCGCTGAACGGGCCGACTGTCCGATTGACGACTATCTCGTCAGACCGTCTGTTACGTCCGGTTTATTCTATGAAGAAATTGAAACGGTCGCTAGTTATTGAATCATGCTCTCGCTAATCCGTTGACGTTCATTCATATCGTCCATTCAATTGAACGCTCGCTGAGAGGAGTCCGTGTTTTTCATTCTCGTTTACCCGTTTCCTAACGCAGAATTTTTCGATGTTGGAAATAAAATCTTAGAGGTGGAGATACATTTCTGCATTGTTGTGAATGTATTTTATTCTGTACAGTTGAATGCTCTCAGCCTATCTGCTGAGAATATTCAAATGGATTTTCTTTTTGTTGCACTTATAATGAAGGATGCATAATGAAGGATGTCTGAATATTCTTCGCACGTCCAATCTTACTATTGTTTTTTGACACGACCTATGCCACTTTTAGGGGCCGTTCAATAATTACGTAAGGATCGAGGGGGGGAGGGGTTTTTTGGAAAATCTTACTAAACCCTTACAAGGGGAGGGGGGGTAAGTGCTTCCTTACGTAAGATTTTTGAGTGTGAGTTTTCAGCGCGTAAATAAGCAGCTTTTGTTCAAAAGGCCAGAAAAAGCACGAAAAATATCCATAAATTCTGTGTTTTTCCACGAAACTAAAAGCAAACATAACGATTTCGTATTTTTTTCGCTTTAACAAAGTCAAAATCTTACGTAAGATTTAGGGGAGGGGGGGGGGGGTTGAAAAATCTTACTAAATCCTGAAGAGGGGGGAGGGGGGTCAAAAAATCCGAAAAATGTCCTTACGTAATTATTGAACGGCCCCTTATGCGTAGGTGACCTAGTTTTAAACATTAAACTATGATGCATACCATATGGTTTCTAATACGGACCGTGAGGTTATGTTGATTGTCGTTATACTCTGCATTCATGTCGGAAATACGAATACATCGAATACGAATACTCCTCCCGTTCCACTCAGAAATATGAGATCATAGGAAGCACCTGCTATTGCACACCTGTTGTCGACCTTGCCTGCTGTAATGCGCTTCTTTCTTCAAACGTAGACGCGTCGGGCTTCTTGAAGTCGAAATGGGCGTGAAAAAATTATCAATATATCAGTTATGATCAGAAATTTCATGCGAACATGTCTGAGCGTTATTTCCAGGATAGTCCATCTGCATATTATCTCCATATTATTAGTATGTACCTTTTACTGCTTACATTTACTTCCCAAAATTCGATTACTCAATTCTTGTTTCTATTAAACCGGTTAATTTTGTTCCAATTTCACTTGTAACCGTGATAACTATAATGATGATAGTAGCTATAATGACCCTTATTATTTTTCAAAACCCGGTTTCAATTTTCGGTGAAAATTTTCAGACATGTTTTTGTGAACCCTGAATTGCCTTGGAAAATTCTCAATTTGGAAAATTTTCAATTTGAATTCAATTCTCGATTCGGTTGGAAACATTTTCAATTTTAATTTTCCGATTCTCGATTTGGTTTGAAAAATTCTCAATTTTACTTGGAAATACTTTAATATTTTCTAAATTACACCCTCCTGAATTTTCGTTGCTTGGCTTCGTATACCATCCGGTTAGTAATTATTACTTTTCTCATTCTTTCGCAGTTTCAAGCTGGCAATGTGCAATTTTGCTGCAAATTATTTTTCGTTTCATGTTTTCATTCGTTTTGAAATCGTCATTGATTCGGATTTCAGGCGTATTCCGTTGAACTCAAGGTCGTTGAGGATCAGCTGAGGGGCCTCTTTGCGAGATCTCGTGGTTTTCTTATCACCACCGCAGCTCTCACGTGGTCCCCCACCATTTCCCTCGTTTCATGGCCATCTCTTTTTATCTCATTCATAGTGGTTTTCTGCCATTGTCATCCCTTTTCGCGTTCTACATTTCCACCGCCATTTCTTCAACTGCCGTTTGAGGGCGCGGTAGAATAAGCGTAGATCTGAACTGCTTATTTTTAAAAATATCGATTGTCTCAAATTATGAGAAGCTCTTACTGTTTCAGCGAGCTTTGAATCACGTGGGACGGTATGGATAATATTGGGATGTGGAAACAGTAGTCAGCAGATAACAAACAATACTTTCTTATTTTGATGCTCAGTTTTCAGCAATACATTCCTATTTTGACAGAAGGACGTACGAACGGACGGACACACAGTCAGCAAACAAAAACAAAAGAGCCATAAAAAGTGATTTTCTAAACGTCTGATCTGATTTTAAATTTGTTGGACAATACTTCCATTTACTCTGTACTAAAGTATGGAACCAAAACTGAAAACCCCACCGTTGAAAATTTACGCTAGAAAAACTTTACTTCCTTGACCTCAGTCCCGATAATTGACTGCCAATTTGGTTGTGGATCGATCGTACACCTTGAGGAAAAACTTTAGGTACTTATTTGCCTTGGAATGAAAACAAAACTGCATTTTAGCATTATGCAAGGTGAAAACAACATTTCAAGACCAAGAACGCTCAAATTGATTCAATTTTGTCGACGAAAAAAAGAGAGACGATCAATCCAGTCCAAGAAATTGAAAATTGTATATTTTTGTACACAGGCGCCTCATACCACATGTTTAGGAATTAAATTGTTGTAAAATCGAAATGTAAGTAAAATTGAAATATGTGACTTTTTTCCGACAATGATCCGTTTTTGAAATTTAAATGATCACCTTTATCCTTTACTCTGTAAATACGGATAAAAACGTTCCGAAGGCCGTGTGGAGCGTACGAAATTTGTCCGTGCTATCTTCTCAGTATTGCCCACTCCTTGACTCACTAAACAAGGTCCTCGAAAAACAATTATTAACCTGATACCCAATTCCTCCTCGCATATTTCACTCAAGTTGTGCGAGAAACGGAAAATGAAGAACAACAATAATTCCTAATCCGAGCATTGTTCGCCTTTTACGGTCTTACCTGGTTGCTTTCCCTGACTATGAGTTAGAGTCAATCAGCTTTATAACAAAGAACAGTGATTAGGTATAACAAAAACAAGTACTTACAGCCCTTCAAAGCGAATCTCCATTCGGTTTGAAATCCTCGAGAGCCTGAAAACACCAATTAAGTTTTCTGCAAAATTGAAACGCTTTGATCCGTTCAAGCTGTTTATTCATTCAGCTCATTAGTTACGGTGAAGGCAACAGGTGGTTTACCTTTCCAATTATGGAATTTTCATTTTCTCAAATAGCTCGATGAATGAGGCAACTGATACTTACCTGGGCTTTTCAAATGAGCCCAATGCTTGCAGCGATGATAAATGTTGAAGATATTGGTTTCCTTATTTCGATTTTTACTTCCGCATACTTTCAAAGAAAACTTTAAGGTAGCGATGTGTAGTCCAACTTTCTTCAGTCCGAATCGCTTTCCGAGCAAACTTTCTGTAGGTTTGGTGATAAATTTAAAAATGTAGTAGACATTTTCGAAATAACAAACGCGTCTTTTGATGTCAGTTTTTTTTTATCTAATTGTTTTTTTATCCTGATCTATCTACGCGTGTAGATCGGTTATACGCGCTTTCTTTCAAAATAGGTACTTTTCCTTGGATGTAATTCACAGGGAAACTACACATCGAAAACTACTTAAACTAAAATACTACTCAGACTAAAATTTATTGATTTTTCAATTTAATTTTCAAAACTTAGATTTTTCAAGTTTAATTAGTTTTTACGTACTATAGGTACCACTAACAGCTTCGACGAGGCAATAGGCTCACCCCGAGGAAATACGGAGCAACAGCACTCAGGGGGTGACCTTTTGCCGTGACATTATCTGGTAGACAAGGGTGTCCACTTCACCCTTGTGAAGGTTGTGACGGCTATGACGTGGATAGTCCAGGGCCCTTCACCGGTAATCAAGATGAGATAAATTCTCAATAAATCTAATAAAAATTATCTAATAAATAAAATAAAAAATATAAAATCTTAATAAATCTACATTTTTAAGGTTCTCAAACTAAGATCAAAATTCCCCAAGAATTATCATCGTTCCTTTTATTGACTCATGTGGAGCTCAAAATCTCGAAAATCGATAGAATAAAAATTTTTTTACTGAGGGCCTATTGAACGTCACAGACTTCCTCTGCCCATGCGCATCATTCTTGTACAATGCTTTTCTTCCAAGGCCCGGCAGATGTTTCTATTTTGCAAGAGATCGGTTAGGTACCTATACAAAAGAAGGGAGGGTCGTGGGGAAGAATACGATAGCTGATGTCCCCTTTCTTGATTCAACCGTTCCTTCCTGTTTCAGGCGCGAATGTAATTTTAAGAATAATAAGTAGGTAGGTACCTAATATCTCACAACAGCATTTTTATAGTTAAAAAAAATATTTTTGTATTCATAAAACCTACATAAGTAGGTCAGTTTCATATGAATTTTTCAAACTCTAGACGACTGTGCTTTTCCGTTGCCAATACCATCCAAATTACATAAAGATTTGTGTACTCCAGTAAAGTATTTCAATCTTCTAAAGTCTAAATAGACTATGTACATGTGCAAAAGGACCCCGCATCACAAATTCGAAGCACCAACTGTACAATAAATCATCGGCTCCCTCCCGCGATGGTGTCATGTATCATAATGTATGGGACGTATATAAGCTGCTCACTGAGCAAATATAACTTTCATGCTAGCGTCATTTACTTTGCGACCACATCTCTACGGTATGTGAAATGAGCGGAAACATTAAATGTCAACATTAAATGCACAAATTTTGTGCGTACGCTGCGGAAGTTGCTGTGACTAGCGGCCACCCTCAGTAAAACAGGCTCATAACAAATTCCGGTAACTTGGCGTACTTAGCTTTTATGCAGGCTTTAAAATGTGCATAGTGTTTTTCTAAACATTTTTTATCATTTTAGCCTCCAAATAAGTCTGGTTCAAAGTTCAAATTATGGTATTATTTTCGGTTATCTAAAATATTAAACGAGAACGAGAACGATGGTTAATTTTCTTGAAAAAAGGTTTGAAACACTGAACCGAGTTTATTCATTCGCGGCTTAGTCTCCCGTATTTTTAAGGTTATATTTCAACCGTTCTCCGCATTCCATTAAGATTAAAATTTTCGCGTCAAATAAAAATGTTAACATATTTAAGGCACTTAATAATATTTATAATTTTAGCAGCGGTAATTTGGTGCGAAATATTCGCAATATTAAGTTTCTGAGATTTTGCTGCGATTGATATTTCACGCAAAATTGTGAGAGTTCCGACGAGCGAGCGAATGCAAACACAGCGCCCGTTCGTCGGCGCCGGCGCCTGTTGCGCCCGCCTCTGCTCTGGAACGTTCTAGCCCCATTTGGACTGATCTGTTATCAGAGCCTACCCGCCGCCCGGCGAACACCCCCCGAGCGGCCCCCCACCGCCCGGCGTCCCCACTCCCCACCCGCCCGCTGGTCCGATCCCCCTCCAAGCCCAGCAAGAATTCGCGATCCCCAGACGGCCGTGAGCGTGTGGGCGACAGTTCGTACGTCCAGTCGCAAGTAGCTGCGAAAACTCGCTATCTGGGACTCTTACCTGTGCGATAATCTCAGAATGATAGATATTTCGAAATTGCTTTTCAAAAAACTTGAAAACCACAAGTGTTTCAAGGGATTGGTTATGCACACTTCTGACGGTTCATCTCTCGACAGGAGAGTGAATGGAGCCAACGTCGCTCCCCCCAATTTGAGCGTGCCGCAGGTGGCCAGCTGCCAGTCCCCATGAGAGTATAATCGCCCAACGAAGCGCTTGTCTTGTTCGTGGAACGTTAGGCAGCGGAGTATTAAACAATGTCAAGAGGAAGCTGTCATTTAACTCTTGCCCTCCGCCAACCAATTCATAGTGAAGAAGTTATTGGTAAAAAGGTCTTAGGTTGTGTTGACTATTTTGAAAAGCACTCGCTAGAGATATTTCCCAACTTCTATAGTTTTTCTTGACCCTTGTATCCGCCTAATCCGTTTTCATGCCGATTCCGTTGAGAATGTTCGGTCAGCGAATGACAAGCGCGAGTGTAATATTTAACAGCAGGAGAGACAGTTATTTTCGTCACCAAGATACGTGAACGAGTGGAAAAGCTATTACAAACATATTAGAATATCCTTAGCAAATTTTTATCTAGTTTTTCCTAATGCCACATAAACGGAAAGATATGAGAAGCGGTTCCCCGGCAAATGAAGTGACTCTGACGGATGATAGGTATATTACCTATATAATTGGTGAGCTCTTGAGGACCCAAAAATCTGTTCGATTCTGATAGGCAACAAGCGTTACTTCAATAAAAAGTATCGAATCACCTTGTGTTATCTTCTTACAGCTGTGTCAGAATATTAGCAACTGAAGGTTTTTGGGAAAATAAAAAGTTCGAAAAACTGCCCACAAACCCGGAGAAGGAAAGCTGCACTAAGCTCTGTGTGTCTGTCTGCCGGTCTTTGAGCATCCTCCTCGTCCCTTTCAAATCTCATTTTTTTCCAAATTTCTTAAGCTGGATTGATTTCTCCAAGACCCATCACCCTGTTTAGTCCAAACTTCGATTACTCTCAGTACTTCCGTGATGTTTCCACAAAAATGAACCGATTTGGTCTTAAAATCATGACTTTACCTAGCTGAATACGTGCTGGATATTTTTTACCCCGGTAACTGGAGGTATTTCGCCCTCGTCGGCTAAACCTACTTTATAACTAACTCGATTAGCATAAATTAATGGATCTTTTGATTAAAATATGTATCAAACTATAACGACGTTCCTACGTGCTTTGAACTTAATCCTTAATTTTATACCAACAGAACTTGGGGCCTCGTCCCGCAGGCATTGATCAGCTTTTTGCCCTTTCCGTTATTTCGTTTCAACTCTGCGAGCAAAATATTAATGCGGTTTAAGCCGTAATAAGGGCGTGGTCGCCCCACTTTTTTCAACTGTTTGGCCAGGATCTCTTGCCTTGAAGTGATCGATTCTTCGATCACATTGACTTCCATTCGAGACCCACGCTGCTGCAATTACGCCGTTTTGCTTTATAGGTTTTATTATCTATGTTCGACCCTGAGGAAATTGAATCTTTTCTATCCGAAAAAACGAATTTCCGAGCCAACCATTTTTCAGTAGGGTTCAATTACACCGAACGCTCGACATCAATGGATTAGCTCAACACGGTACATAGTTGCTGTTGGTCGCACATCTCTGTACAAAGTTACCATGAACAACTGACTACTCCATAAGGTGGATTGTTATACCTTCTGCCTCGCGCTATCTGTCCCTTTCTTTCTGCCGTGTGCAATTCATAATTCATTATCATTTTGCAATTCTATAATAATTTAATTTGGTAGTTCCCCTACCTATTATTATGTGATAATAGGCAAGTATCCACCCTGATGGTTTACCTAACAAAAAAAAAAAAAAAAATTGGGTGTGTAAAGAATAAACAGGTAATCGCATTCTCTGTTTACTTCCTCGTAAACCTGGACAGCCTGTTATTACACAAAGGTTGCAACGGTTCCATCCACTGCGGATGCTATCATATCGTGTTTCCGATCGGCGAATAATGTCACTGCCGTTCCCCTACCTGTCATTCTGAATCCGGGACAACCCCCTCCGAATCGCCCCTCATGCCTCTTTCTCCAACTTGACAATATAAAAGCCGATAACTATTCTCATTTCTATACTTCTAGATTTTGTTTGGTTCACAATTGTTAAATTTGAAAGAATTTTTCGAAAAACCTACTGAAATATGTATCTCTTTTTAAATGGTTCGGCTTGAGAACGAATTAACACAACAAATACAAATCGGGAGAGATACCTTTAGTCCTTCGAATAAATTGTGTGTAAAACATTTTTATTTTAATGGAAAAAATAATTTCGTCCAAATATGTTAAACGATGAAAACAATGTTGGTAATTTAATTTAAATATGGAAATTTGTGAGTAGAAATAATTTTTTCTACAACGGGGAAAAAAGGTTTCTTTTATGGACTCCGGATAGGCACCTTTGTTTGAATTTTTAGGACCGAATGATAGTTATCTAATGGTGGATTTCACAATCTCGGATTATTCCGCTGTTCATCATCGTTTCCATAAAATTCTGTGCCTGTCTAATCTAAATGTGGAAAAATAAAATTTTCTCAACAACAAAGTTCTTAAAAAAAAGGCGACGATCCCTGGAACATGCCTACCTAATATCAGAAAACCCATCTATCTGTTGAATAAAGCATTGGTACCAACAAATTTTTAGAATTTATAGAATTATAATTGATAATTATCAATAACGTTGTACCTGCCCACATCGATGCGTCCTCTCCACAATTCGATATAAGAAAGTATTCACATGGGATACCTATACCTGTAATTTATTTAAATGTTATTTTATGTTAATTGAATCAAACTTGAAAATTCTGTTCCGTTTGTTCCAGTGCGGCTCCCTGGAGGTGGAGTGCGAGTGGAGAGTGCCGGGCGGCATGGAAGGACTAGCAGGCGGCGGGGAAGGCGGGGGCGGCTGCCCCCTGAGTCCGGCTGGTCAGCACCACAGGCTCGCAGTCCTCTCATATGAACAAGTCCGTCGGCTAAATGACCTCATGGACGAAGTCGTTTGTGTCCACGGGCGCGGCAACTTCCCAACGCTGGAAGTGAAATTGAAAGATCTCGTCAACGTCGTCCGCAGCAAGCTCGAGGCTGATGCCAGCAGCGGCGGCGCTGGACTCAAGGTTAGTGATCGTTTTGGCTTTTCGATTTTCAAACAATTTAAATAGGTAGGGACCAGTAAAAGTTATTGTCAGAAGGAGTGAAAATATAATTAGGAAAAGAAGTACCACGAAATTATATTGGCATAAAATTATTTTATCTCGTATAAGGAAACCAATAAATATCTATTGTAGGTTTAGTTTTTGGTCAGAAACTTGGCGTGATCTCTTATTTCGGGAAAATCCCCATCTAACTATAATGTTACCTATGTAATCGGTCGGGAAAATGTTTTTCCCCATCATACTATCTCGAATTTTGTTGGAGAATTGCACAACGTGCAGCCAGGTTTGAGAGAGCCTTGGAATAACCCGAGCCGGCATTGAACTTGACCTTGGGGGTCGAGCCGCGGGGTAGGCAGTTCTTCAACACCGTCAAGTCTTCCTTTATAGTATAATCACCCGGTTTTTTTTTCATACCGCTCACCACACCACTTGTGGGGGTCTTTCAATTTTAAGTGTTTTTTCCGTTTCAGGTCCGTGATATTAGACTGAACGGTGGAGCAGCCTCGCACGTACTCGCGACGGAATCGTCTCCCTACAACGATCTGGACCTCATCTTCGGCGTTGAACTTTCGACGGGTCGAAATTTCGACCGGGTGAAGACAGCCGTGCTCTCCTCCCTCTTCGACCTCCTTCCCGAAGGAGTCAGTCGCAAGAGAATCACCACGTGTTCCATGAAAGAGGCATACGTCGGCAAAATGGTCAAGGTAAGCCAATTGGACTTACAGACAGAATAGTATTGAGAAAGTTTGTAGGCACCTTCAAGACGTAGCGGAAGTTTATATTGGTAAAAATTGACTCAGATTTTCCTTTTCGACCTTTCGTTTTATGTAAATCCGTTCTGTTCAAGGTCAACCACGATGGTGACCGATGGTCGCTGATCTCCCTGGGCAATTCGAGAGGGCACCGGAACGTCGAGCTCAAGTTCGTCGATTCGATGAAGCGGCCATTCGAATTTTCCGTCGACTCCTTTCAAATCGTCCTCGACTCGCTTTTGATGTTCTACGACTGTTCAGACCTGTCCATCGGCGAGAATTTCTACCCGACAGTCGTCGGCGAAAGCGTCTACGGCGATTTCCAAGAAGCTTTGTACCATTTGCACAAGAAGCTAATCGCTACTCGTCTCCCTGAGGAAATCCGAGGCGGTGGACTCCTCAAGTACTGCAACCTTCTAGTCAGGTCATACAAACCGGCTGACCCGGAAAGGATCAAAATTCTCGAAAGGTGAGTCAAACTGATTGTCGAGCTTAAACCCGAGTTTATACGATTTATTCTTTACTAGTCAGTTGTCTTCTGGAAGATTCACGAACTTGAAAATGTTGACGTTTTACTGGAGCTGAATATAAGTGTTTTTAATTTTCAGATATATGTGCTCGCGGTTCTTCATCGACTTTCCGGACATCGGCCAACAAAAGGCCAAACTCGAAAACTACTTGTGGAACCATTTCGTTGGGCCCGAAGAAGAGAGTCTGAAATACCAGTATCTGATGGTGTTGCACTCCGTCGTCGAGGAGTCAACCGTCTGCCTCATGGGTCACGAGAGGCGCCAAACGCTCTGCCTCATTGATGATTTGGCGTGCCAGGTCAGTTTACGCTGTGAATATGGTCGAGCTGTTACTTATTATGTCACAGAGAATAATATTATAAACTATAAAAAATAAATCAACGAAAAATGATCAATACTTAATTGCTTTTTCTACATCTACTTATTCTCTCCTCACTTCAAATAATAGATAATAGATGCCTGGTCAGGAAATAATAAATCGGTGCCATCAGGTGTCAATAAAACATTAGGTACTGTCTCCCTTTTCTGAGAAGTTACCTATTTTTTAATTTGTATTTTTGGACTTTGCAGGTTCTTTGCAATGAGCAGTGCCGCTACGTTCCTCCAACGTTGATCTTCGCAGGAGGTTACTACTACGCTCCGATCCTCTCGCCCCCTTGCACGTGCACCTCGTACATGACAGTCTCGTCGTAACCTCATCCACCCCCTCCAACTACGCCAAGCCCACGTACCACGAAGTCTACAGAAAACCAACCGCCACAATTGTAGTCTTCTGCCAATGTTACAATCTTCATCTTTTTACTCCTCTGGCGCAAAAAAGGGAGTGAAGTAGTAATCTAAAAGGGAGTACGCCGAAAAAAAGTGGCGTACGACGAATCCAAATTTTATTGATTGCAACTGAAGTTAACCCTTCTTTCGTCTCTTTCACAATGAGAGGATCGGATATTTTTGGATTGAGTAAATGAGCATCAATGGAAGAAGATCGATAATTCAAAATTCCTGTGGCGGTTGGATGCATGCAACGTATCAACGTTGGTAATTTTTCACATTACTGCTTGTATCCAGTTTTTTTTTTTGGAGATATCGTTTTTCGAATTCTAATCTCCTAGTCCCAAAATGTCAACTAATGATCCCCCATTCAGCTAGAGTAGACCTAGGGGTTGTTTTAGGCATAAAGAAGAAACTTTAGTTGACGAATTTTGTCTCGACTAAAAAAAACTACAAAAAGAGGAAAAAAATAAAAACGTAGTGAAAGAATCGTTAGATTTTCGACTCCTGTGCTATTAATAATTACTAAGAATAAAAATCTAATCATGAAGGGAAAGAGAACTTTGATTAGAACGTTATATTTGTATTAAAATAGTATAATAACATATATTGCTGTTGGGTGGAGAAGCATGAGGTTCTTTATCCTCAGGATGAATTTTCGATTTTATGCACATTTACGGATCGTACTTGTTTGTGCCTAATTATTTCATATTTCTAATGTGTAAACTTCATTCGAGGCACTAAGGTCTTATTCTACTTTTTTGTTATTAATCTTACTCCCCCGATTACCGTTCGTTTGCCACTTGGTTAGAGCAAAAATGAATTTACCTTTGCTCTTTTAATGGTTTCAATCATGTTGATTGTTTTAGTATAATACGTTGTTGAATCGTTCATAATAGTCTTATTTTTTCGTTTTAGCCATCCGTCAACCGCGCGGAATTATTATTTGTCGGGGACTTCTGGCTCGCAATGTTTTTACCGGTTTAATGATTTTTACTCCCTCGGGTACATTACCGCAATTCAGATACTGAAGATCGTATACTAATATTGTACTCCCCATTTCACCTCGACATAAATAATTGCATGATGCCAATTTTTTCTTGGATGTTTTCTATTCACTCGATGCATGCGTCCTCGCTGAAATTACGAAAAGGATATTAAAATTAGTTCTGGCTGTGTTTAGTGTATAGACCGTTGCTGGAAAGGTGTTTTAACTCGGCTCCTTTCCTCTTGCCAACTTATGGGTGTTTATTTCATGTTTTTTTAGTTCAGGGCATCAATTTTTTACACATCCTTTCCGCGTGCCGACCTATGCATTTTTCAGTGACGCATTCGCTAATTTTCATCATACCGGGATTCAGCCGTCGATGTTTAAATTAAAATACGACCTAAACATTAAGTAATCCAAGTATTCGGTAGCACGCCTGTTTTTAAACCGTACGATTCAGATCGCCGATCGAAAAATTGAATACCTACTCTTGAATTGGAAAATTGACAAATTGATAAAAAATAGCGTCATTGTCACTGAATTAATTGCATGTCTCCTCGGATTCCTTTCTGCTTAGCTCCTGTCCCATCAGTCTGGGCCGATTTTACGTTGAGGCTTCACATTGCCAAACAGATGAACCATGAGGGTAGCGTTTTAGGAAACCTCAGCGTAGGACATCGGTCCCTGGGGTTAGATTCTTTAGATTCATTCTAGAGAAAAATGACTCGAGGCCGGTTAGTGACCGACGAATGCCGTTTATTGCTATTCTATGACTGCTATGGCAACGACACTCTGTCGGTCTCATTAACCAGCTCACAATCTAAGAATCCCTTCAATTAGCCAACATTTCGTAAAAATCCTTGATTTTGAAAAGTTACAACACTATTGTAGCTAACGCTTTTCAACTTTCCCACGCAAACTATTTTGGCGGCCGTCGTGAAAACAAAAAAAAAATCGGATCCAAAATACCTATTATCTATCTTTAATAGTCGAATTAAGATGAAGTGTTTCAAGTGACGAACGCAGTTTCCCTGTTGCAGAGATCGAGTTTTTATTGCATTTATTATCGTACCTATCTATGGAAAAGGACATGTAGTTGTGCCAAAACCCTGTTACCTTAGCTTCAATCTTTTATCACGTAAGGGCATAATCTTTCATACGCGAACAATTTCAATATTCATCCCGTCGAATAAAACTCCGAATTCTCTCGTTTTTCTTTTTGATTTCGGTGTTGGGTTAGTTTTAGGCTTTAACTGTAATCATGTTCGCATTTCAAAGAAAAAAAATAATAAAGCATCATCCAAGATCTCCATTTTTGACCACAAAGACTGCATATCAAATTAATTTTCACAGAAATATATTTTCATCTCCGTTTTAAAATGAAGAGAAAAAGAGGAAATTATTGTGATACTTGAACTTTATAATTAAGACTTGAAACAATTTCTAAAAGAAAGAGGTAAATGTACGTTAAATGAAACATAATATTTATATATCAGACGTAATAATGACGCGTTAATAATTGATAAGTTTAGTTGTTGTCGCACAGGGTCTCATCAATCCATAAGAGAATTCGAATATTCGTTTTCCCATTTCCTGAATTTAGGGAAGCAGATTTCTCCTTGGTGGGAGTTTTATTGTCGCAATTACAGCATTCAAAATCTCTGCAATGGGATTGGTAAGCTTGATCACATGTACACCCAACCGGAAGGAAATTTGGCATTTAGAATCTTTTTAGATATAATTGTTAGTGCGAAGGATACGTATTATGGAAAAGCTAAAGAAAGCATGCCGAAATTTTATATTTGGAGAAGATTGTTGTGACGCTGACAGTTTTATCGTATTGTCACGCGTGTTGTGTCAAAATCTCGCGAGCCAATATACTGAATTATTCTTGTCATTTCTTCGAGTAAATAAATTATTGTAGAAATTATTAGAAGAAAATATATAGAAGCGGAAATATCTGCCGACCTAAAAACCCCCTACGCGAGAGATTTAACCCCTGAATTTTCTTCTTTTTCTAAACCATGCACCAGTCTTTTTTGGTGTAGGATGAATTGGGGCAGCTGGGCCTTAGACCCGTTTTGGCGCCCTCAAGCTTAAACCTCGACAATTTGAGGCAAGAATATGAACTTTGAACTGTACCTATCTAGGGCCGATTTCACCAACAATAAAAACCTAGGTCAAGCAAAATGAACAATTTCGATGACATGGTTTAGTTTGTGCCCAGATACGGCATTACCATCAAGATCAAGGAAAAACTTGGTTTTAATTGTTGTCAAAATTAGGCCTAACAAAAACTTGAAGGCGCCAAACTGCTCAAGGCTCAGATCCCATGGAGGGCACATTTGCCCAATCCGAACCTGCCTTCCTTTCCGTTTTGTCCAGTAACCGTTCAAGAAATCGTTTAAGTAAATTGTAACGCAACAACCTCAGTCTCAGAGCTAAAACATGATACCTGATATGATATGTACGGGTAAGTAGATGGTGGATTTCACAACCTTGGCTTGATGTCAACGTGGAGCTAACTTGCCCCACACTGATGTCTAGCCTTGGTAAAATTCACATCGGCAAGATCGTCAATTTTACCTCGAAAAGATAGTGCATAATTCTCTCCGCCGTTATGATTGTCTCAGTAGTCTGGACATTTTTTTTCCTAGTCCGTGGAAAATTGTCCGCCATAAGACTCCATTCCATGTTCAGCCTTATTTTATTTTTTACGTACCTACCCTAATCATATTTTCCCACCATTATAGGTACCTACCATCACGCGTTCAACTCCTCGAATAAATAAAAACTGGTCTTCGTGTTAACAATACCAATACTAACGGGGTCCAAGTTATTTTCTGGCAAGTCGTGTTTTTCTCTTCTTACGAAAAAAAAACAAAAAAAAAATGATGGTGCTAAATGATCGAATGGAATTACGAAAATACCTATTCCCGAAATAGGTATGTGTTATTAGGAAGATTAATTGTCTCGTATGAATTTTTAAATAAATTCAAAGAAATATAGCTGGCAGATAGATCCGCTTTTTGAACAAGGAGGATTGTAAAACTAATGCGTCCTTTAAAGTTGAATTCGACGTAATTTTAAACAAGGTTCGAATGAAAAACTACTAGTAATGATTCCTAGGAGCCTAATAATGTGGTTTTTTCCTTTGAAAAGTAGTGCCTCTTGGATATGCCTGAATTGAAAGTTTATTGAATGTTATCTTTTATTGTTGGATGTCCTAATAAACATAAGCAAAGAAAATGTTCGAAAATACTGTTGTTTATTCCTCTGCGAATTGGAGATTTCAGCATTGTACATGGACCTTGGGGTATTGCTTTTTTAAGCCATGAACTATAGGTTTGTTCCGGCCAGTAGACAATATTCCTTAGTGCAGTTTTACAAAAAAAACCGACTCCTTCAAATTGCCCTAAACACCTCTCTGGTATTTTGGCTGCTATCGTGCATACCAGAAGATGTTACCCCACATATGAGTACATACCTATTCGTCCTTCTGTAAAACTGATTTTTCGTATCGGAAATCCAGATTTTTTATTTAATAAAAATAACTAAGACGCTCGTTTTGTATCGTTTGACTGCGATTTTTAAGGTTACCCCGGCTTCCCAGCCGGCCACTGGTGGTTTTCCGACTAGTGTCAGCTATGACTATGAGCCCATTTTTATTAGTGGAGCACATTTTTGTCTGCTTGGAACAAACCTATCATCATTTTTGAAATACGTACTAAATTGCATCCTCTTTGTTCGGTATCCCTATAGAATGCAGCTAGACTAAAGAAGTCCCACGTCATAATTCATTAATTTTCTTATTCTAGTACCTACCTGCAAAGCTTTTTTTCATGAACGATTTAATTTCAATCAAATGCCGTGGGTACCTATATACTTAAGTATCGTTATGTAAAACGTTTTAACGTGATTGTACTATGTGTATTATGAGCTGCTCATGATTTCCTATTATTAAATCTCAGCAAGTGAAGTGATTACTGTATAATCCAGTGAATAAAGAAATAAACAACAGAATACTGACTTTTTTGAAACTTCCCTCAGCACCATTTCAAGAAACCTTGCATGACAGAATTTGGTTCAGGAATTTTCAATTACAATTCTGTAGTTTTCAACTTGAAACCAGTGGTGCGTAGATAGGTATGACACAATACATCCTCATACTCTAACGCATTATCAAACTCATGCATTAACAACACTCTAAACACAACAACTAAAACTCATCCTCATCATCAAACTATAGTTATCTAATCAAACTCAAACGCATACCTACTGATATGAAATCAAATTTAACAAGACAAAAAAACTCAAGCTCGAACTGAAATTCAAACCCATAATCAAACTCCAACTCAAAATCAAGCTCAAAACTAAACCCTAACTCGTGATAAACCCCAGACTCAGACATCAAATCAGACTCAGATCTACTACATAATCGAATTCAAACTTCAACTCAAACTAATAATCGAGCTCAAACATAAACTCGTGATCCAACCCAAACAGATTGAGCTTGATTATGAGTCTGAGTTACAGTTTGATTATGCGTACCTAGGTAGGTATGAGGTCAAAGTCAACTTCGAGTTACTACTCAACTTCGAGATCAAAGTCAACTTCGAGTTCAAACTCAACTTCGAGATCAAACTCAACTTCGAGATCAAACTCAACTTCGAGATCAAACTCAAATTCGAGATCAAAGTCAACTTCGAGATCAAATTCAACTTCGAGATCAAAGTCAACTTCGAGTTCAAAGTCAACTTCGAGATCAAAGTCAACTTCGAGATCAAAGTCAACTTCGAGATCAAACTCAACTTCGAGATCAAAACGAACTTCGAGATCAAATTCAACTCCGAGATCAAAGTCAACTTCGAGATCAAAGTCAACCTCGAGGTCAAACTAAACTTCGAGATCAAAGTCAACTTCGAGATCAAAGTCAACTTCGAGATCAAATTCAACTTCGAGATCAAAGTCAACTTCGAGTTCAAATTCAACTTCGAGATCAAAGTCAACTTCGAGATCAAAGTCAACTTCGAGATCAAATTCAACTTCAAGATCAAACTCAACTTCGAGATCAAAGTCAACTTCGAGATCAAAA
This sequence comes from Nesidiocoris tenuis, assembly GCA_036186465.1. Lineage (NCBI taxonomy): Eukaryota > Metazoa > Arthropoda > Insecta > Hemiptera > Miridae > Nesidiocoris > Nesidiocoris tenuis. The sequence goes on from AP028911.1 coordinate 18,020,432, forward strand.
TGAACTTCGAGATCAAACTCAACTTCGAGATCAAAGTCAACTTCGAGATCAAATTCAACTTCGAGATCAAAGTCAACTTCGAGTTCAAATTCAACTTCGAGATCAAAGTCAACTTTGAGATCAAACAAAACTTCGAAATCAAAACGAACTTCGAGATCAAATTCAACTTCGAGATCAAAGTCAACTTCGAGATCAAATTCAACTTCGAGATCAAAGTCAACTTCGAGATCAAAGTCAACTTCGAGATCAAATTCAACTTCGAGATCAAAGTCAACTTCGAGATCAAAGTCAACTTCGAGATCAAAATCAACTTCGAGATCAAAGTCAACTTCGAGATCAAATTCAACTTCGAGATCAAACTCAACTTCGAGATCAAAGTCAACTTCGAGATCAAAGTCAACTTCGAGATCAAAGTCAACTTCGAGATCAAAGTCAACTTCGAGATCAAAGTCAACTTCGAGATCAAAGTCAACTTCGAGATCAAAGTCAACTTCGAGTTCAAAGTCAACTTCGAGATCAAATTCAACTTCGAGATCAAACTCAACTTCGAGATCAAAGTCAACTTCGAGATCAAAGTCAACTTCGAGATCAAATTCAACTTCGAGATCAAAGTCAACTTCGAGATCAAAATAAAATACCAGTTCAAAGTCAATCCGAGATCAAATTCAACTTCGAGATCAAACTCAACTTCGAGATCAAATTCAACTTCGAGATCAAATTCAACTTCGAGATCAAACTCAACTTCGAGATCAAAGTCAACTTCGAGATCAAAGTCAACTTCGAGATCAAAGTCAACTTCGAGATCAAAGTCAACTTCGAGATCAAAGTCAACTTCGAGATCAAACTCAAATTCGAGATCAAAGTCAACTTCGAGTTCAAAGTCAACTTCGAGATCAAATTCAACTTCGAGATCAAACTCAACTTCGAGATCAAAGTCAACTTCGAGATCAAAGTCAACTTCGAGATCAAACTCAACTTCGAGATCAAAGTCAACTTCGAGATCAAAGTCAACTTCGAGATCAAACTCAACTTCGAGATCAAATTCAACTTCGAGATCAAAGTCAACTTCGAGATCAAAGTCAACTTCGAGATCAAAGTCAACTTCGAGATCAAAGTCAACTTCGAGATCAAAGTCAACTTCGAGATCAAACTCAACTTCGAGATCAAAGTCAACTTCGAGATCAAAGTCAACTTCGAGATCAAAGTCAACTTCGAGATCAAACTCAACTTCGAGATCAAAGTCAACTTCGAGATCAAAGTCAACTTCGAGATCAAAGTCAACTTCGAGTTCAAACTCAACTTCGAGATCAAAGTCAACTTCGAGTTCAAACTCAACTTCGAGATCAAAGTCAACTTCGAGATCAAAGTCAACTTCGAGTTCAAACTCAACTTCGAGATCAGAGTCAACTTCGAGATCAAAGTCAACTTCGAGATCAAAGTCAACTTCGAGATCAAACTCAACTTCGAGATCAAAGTCAACTTCGAGATCAAAGTCAACTTCGAGTTCAAAATGAACTTCGAGATCAAAGTCAACTTCGAGATCAAAGTCAACTTCGAGATCAAAGTCAACTTCGAGTTCAAACTCAACTTCGAGATCAAACTCAACTTCGAGATCAAAGTCAACTTCGAGTTCAAACTCAACTTCGAGATCAAAGTCAACTTCGAGATCAAATTCAACTTCGAGATCAAAGTCAACTTCGAGATCAAAACGAACTTCGAGATCAAATTCATCTCCGAGATCAAAGTCAAGTTCGAGATCAAAGTCAACTTCGAGTTCAAAGTCAACTTCGAGATCGAAGTCAACTTCGAGATCAAAACGAACTTCAAGATCAAACTCGACTTCGAGATCAAAGTCAACTTCGAGATCAAAATGAACTTCGAGATCAAAATGAACTTCGAGATCAAAATGAACTTTGAGATCAAACTCAACTTCGAGATCAAAGTCAACTTCGAGATCAAAATGAACTTCGAGATCAAAATGAACTTTGAGATCAAACAAAACTTCGAGTTCAAAGTCAACTTCGAGATCAAAGTCAACTTCGAGTACAAAGTCAACTTCGAGATCAAAACGAACTTCAAGATCAAACTCGACTTCGAGATCAAAGTCAACTTCGAGTCCAAAGTCAACTTCTAGTTCAAACTCAACTTCGAGATCAGAGTCAACTTCGAGTTCAAAGTCAACTTCGAGTTCAAAGTCAACTTCGAGATCAAAGTCAACTTCGAGATCAAAGTCAACTTCGAGATCAAACTCAACTTCGAGATCAAAACGAACTTCGAGATCAAATTCAACTTCGAGATCAAAGTCAACTTCGAGATCAAAGTCAACCTCGAGGTCAAACTAAACTTCGAGATCAAAGTCAACTTCAAGATCAAAGTCAACTTCGAGTTCAAATTCAACTTCGAGATCAAAGTCAACTTCGAGTTCAAATTCAACTTCGAGGTCAGAGTCAACTTCGAGATCAAATTCAACTTCGAGATTGCATTCAACTTCGAGTTCAAAATGAACTTTGAGATCAAACAAAACTTCGAGTCCAAAGTCAACTTCTAGTTCAAACTCAACTTCGAGATCAAACTCAACTTCGAGATCAGAGTTAACTTCGAGATCAAAATGAACTTCGAGTTCAAATTTAACTTTGAGATCGAACAAAACTTCGAGATCAAAATGAACTTTGAGATCAAACACAACTTCGAGTTCAAAGTCAACTTCCAGATCATAGTCAACCTCGAGGTCAAACTGAACTTTGAGATCAAAGTCAACTTCGAGTTCACAGTCAACTTCGAGATCAAAGTCAACTTCCAGTTCAAATTCAACTTCAAGATCAAACTCAACTTCGAGATCAAAGTCAACTTCGAGATCAAATTCAACTTTGAGATCAAACAAAACTTCGAGTTCAAAGTCAACTTCGAGATCAAAACGAACTTCAAGATCAAACTCGACTTCGAGATCAAAGTCAACTTCGAGATCAAAGTCAACTTCGAGATCAAAGTCAACTTCGAGATCAAAATGAACTTTGAGATCAAAGTCAACTTCGAGATCAAAGTCAACTTCGAGATCAAAGTCAACTTCGAGATCAAAATGAACTTCGAGATCAAAGTCAACTTCGAGTTCAAAGTCAACTTCGAGATCAAAGTCAACTTCGAGATCAAAGTCAACTTCGAGATCAAAGTCAACTTCGAGTTCAAACTCAACTTCGAGATCAAAGTCAACTTCGAGTCCAAAGTCAACTTCGAGTTCAAACTCAACTTCGAGATCAAAGTCAACTTCGAGTTCAAAGTCAACTTCGAGTTCAAAGTCAACTTCGAGATCAAAGTCAACTTCGAGATCAAAGTCAACTTCGAGATCAAAGTCAACTTCGAGATCAAAACGAACTTCAAGATCAAACTCGACTTCGAGATCAAAGTCAACTTCGAGATCAAAATTTTGGGTCATCGAGGTCAAACTGATCCATTTTCTCAAAGTCAAAGTCGAAGATCAAAGTCAACTTCGAGTTCAAATTCAACTTCGAGATCAAAGTCAACTTCGAGTTCAAACAACTTCGAGATCAGAGCAACTTCGAGATCAAACAAACTTCGAGTTCAAAAACTTTGAGATCAAACTTAACTTCGAGATCAAACGAACTTCGATCAAAGTCAACTGAGATCTGAGTTCAGTCAACTTCGAGATCAAAGTCAACTTCCAGTTCAAATTCAACTTCAAGATCAAACTCAACTTCGAGATCAAAGTCAACTTCGAGATCAAAGTCAACTTCGAGATCAAATTCAACTTTAAGATCAAACAAAACTTCGAGTTCAAAGTCAACTTCGAAATCAAAACGAACTTCGAGATCAAATTCATCTCCGAGATCAAAGTCAAGTTCGAGATCAAAGTCAACTTCGAGTTCAAAGTCAACTTCGAGATCAAAATGAACTTCGAGATCAAAATGAACTTTGAGATCAAACTCAACTTCGAGATCAAAGTCAACTTCGAGATCAAAGTCAACTTCGAGATCAAAGTCAACTTCGAGATCAAACTCAACTTCGAGATCAAAGTCAACTTCGAGATCAAAGTCAACTTCGAGTTCAAAGTCAACTTCGAGATCAAAGTCAACTTCGAGTTCAAAGTCAACTTCGAGATCAAAGTCAACTTCGAGATCAAAGTCAACTTCGAGATCAAAGTCAACTTCGAGTTCAAACTCAACTTCGAGATCAAAGTCAACTTCGAGTTCAAAGTCAACTTCGAGATCAAAGTCAACTTCGAGATCAAAGTCAACTTCGAGATCAAACTCAACTTCGAGATCAAAGTCAACTTCGAGTTCAAAGTCAACTTCGAGATCAAAGTCAACTTCGAGATCAAAACGAACTTCGAGATCAAAGTCAACTTCGAGTTCAATCTCAACTTTGAGATCAAAGTCAACTTCGAGATCAAAACGAACTTCGAGATCAAAGTCAACTTCGAGTTCAATCTCAACTTTGAGATCAAAGTCAACTTCGAGTTCAAACTCAACTTCGAAATCAAAGTCAACTTTGACAACAAAGTCAACTTTGAGTTAATAGTCAACTTCGAGATGAAAGCATGTTAGCAATAGTTGAAGATCTTCTAAACCAAAACATGAACACTTTCGTGTTCGAGCAGCACAATAATTATTCTTTCTCTGTAGTTTTAAAGCAGCAAAAACACTTTCTGGCCTTAAAAAAAAAACCTTTGAAATCCTTCTGAAAGTCTCATTAAAACCTCTAGAACAGAGGGATCCCTGAACTAGCCTTATTTCCACTCTGTTAGGCACCTCGAAACCTCTAGGAACGGAGGGAAACCTCTGATATGGCAACACTGGCATGTTGCCGTTTTAAAAATTTTAAAATTTTAAACGATTTTAAACTGCCGAAGGACGATGAACAAAAGAAAGTGAATAAGAAGTGGTCCTCGGGTTCCGTAACTCGACTGCAACTCAGGCCGAGCCCCCTCTTCGGCCACTCCCGCTCCCATCAGAAAATCCGAGATCCAAATGGCAGTGCAATGATTCGTCCGGGAGGTTGTAATTTTTATTGACAGATCTTCCTCATTTTACACCGTCACCGAGATAGTTCATTTTCGTTCGAATTGTTACTCGCGTACCTCGTCCTGAGTGCCGACTGTTGGAAATAACTTTCCGCTCGCGGATCAGCCTTCAGTTTAACCATAATCTGAATTAATGTGTCTCTGGTGATGAGATTCCCTCGCCGGCGGGCGGTTCGCTGAGGTTTGAAGGAAGTCAGGGGGTTCCTCCTCGCTTCCGGGGTTCTCGACAGGGAATCTCGTACTTCGAGCTTCTCTGGTCAGCCGACAAAATCGGCGTCAATTTGTCGTTCTATTCTGTATGAGCGCTACAATGAGTGTCGTCCAAGGCGGTCTCAGCAAATGGAAGAAGAAACACTTTCGAGTCAAACATCAGAAAGTCAAGCTCTTCCGTGCCAATGAGCCGATCCTATCGGTTTTCATGTGGGGCGTAAACCACACGGTAAGCAATTTGAGTCGAGTAAAAATTTTAGCGTGTAAGCTAGTTAGCTATTAACATCATGTACCCGCTTCGCAGATAAGAACAAGTGTTGTATTGTGTATCAGACTAGCTTCAGGAATCTGCGTCATTTCTATTTTTGCAAGATTATCCTTGCTCTGCAGGGAAGTCAGTCTTGAACACTGAAATTTGTTTCTGAGACTGTGGTAATTTAAATACTGCTAGAATTGAATCTATTCGAGATACCTAAATAAGGCAATCAATTCTTCTTTTTCATAACTTTTTTTAAAGGGGCTTTGCTACTATATTTACAAATGTCACATTGCCCCTTCCAAACGAAAGCAATCCATTCATCCTGCCGTAAACAACGAATTCAACCAGCTAAAAATTGTCACGTTTTCGAAGGATCGAACGTAAAGAGCCTCGAGAGGGCGAATAATTTAACTGCGTATAAAAATGTAGGCATAAAAGTAGCACCTGAATTGGTCGGAAGGAATAGGGAACATCTGATAGAGAATCCAGAAAGATTGGATGGATTTGGGACCAGATATATCGTGAGCTCTTGAATGGTTGCTCATCTCTTTGACGTGATCATCGGTCGGTTGAATTGACGTTTTATCGTTGAGGGTTGTAGAATCATGCCATTTTCCACCGTCATTCGGCTACAGTTGAAAGAAAAATTCACCTATTTTTACCATTACGTACGCATATTACTCATCAACTGCACACCTACAGCTTTACTCAAACCAGTTCCCGATTTTTCCAGATCAACGAACTGAGTCACGTTACCATTCCCGTCATGCTCCTCCCAGATGACTTCAGAGCCTATTCCAAGCTCAAAGTGGATAATCATCTATTTAATAAGTAAGTTTGAACGATTGATAAAATTAATTTACGATGGGTTTACATGAGCGTTTTTTTTTAGCTTAGATGATGCGTCTGCTCGAATGGCAAGCAGTGTAAAACTCTGAAACCCCCTGGTACATAAAAAGGATAATTATAAAAAATATTCGAAAATTAAATACATTGAAAAACCAGTGTTGCGTAGTTAACACGCCATACTCCCATATTTTCAGAAATTCAGGAATTCAGTTGCAATCGGCCTTGTGCGGGGTTAAATTCCTGGCCCGTGTGAGATCTATCTTCCAATTTTTCCAAATCAACACCTAGTTGGAAATAATTTGAATTGCTATTTCGAAGATGTTGCAAATCATGCTACTGACGGACAATACAATAGTAATGTTTTCGATGCGCTCCGCCTACACAATAGTGTGCCCTAGCATTTAACCCAACATGGAGCCGGAGAATGTGTTAACACCACTGAAAATTATGCATGCAGTATAGCAGATAAACTTTATGGTTGATTCGTTTCCAGAGAAAACATGCCGAGCCATTTCAAGATCAAAGAATACTGCCCATTGGTGTTTCGCAATTTGAGAGAGAGGTTCGGAATTGACGACCAGGATTTCAAGGAATCCTTGACAAGGTCAGTTTGTTGCGTTAATTGCCAGTAATTATAATATTATTTCCCATTGCAATATTTCACAGTTTCACCATTATTGTGATACAGTATCGCCATCAATCAACGCTTATCCCTCTCCCTCGCTCTTGCTACTGCGTGGACGTGACGTCACCCGGAATCAAAGAGTGAAGAGTACAAAAATGACTTAGAAAATGGGAAATAGCGTCCATTTCAGAAAGCTTAAATCTACAAGATCAAATGGAATTTCGTTTTAAGCTATCTTGTATGCAGTTAACAATGATCACTCATTGGCTAGGCCATGCTCTGGTAGCCATCCCAGCAAGGAAGAATTCCCACATCGAGCGGGAATCTGCCCCATCTTGTACAATTTATCACTGCGTATTATTTCACTCTGAATTTTGGCTACTCAGCTAAGACTGGCTCTGCGCTATCCAACTCATCCTTCGGGCAGAGTATCCGTTTGATCTCAGTTTAAGCGCAATGTTGATAAGGCTTTTTGTTATTAACGCGTCAAGATTGTCCCGTTCCCCGAGCTACACTAAAAGGGCCAACCACCAGTCGCTGAGACGAAGTGGCACGGAGCCAAGACTGAAGCGTTTCTATTCCGTCAGGCTGTCCAGGTCTGAAGTCTGTTTTCGAAAAGGTCTGAAGTTTCGGTTTTGAACCCCGAACGGAATTGTCTGACATGCTCCAACTCAAACCTCTAACGGTTCGGAGGTGATCTTCCCCAATTAATTGACACTTTGTGATGTGGAGTGCCCCCCTAACAAAGCATACTCTGCATGTCGAGAGGACACGTGCCGGCTGAAGCGTTTGAGTTCACCGGGATGGATTTTAACGTAGTGATGAATTCCCAACCAGCATGTTAGGACTCTTGAATGTGTTAATGGATGATTGATTCTTTATCGTGTACGCTGTACAAATTTGTTCACACCCGCTCGTAAGGCGACTTGATGATGGGAGTGGTAGGTACAAGTTTGAAAAAAATCGTTAGATCGTCCCGATGGGGCGTTCTCGTTTATTTTTCGGTCGACAACTCGAGTACACCCAGCACAGAAAAAAATGTCGCGAGTACACCCATCAGGAAGCCTATACTAAGACGCCCATCTTTCTGAGAGACCCGGGAGCGGGGAAGGAAAGATGTAGAGATAATGTACAATTTGTACCATGACTTCTTGTTCTAAAATATCTTGTTCTATAATATATGTTCAAGAAACAAGCAAAAATCCCAAATCGCATCCCTCAAGCAAGATAGGTCATTCGGCTGAGTAGATCGAGTGTTTTCAAGAAATGAAAATACAAGTTAGGTAAATCACTCTTTAGTATTTCTAAGTAAAGTTGAGAATTCCCCAAACCAAGCTGAGAATTCTCCAATCCAAATTGAGAATATTCCAACCCGAATTTTCTATTATCCCTCAGGTCACAGCCCGTTGTCATGGATAACCCTGGGAAATCTGGCGCCAAATTCTATCTCTCGTACGACCGTCTATTTGTCATTAAGACATTGACCAGCGAAGAAGTCGAGCGGATGCATTCATTCTTGAAACATTACCATCCAGTAAGTGCATTCGAATGCATTTATTACAATTTATATGCGAGAACAAAATTTTTATTCCCAATTCAGTCTAATAAATGCAGGCTATCTGATATGTGAGGTTATCTCATTCGGTGGTGGACTCTGAACATAAAAATGCCTCTGTTAATGTTCCTATTTTCCCCCCCACAGTACATCGTTGAAAGGCACGGAAAGACCCTTTTACCTCAATACCTTGGAATGTATAGACTAACAGTTGACGGCGTCGAGCACTATATGGTTGCTATGAGGAACGTATTCAGCAATCACCTAGCTACGCACAGGTATGTTCATGCAGAGCTGCATGTCCAGATCAGTCCCTCTCATTGAGCGGCAGGGCACGCCCGGGACAACTTGGGTTGTCGGGTAAAGGCACACGAACGGCAACCGTCAATGGCCCAAAAACACATCAGGGTGGTCACGGACGGTCCAAAAGATTCGATGATCGAATGTTTTCGGGTTGCGGTTTTAGCCGTCAATGGGTGTGCCCTACGCGTTTCCTGTGCACCTCAGGTCATTTCTATACCTATTCCATTTCTTGATTTTTATGCAGTGGGCTGTCCTGAATTTCTTTGTTCTTTGATAGTGAATTTCTCCATTCATTACAGAAAATTTGACCTCAAAGGATCTACGGTAGACAGGGAAGCGTCCGACAGGGAGCGTGAAAAAGACTTACCTACGTTCAAAGATAATGATTTCGTCAAAGAGGGGACTAAGATATACATCGGGGAGGAGGCTAAAGATAAGTTGCTCGAGACGTTGACGGCCGATGTTGATGTGAGTTTTTCTTGTTTTCTTGCTAAGTAATATCATTTTCCTCGTATCTCGTTCGCCTTATGCCATTTCCATTTTTACGTCAGTTCCTCACAAGACTTCACCTGATGGACTATTCGCTCCTGCTGGGCATACACGATTGCGCACGGGCCGAAGCTGAGGGGTACGAGATGGACGATATAGAAGGCGGGGGCGACGAGGATGATGATTCGGAAGGCGGTGGCGGATGGCAGGGGGCTACACCCCCCGACTCGCCTCACCAACTATACAGGGAATCCTCTCTGCAGTATGAAACCGGCATCGTGCCTGAGTTGGATATTTACGCTATACCTTCATCTGAGAGTAAGCGATTTATTTTCATCATGATAAACGTCACAATTTGGTTTTTCCGATAGTCGGGTGATGCTCATTTGTACGTAATAATGTTATTGAATAATGTTTGGCTTCCACAGTGATTAACTCGATTTGAGAGCTTTCGAATCCCAGCAAAAGATAACCACATTTTCAGGCCTTAAAAAGGTTGAGAGGTGTAACTTATAACGGTTTCAGGCAGCTTTTTCTCCCGAATTCGCGCAAACCAGTGGTACCATCAGATTCCCCGTGGAAAAACCAATCCAGTGATACCAATAACTCATTTTTGCCAAAAATCGAGTTAATCACTGTTGCATGCCGAATGACGATATATTCTATTCAGTTTATCGCTATGGAGGGGCTAGATTAAAAGAGAACAAAACCTCGAACGGTCCTCAGTATTGATTGTTCATCAATTTTCAGACGCACCAGTAAAGGAGATCTATTTCTTGGCAATCATTGACGTGTTGACGCACTACGGCGTCAAGAAGCAGGCTGCCAAAGCAGCCAAGACAGTCAAGTACGGTTCGAACGTCGACGGAATATCCACCTGCGATCCCGACCAGTACGGCAAGAGGTTCATCGAGTTCCTGAGCAAGGCTATCGAATAGGCCTGAGGAGGAGGCCTTGAACCGTCAATCCCGAGGCGCCTAAGGCCATCAACCTCTTCATCCAACATTTTCCCATACATTTTCTACGTCCAGTTTCAATCGGTCTTTAATTCGAGAGTTCTAGCTGCTGCTGCTGCTGCTGATAAACACGCACTTTAAGTCTGTAGTATTTATACCGTTTTGTTGAAATTCTTTCACTTCTGAGTTTCATTACTTCCTGGGAAGAAATATTTTTCCATCAGGAGCTCTGAAGGCCAATTTCCCAACGCCGTTTTGCTTCTTTTTTTTAAATCTCTCTGCTTGAAGTTTCGACCTTTCTGTACTTGTGAGTGGTGACCGTTCTAAATCCAAGTTCATTGAAATGTGAAAAAATGGGGGGAAAATGAACATTTGATACCAACCACCAAAACAACGCTTTTCGCATCAGCGTGTCACAACAACCTTTCGTTCAGCGTGTTATTAAGGTTAGAGATCCTGAGTACAATCGCAAGTACCTGCAAAAATGTACCCATGTACATGTTGGTCTTTTTCAACTTCTTTCTTCTTTTTTTCGAATGTTGGTCTTTTTCTCAATGTACCCACTTTTGTTGGTGGGAGTTTTGAAATTTTAATGCCTACTTGCTATATAAAGAAAACGTAGTTGTGGCGGCGAAGAAGCAAAAGTCGAGTGGTGCTTGGAAAAATAGGAACTTCTGTTGTTTGTTGGTAAAACCGGTTTGCTCCTTGTTTACGATCGAGGTACGCTCGAAAGGGCTAGTTAATTTCCTGATATCAGCCAATAAGACTTGGGAATCTGAAGTCAGTCTATGCGTGTTTGAGTCTTAAAAACGCACAATTCAACCTGGTGTATGTTAAAAAACATTTTATTTTCCCATAAAAATTGAGCTTACTATTTCGAAACGTCAAAAGTAGCAGCCTGACTTTCTCCCTGATTTTCCCTTTCACTTGGAAGTGATTGAATTCATTAAAACGTCCATCTTGCATCCGACAACTTTGCCCCAATGTGCGCCAATATTGGTTTATTTCTTCGGTTTTATTTATTATTATATCTTTTGATAGTTCGGAATGTTGTACGATTTTCTCCTATGATTTTTTTATTTTCGGATCAAATTAGCTCACAATGCTTATTTTCTCATATCGTGAATTCTATTCTCACCCACTTCTCTACTATCTACTTGTTAGCTGGAGTTTTGGCTTTAAGAACGTTTTCCTCTAACGTTTTGTCGCTTGATAATAAATGTAAAAAAAAAATCAAATTATCGAAGTTGATTCAAGTCAAACTTGATACGTGTATCGGGCGAGCATATAAATCTGCTTAGCAGCGACTATGCCTTTGAAGCTTCTTGAAATTTACGTTCTTGTCTAAAGAAATTAATTTAGCGATGCCCATACTCACAATATAAATGTCGTTAAGTTATCTATGAAGTCCCCGTATGGACATTGATGTGATACTATAATTTTTAATATACCCTAGGCCAATGTATTATAGAAACTGTACCTATTTCTAGTTTTCTTGACAATTGATTTCGTTTGTGAAATGGATGCATATTATTCCGCTATTAAAATACATAACCAACCTAAATGTGGGGAAATAATTCACGCGCGCCGTTCTCCCGCTGAAAGCTAATATTGGAATTTTTATACGATACCTACCCCCCAACGCTTAACAGCTGTTGGATGAAAGTTTTTGAAAATCCTGCTACCATTTAGTGCTGGTTCATGGGCGAATTTATTTTGGCCGCCACCTATGTACGTCTTGGCCTGTCAACCGAGCCCCCTCTAGAAAAATAGTATTGTATCCAACAGTAGTATTGTTGATTTGAATGGCTGAATTTTGCTGTAAATCCACCATAATGCAGCTCTTTAGATTGATTCTTTTTTCCAGGTATTTACCATAAAAAAAACGAAGAATTTTTGATGAAGTGTAGATTGAAAATTTCATCCCATTTCGGACATGGGGTTTTCAGTTATTTATCAATCGAACAAATTCGTGACAATTTTCAAGCAAATCAAACGTTTTTTTCAACTGCTGCTATTTTTTCGGAGGTTGTAACCAAAAAAGCCATTGCTGAAAAACTAAATTAAAAATTGGTTTTTAGCAATGACAAAATAAGTAGGTACTTCTACGAATAGAAAAATAGTCCATGGTGTATCCGGCCATTTCCATCAAGCCCCGCTGTGGCCGGCTGTTCGTCATAGAAAATACTATTTACCTATAATACCAATATTTCTAGGGATAATCAATTCAAAACCTTCAGGCCCTTCCAAGGAGGGCTTTCTCCAGAAACTTTTCGTACATCGCCCGGTAAATAACGGGATGATTTTTCCGATAAACGGTCATTGAGCGTACGTATGCTGGCCAGCATAAATTGGCCGGTCTACTGGCTGTTAGCTGAATGTAATTACAAGTGTTGCAGATTATAATCATGTAACCGAAACAAATGTCAAAAATAAATTTACCGTGTATCAATAATTGAATTGCGTTCAATGGTCTTTTTGTGATAAAAATGTTTAATCAGGTTTTTCAATTTTGAATTTATCGTGTGTAAAATAACGAGAAAAAATAAAGCTTGTTAAGATTTGGTAACTGATGTCCCGAGTTCAGTCCGTTCCTCCTATTTCACCAGTCAACTGTGGAAGATCGAATTTGAGGAGTAATAAGCAATTTCGGCATTGAAAACGGTAGAAGGCGGATTTAAGTTAATTCATGGTTTTGTCAAAAAATTTCAATTCTACGTATCTACTACAGGAACTCGCTAAAATAAACAAATTTTATCTGATAACTCAAATAGATTGAAATAATAAAAAGATTTACCAAAGTTCTCCATCTAGGAAAATTGCTAAAACGAGCAAATTTAAAGAAAGGTGCACAAATAACACGATACTTATATTTTTTGGTACTTCAAGTTCTGAACCAAATTGATGGTATTTTGACTAATATGGAGGCTGATATACATGAAGTTGGAAATCACGTCAATTTTTTTAAAACATTGTAGGTACCGCAAACCCTCATCGTCTGGGGGTCAAAAGTGGCCTCCGATACGGATTCAGTACTCTCAAAAATCAAATTTTCTCTCAAAATCTAATTAATGAACCAAGTCTCGAAAATTGGTTTACCAAAATTATCCTTACAATATTACTATGAAATTGTCTGGTGACAGGCAGGTGTTCCGAAGGGATCGGGATAGAGGAATGAAAGAAAAACCGAGTAATATGGTTGTCGTTTATTAAATGAACCAAATATAACTAATTGACGGGCGAAGAGAACCGACAAAATGCCGTGTAACACAATAGCTAGATGAATATCGCTTGATTCAAGCAAGAGAGCCCGAGGTGGACGATACGAGTTACACGTTTCGGTTGAACATTTTATTGGGAAATAGATTCTCATCACCCCTAAGGAAATATTATGAATGGGAATACTGAAAGATATTCAAAAGGTTAAGGACCTGAGAAGGAAGCAGCGAAAATGCGCTCTCAATCATCCGAAAATATCAAACAAAGAGAAATAAACGAACGACAGGATGGAAAAGTTCAGAAGAAACAAAAACTAATTTTGAACGAATTCAGAAAAGGCGATATTTTATCATTTTTCTGTTTTTTTGTTCTTTTTTCTCGATTTTTATGTCAAACTGTACTTGCTTCTTGGTTTCTTTTTCTTTTTTTAGCTTTTTTACTAGGCTTTTTTCATGTTTTTTCTTTTTTTTAGAAGTTGCTAAACACCTCAGAAGAGAGCAGTGGAGGGTACGCGTCGATGATGGATATTTGTTTGGAAAAGACGACGACAAAATGACGACCCACGCGATCTGATCTCTTCGTAAAGTCCGATGACGCTGTTCTAATCCTTCTTGACGACCGTCTGCTTCGCCTGGTGGGCTTGAAGCACAGCGACAGCCTCTTCGACCTGTCGGCAAGAAAATAAATCAAGGTTTGAGTTTTCGTGATTTTCCGCTGTCGAAGTTACAGGAACATCGATCATAGAAATATGATGAGACTAGGCATTACTGACCTTGGCCTTGAGAGACTCGCCGTGTTCCAACATGTGGAGCAGCTCGGAATTGTCGATCTCGAGAAGCATGCCGGTGATTTTTCCAGCCAGGTCGGGATGCATGTTCCTGATGAGCGGGAACAGGCGTTCTCCAAGCATCTGCTTCTGTTCCTGGTTGCTGGCAGAGGCCAACATCGTGGTGGTGAGCGGCTCTTGGCCCTGGATGTGGACGGCCTGTTGAGGTGGCACCTGAGACTGTTGGGCCATCGCCGGCGGCGGGTTGCGCATGTTGGGCGTGTACTTGTAGTTGGTGGGGCGCCCCTGGGCCGAGACCGATACTGGAGGGCCTGGTTGCGGTAGACCTGAAACCGTGCGAGATACGTTCAAATGGAAAGACCAGGCGTCGGGCTCGGCCAGCAATGGCGCGAATCCCGACGAATACAAAAATTGCATTATAAACAGTTAAGGGGAAACGACTCACCGGCAGAAACAGCTTGTTGTCCAGCCATGACTGATCCTCCGGCGGCGGCAGGGCCGCGTGCGACTTGCGGGCCACCAGCGTTGGGAACAGCGGCGCTGCGGGCACCACCGGCGGCAGCCACGGCGTTCATGGTTGACGTACGCATGGCGGCTACTGATGGAGTGCTGCCACCGGGTCCGCGCGGAGGTCCTCTGAATTGGGCTTGCATGTTCGGGAAGCCTGAAGCCCCTGTTTGAGCGTTTGGCCTCACCTGCGAATTGGAAGAAGACGATATTATTTTATAATTCTAGAAAACCATGTACAAGGAGGAAAATCGGAATGTCAAAAGTGATCAACCAAGCTTATTTAATATTGATGACATTAATATCATCATCATCATCATCAATCAAAACAATACGCACTTGAGGCTGGGCTGGCCATCTTGGCTGAGGCCGGACATGAGTCATCTGCGCTGGACCGAAGAAGCGCTGCGGCTGAGGAAGAGTTGGCACGAAGTAGCCACCGGCGCCGCCAGGTTGGAAGATTTGTCCCATTTGCTGCATGCGCATGCTGGCCAGCCTCTGGGCGTATTGCGAGTGGAGGTGAGCCTTGCGATCTTCTTTGCGCTGAGCCAAGGCCACGTACAGCGGTTTCGTTCCGACGATACGGCCATTCATCTCGGTGACGGCTTTGGTCGCCTCCTCCGGAGACGAGAAACATACAAAGCCGAAACCCTTGCTGCGCCCTTCTTCCAACATGACCTGCAACGAAATCAGATAATTATTGCCAGGGCTGGTATAAGTTATCAGTCAGCTTACGTCAAAATTTTTCTTCAAAGTTACCTTCGCGCTCGTGATGGTTCCAAATGGAGCGAATTCGTTTCTGAGGCGCTCATCGTCGATGGTGTCGTCCAAGTTCTTGACGTAGAGATTGACTCCCTGGTAGCGGTTGAGGCGGTCCATCTTCAGCTGTTCGAACTTCCTCTTCAGCTCCTGTTGTCGCTCAGCTTTCTTCTGGGCGCGGCCGACATACAAGGGCTGCAACGAAAAAGGCCACAGGCTGAATCACAAGCTTTCGGCAAGTCGAACGCAATCCAAAAACTGGGAGCCCAGATCGGACAACCCGGTCCTTTTCGAATGAGTTACCTTGCCTTCGACGATTTCCTTCCCGTTGAGTTCGGCAACAGCTTTCTCGGCCGATTCGGGGTCGACGAATGCGACAAAGCCAAATCCTCGGGACTTGCCATCCTTGTTGGTCACCTAGTACAAGGAGAATTAGTTTGATCCATACTACCTTGATCATGACTCGGTCCGAAGTCAATTGCGCCCAGTAAACTGTACTGGTAGGTGATAAATGTTACTAATTAATGTAACCTTAAATGTAAATGTTAAAACGGTAGACAAATTTCAATTTGTCGCTCAAACGTGTGCAGTTTAGATTTGGAAATTCATCAAAAGTTTGATTAAAATTCGTAGGAAACAGTTTGATCGCTCTTGGTAACTTGCTTCAAGATATAGCAACTCCGAGTCGGATTGAGAATTTCCCAAACCAAATTGAAAAGTTGCCAAATCAATCTGATTTGGAGAATTCTCGCTTCGACTTGGAAATGCTAAAAATGTGGCACCTAGAGCAATCGAACTTTTTCCTATCGACCTTGATTGAATTTTTCATTGAAACCAACCCTAAAAACTGTTATACTCAACAGAGCTAAGACCGGGCGTTAACATGATTAGTTAAAACCGCATGCGAGCACCTTCACCGTCATGCAATAGAAAATTTAACGGAAATAACATAAGTGCAAGAACACTTCAACGCATGACTTTTGGCACAGTAATATTTAGAGACCAAATTTGTATGCAACAAAAAACCATTTAAAAAACGAACATTGAAAACGCATTTTCAATTATTGCTATCCTGCAATTATTCATTTATAATACATACCAACCAAATAACAGATTAAATTCCGGCACTTCAGTGTTTTCAATTTCTTTTTTTTTTTAGGCCACAAAAAGGAACCGATCTGAGCAGTCTTGGTAATAAAATCTTGGATCATAAATAGGTTGACATTTTTGTATCCCAGCAACGTAGTTCGATTTTAGGCGGGCTTTAAAATTTACATCGTGTGTATTCTGATATTTTTGATTCTCGTAATATCCAAGTTAGTCAAGATAAAATAAATTTTATGACAACTTTGAGTGGGATAATCCTGTTATCATTGTATGTTATATACGCGCCACTGGTTTTTTCAATGAACAAGGCCCGACTTTCTCGTTTAGACTTCAAATGCTGTTTGCTAGCTCAAATCGATACGGCAAAAAGCATGAGAGCCGGTGTATCCTCAGACATTGGATTTAAGAAAATATATAATAATAATAATAATGACCGCACAAGCTTGCAAATTAAGTTTTAAAAACCAGTTGAAGAAATTAGAAAAAAAAAATTGAGGGAGCTTTGGGAATTTTTGTAAATGACCACAGACGGACAGAGACACAGAAATTTGCTCAGGAGGTGATTTTGAGTAAACAATTTTTTTCTGAAGCTCTGTTCCGACTGTCAAATTTAGGAAGATTACAATACTTCTATTTACTCTGTAAATATGGAAGCAAAAAAGCTGTAGCATAGAAATCCGGCCTCGAGTGATAATGTAAGAAAAATAAAAACCGTCAGTGATACATTGTCCGTCACGTGAACAAAAGTTGAAAAAACACCAAATTTATTTGGGCGTCTGTAAGCTCGTTTCCGTTGCCAGAGAAAGTGGTAACGTCGTACAAGAGGAAGATAATGCAAGTGGGATGGAAGTTCGTTCCCAGCACAAGTGCTGGCTGAGTCAAGTTCGTTCCCAGGGCAACTTATGGGGTTATGTGAATCAATTTATGTACCAGTAACTGGTAGTTGTTCAAATATTTATTTGATATTCAACTACATACATAGGGTCAAGTGGGGTAATTATGAACAAAGTATGTTTGCGCTCCTGTGAGCAATGGAAAAATCAAAAAGATGTAGCAATCGAATGTTCATTCTCTCATTGGTAGGTTACGACTTTTTTTTTCTCCAATTTGGCAACGCCGATGACGCCATTTACGTGTTTATCAAAAACCTTATAAAAAGTTTGTTAAACAGTTTTTTAGTGTTTGAGGTTCTTCCCTCTTCTGGCTTTTTTTTGGACTAGGTACTTCTGAGAGCTGTCAGTTTGTAAAATTGTTGCAATTTGTTCATAATTACCCCACTTGACCCTACAGAAATTTTTCTTCCCACTTTCACCAGACTTAGGGTGTGGTTGAAAATCTGCCATTAAACATTGTCATTACAGACAATGCAGATAAGTATGCAGATGAGTAAGATTAGTGCAGATAAGTATGCACTAATCGTAACAAACGTCATCAATTACTATGGTTCAGTCTTATTTTTCAGTCGGATGAGTATACTCCGTATACACTTAGGTCCTTTTCGATGCTGGCCAGCCCTTCCGCTAGAACGGCATCAGACAAACTGATGAACGAGATCACACACTGACACTCAGACAGGCCTTTGGGAACGAGCTTACATCCGCCCATTCGATTCAGGAGAGAAAAGGCGACTTGAGTATGTTGATTGACCCAACCCTTACGACTAAGTTCACTGCTGACGCCCGATAATGATTTGAAGCCATGCAGCCGAAAGAGCTTCAATAAAAGTTAGTCAACTGTCGTCTCTTCTCTCTCAAGACGGATTCACATAGGAGCATAGCGAACATCAATTCAAGGAGACAACGCTAGCGTTAGAAGTCAGCCAATCAGAAACAGGTAGCGTAGTTACACCTTCTCTTTGATGGGCTGACGCTCCCAACGCTAGCGTTATCTCCAAGATTCATCCAACGCTCGCATGTGAACCCAGCTTGACGCTCATCCATCCCAGAAAACATTTCAAGCGACAAACAACGCAAAACATCAAGACTCCGTAAATTTTCAACAAACAATGAATTTTCGAGTTGATCATGATTTCGGATGCCGTGCACCAATAGTAATAATTCGGCAGCAAAGTTATTCAAAGCCAATTTTCTCGATTTCTTTCTCAGAAGTAGTCGCAGTTCGTTTTTACCAAGAGCGAATACCCTGGTGCATGTCATCCTGTCAAGTGTTATTACCCCAAAACCCAGATCAACTCGGGCTGGTTCATCAATTCAATTTAACCCGCGGTCATTTGAAGCTGGTCCAGCTATTATCATATAAATAACAGGACAGCCAGAGGAATTGAACGAAAATTACGGCATTGTAAGAGCCGGTTTTCCGATCCCGTTTGTCGAGCAAATATCTGAAGAAGCTTCCTCCAAATGTCATCGTAAGTCACAGGTAGTGAAAACTTGGAGGCGGCGTCCTCAAATATCGGTCCGACCGACTGAATTGGAAAACCAGCTCTAACTTTATTTGTGAAACTCTGATTTGAACGTTCATGGTTACCCAATGGTTAAATAGAATTGATAAATTAGCCCTTATGGCCAATTTCACCACACATTATTGAGGCCAATTAAATAGGCTTTAAAAAAAGCGGGACGATTCCAAAGGATTTCATCGAATTAAGAGCTCAGGAGACGTCTTGAACTGTCACCCATGAGAGATATTGTTTTTTTTTCCGAAGTTCAAGATGACAACCTTGAACATTTTCAGCAGGTGTTGATTGATTGGGAGTACTGCATTTTCAGCAGGCTTTCAAGGTAATCGATGTTGAGGGGGTTGATCAGGAGAAGGTAGATCTCTCAATCTTGGAATCCGCGTTTACCAAAATCTAGCGCGGATATATCAAAATCTGACTGGGGCGGATTGGAAAACGGTGCCTGGATTGCCTCAAAACCAGTGCCTAAAAAGACGGTTCAGTAATGTTCTCATGTGATCAACCTCCTCTGAAAAAAAATTCGGATTGATTTTGCTGATCTAAAATTTGAAAAGTTGCGAAAAGGCGGAGTTGAAATTCGTGCTAGTTCAACTCTTAGAAAATTGAAAATATCACTCAATCAAGAAAATTCAGCAAGAGCGTCATCAGCTTATAGCCAAAGTATGCCGCTCTTATGAACCATTTAGCGCTCTCAAAGAAGTAGTATGCCTCTTTTGTGAAGCATTTGATTTTCTCAAAACAACCGATCAAATGGTAGGTGAAATTGGCCATAATTCTGGAATGAATAATATTTACTACAGTGTGACTCGTGATCGGTCCGTATTCCTCGAACATGTCCTTCAGTGTGTCATCGGTGAAATCTTCTCCGAAATTCTTGACGTAGACGTTGGTGAACAGCTTAGCCTTTTCGCCGAGTTCCTTCTCGCGCTCCTTACGCGGAATGAATTTACCCACAAAAACCTGCAATAATCATAAAAATTATTATTAGAGCGACAATTTTTGAGGCTGAGAAAAAGGAGTGGGTGCCTGTCAGATTTTCATAAATCAGACTTTATTTTTATTTTTTCAAGGGGGGGTTCTTCTTTCAAGGAGTTTATACTGTTTGAAAATTGTAACGATCAATCCTGAGAAATAATAAGCAATCACCTTCTTCCCATTGAGCAACATGCCATGGACTTTTTCTATTGACTTGGTGGCAGCCTCTTCGGTCTCGAAATGCACGAAACCATAGCCTTTCGAGCCGCCAGTTTCGTCTTGGGCAACTTTGCAGCTTAGGATATTTCCGAAGGCCGAGAACGTATCGTACATGGCCTTGTTGTCGATTTTCTTGTCCAAGTTCTTGATAAACACGTTACCAACGCCAGATTTTCGGAGGGAAGGATCGCGCTGCGACCACATAATGCGAATCGGGCGACCCTTCAAGATGTCGAAGTTCATAGTGTCCAGTGCTCGTTCAGCTAGGGAAAAATTAGCAATTAATTTTTCTACCAACTTAAAACTCCGACAGATGTGAATTTTTCAAAGCAGGAAGTCTACAGAGGAGCTCGCTGAAACATATCATCACAAATGGGCCATGCATAACATTTTGCGCAAATCGGTAGTTGAAATTTATCCTAGTGGGGAAATGGAAAAAATAGGTTCTCTCCAACAAGACTCGAACCAAGCACCTCCACCTCTTTAGGCAGACGCCTTCGGGCGACAGAGCCCGGGTCCAGGAGGTGCCAGGTTCGAGCCCTGCCGGAGAGTGAAACTCTTACCATTCCTGACTTGACACCATTATCTAAGCGTACCTAATAGCATCAAGAGCTATATCTCAATCAAACGGAAGGAGCTCAATTTTTATATCCCATTAATGAGTAAACTTCAATCTTCCCAAGCACGGCAGCCCATGGGCTGGTCTATAAGATGTTGGGTATGATCAATGGTTAAAATCGATTGACATAGGTTTGGACAAAACGAGGGGAGAAGAATTGACCGAGACCCCTTGGTTAATTTTTTGAGCCGAACCTATCGATATGAAAATTGTCGGACCATAGCGGTTTGAAACAAAAATGCAGTTAAAAAATCCAAAATTGGTTAAGAAAAATGTGCCAATCAAAATCATACAAAACAGGAATCTTCATTAGATTTTTGAAAAACTGCGCGATTTCTTCTCATTAGATGCTCCGAGGGTAGATTACGTAAAACGGCATGTAAGGCATGCGCGAAGTATCAACCCTCGACGGTTGAGACACGCTGGCCAATTGCCACAATATGGTGTAACCACCCTTGATTCGAACTGCACATATCGCGCACGCTTTTCTGATCGGAGGCGTTCCAAGATCAAATTGGTTAGGTACAAAAACGTATCCGTTATCCCCAGCGAGTAAACAGGCATCAGGAACATGCTGAATGGTTAGAATCGAATAGCCTCAAGAATTAAGGCGCAGCATCGGAAGTTGTCGATAAAATAACCTGAACGCCATGTGGACTTGACCCAAGGCCGTTAGTCATCGTTCACACGTAACAAGTCATCTAGCGTTAATTACGCGGAAGGACCTGGCCGACCATATTGAACAGGTGTCATAATGAGGTAATCCAATGAAAAATACACGGAGACCGAAAATTCAATTTTAGTTAATTGTCATCGCGGAGCTAGACCCTGGATTGAAATAAATGACTAGTACTTTTTCTTACCATCGGCTGGCTGCTGGAAGTTGACATAGGCGTATCCCAGTGAGCGACGAGTGATCATGTCTCTGCATACCCTGATGGAAAGGACTGGGCCAGCCGAGGAGAACTTCTCGAACAGCATCGCCTCCGTGACGTCGGAGTGGAGATCTCCGACGTACAGGGAACTCATCGGGTAGTTTGGACCACCCGGACCCTGGTTCATCTTGACGGGACGAGATTACCGAGGAACTGATAGAAAATCGAAATCCAAAAGCCCAAACCCCAAGGGAAACGGAACGGCTTACACGGCGGTTGTGTCTTCAAGCTGGAAAACGAAACGGGCCACCACGTTGCACGCGAATGCTTCCTCACGAAATTGTATAATTATTTTTGGTATTTTAAGGTTTTACTATTTTTTTGGGGGAGTTTTAAGATTTTTAGATTTTTTTGGGCTTTTTAAACTACTATAATAATGAAGAAAAAAAGTGGGTTGTGTGACCCTGTAGACGAGTACACAACCTCACGTGAACAATCCTACGTCAGGGAATAGAGGGCTTGCAACAACTAAAAGTGGGTCATGGCGGTAATGGCGTCCCGTCCACGTTTTGCCCCCTCTCCATTCAAACAAAAAACGTAGTTCCCAAATAATCCTTTATAAATCTCTTATTTATGGCACATAATTCCTTAAATTTACTTCATAAAGCTAAGTCAAGAATGCATTTTCTTGTTTCCAACAGAAAAATGGAAGAAAACAGAGGAGAAATAAAATAATCCATAATTCTTCAGTTGTACTCTTCCGCGGAAAGCCTTCTTGATCGTTTGTTCAAAGCCACTAGCTCCTGAATCAGAAAAAAATTATTTACATTTCTCGAATAATTTAAAAAATTCACTCGAAATCAAGTGGAATCCAGAATAATTATATCCCATTAAAAATGGAACCGGCGATGCATTGGTTTGCTATCGAGTTCCACTTGTTTCGGTCTAGAAAACTACCTACCTACGTACTACCCACTTTGATGCTCTTCGTCAAAGTACAAAATGGAAAATGTTGGGTACATTTCAGCATTTTCTGACCTGATTATTGTATAAACTGTCTTAGCGATGAATAACACGTACAAGAGCGGAATGATCGAATTCCGATGTAGATTCCATCTGCTGGTGCTTCCGAAGACGACTTATCGTACTCAGTTCAAAATTGTCGTATGTGTGGCGATGATTATCGTATCACCGCAGTAAAATGCTAACTAAAGGGCGAGGCGAAGGTGCTAAGAAGATTAGGTTTTTCGTAAAAGTGCCTACCTACCCATCCCTATTACTTACTTACTTCTTGGAATTCAGGTGACTTTTTTTGCCGCTTAGGTAAGGAAAATTCCGATGCTGGATTTTTCTCCAATTTGATAAAGTATGTAGTTAGGTAAATATTAAGAGGAATCGACGGTCAAAGGTCGAAACTAGCCGTACCCCGAAAGAGAAATTTTCTTCCCGTTGATTGGAGTGCCAGCATGAACTATTATGAAGGCATTGACTTTTCGATTGCTGTACAGACGCGCAGCTAGGCGGAATTTCCCCAAACTAACATTCAGTTTCGACCTCCCCCCCTTGCTTCCAGGATATCCCTTCTCTCTTGCACCTTCGTGATTGGGAATTCCTTCATCACTCACTCTCTCTCTCTGGTGATTGTATCTGTGTGTCCACTAGCCTGAGCTGCGGTGTGTTGGTGTTCTCTTCTGTGTAGTGTGTACAAGATAGGGATACAAGTGGCGTACGGCGTAGACTTCACGTATCTTAAAATCGCCGTTTCGCAATTAGCTCAAAACGTTTGCGTGGAATCTTTTTATTACTAGAAGTTCTCCCTTAACCATCGGGACTCTGGAGATCTTCGAGAAATATTTGGACTCCCTTAGAACGAAAACCGTGAGTACTTTCATGCCTTTCCGACTGTTAACATCATTCAAAATGGCCGTCGATGTGTGATCCAGCAGAGCTGGATTCCTTAGTTCAAAAAATCAATCAAAAATAGTCATGGTTGTGGTGCTATGTAATTGATACTCAATGCAGTTTTGAGGATAATTATCTGTATAGCAGAAAGATATGCTCGCTAAATGCCACGCCTGTTTGTCACTTGGCGCGCTTAGAAAAACGGTGTCTCTACCCAATTACTAAAGCCGTTCAATAACTTCACGTGTAAGTTGGTAAGTATCGCTAAATCGTTTCTCTGAGGTAGAGGACGACCCAGGTACTTCTAGCTGGGTATCTGTAACTTTAGTAGGTACTTCTCGCCTTTGTGCCGAGAAAGCTCTTGTGGCAAGAAGTGGTATGTACTGTGGAAGATCCAGATCCTTAAGTTGCATCGATACCTGCCACTGCGATTTCGGCAATGAAATTCTGTGTCGTGAACAGGTTGTTGTTGTGTAAAGGCAAAGTACCTACACCTATAATACCCAGCAGCCTTGTGGCTATGGCTGAACTTTTAGGTACAGTGCGTACATCGATCACAGTGCCATCAACAGTGGCTGTTGGATTGCTGACGTTGGATATTTGGCAACTTTGGAGTTTGTTTATTGACAAAATTTATCCATCCGATGTACAACGAAGCTCCAGAAAGTTCACCACTGTGGTATTGACTCCAAATTTCAATTTCCTTGTATATCGAATGGATGCATCTCGTGAATAAACCCCCCCTAAACTGTTAGGATACCAAGTTTTTGGATTTTGGCTCCTTACGGTGAGACAACTAATCATGACTTTGGTTTCAGATGCCTCGAAGAAAGCACCATCGTAGTAGCTCGTCGAGATCTCGATCTCGTTCTGGCTCCTGGTCCAGATCACGGTCTCGCTCTCCGAGGCCTGTCAAAAAGAAATACCGAGACTCGTACGATGGGCCACGGATCAGCAAAAACAGCTCCTACAGGTATTTTTCTTATGCGTTTCAGATATTATACCTCACCAAACATTGGACTAGCTCAAGGCCCCTCTTTTTGTGGACCCTCAATGGGGTGGAATTGCTACTTCGGCCAGTTTTCTGTTTTGGGTTAAGCAGGACTAATCTCAATTACTTATCTGAAGCAAAGTTACCAAACGCAACTAAGTACCACTTAACATCCATCCGGGCTAAGATGGTGAAATCTTCCATGTCTTGGAAGTAGCAGAGCAAAAAACTAGAAAACAATACGTCCAATTGGCGTCCCGGACCCTCTCCCCATGGACATCCCCTTTAGCACAGCCAGCCAGCGGTTCGTGAATTGTCACATGCATATCGGCCATTTGCACTTTTGGGTGTCGAAATATATCTAAGTATTCTGGCAAACCTCGACCGGCATTATTTGAAGATCCTGGACGCTCAATTACTTGTAGGTTCATGTTTTTGACCGTTGAGCAAATAGGGTCGGAAAGACGAAACTATGTCCACCTTGCTGTTCTCTATCAAAGAAACCAGCCTCAACAGATCTTTGTTAGATCTAGCATTCTGATTGCTCTCTGCATTCCCATCTCCTAGAAAAAATATTAATCCTCATCAGTTCAATTAGAAATACGCTTCAGGGCCGCGCTGATCAGGCATTTTTTAGATTCCTTCGAGGGAATCGGTAAGGTCAATGAAATTCGCCCCTTTAGTTACTGAGTTCAGCTGAATTCTTTATGTTGATTTGTTGCGTTCAACTTTTTTTTTCTAATCAGCAAAATGAAAAAGACCAAAAACCTAAAAACTTTCAGCCTATGATATGACTATGCTGTGTGCCATAATGCGCTTGTCAATCAATGTTGCGGAGATCTCCCCCCCTCCAAGGGCCCTTTCACCTATGAGAATTGTTCATTTTACATACCACTCGACCAATCACAATGACGTTCTAAACCTTCTGAAATCGTTGTTATCCAAGGTCCCCAGCGCATGTGCGGTAGAGACGCATCGTGGTAGCAAAATCCAATGAAAACATCAATCAAATTTAGTAGTTGAGCGCTTGGCTCCGTAGAGCGACTTGTCATCTGACCAACGCTTTCTTTCATGTATTTATTCCCATCTTCCATCGCTCAGAAGAGGCCTTCTGCGATGGAAATTTGAGATGGTCGAAATCCCATCGTTATCGACTATACGGACTGTTTTGCCACGGAAAAAATGCCGGCAAAAGGGCCAGCTATGCATTAATGGACAAGAAAAACCGACCACCATTGAACGGCAGGAAAACGCCTTGGAATTTGATCAACCCGTCCGATTCTGTGATTGACTTATCGAACAATTCGGTCGCCGAACCAGATTCTGATAATGAAAGAACGTCATCATCGCTGAGGCCTTCGGTGATTCCTCCGCTCGGCGGGCGAAGCACCACTGTTCTGGAACCTGTTAGTATTGTAAAATGCTGAGACCATTTATCTACAATCATGATTTCCCAGCCTGCTGAGAAATTCGACTTCAACCATCCAAATCTTGTCGTTTTCTGCGAGTCCTTTTCATTCGTACGAACCAGACAGATTCAGCTTTCGAATGTGACGGACCCCGTTGCTGGTTGAGCCGTTCGCCTGAGACGGCCTTGAACAGTTCTTGTCCATTTTTCAAATTCATTTCACCTCTCGCAAATTTGCCATTTTGAAATTCAACTTGGAATTTCTATCATCTCAATTTAGTGATTCTGAACTGATGCGCGTTGGAAAAGAAATCAATCTCCAATTGGGGGTAGAGTATTCGAAAAGTTCGCTACATCATAATATTATATTATAATGAATTCATAAAGAAGGTTTTGCTATCAATCACCTTGTGGATTTAGGGTTTCTCGTGGTTGTCGTTGAAATGGTCGATATTCGAGGATTTTTCCTCTAGATAAATCGAGATCAGGCCGATGGGAACTAGATTAGTTTAATCACTATTCGGATCCTTGTTCGTTTGATATAGAGGCCGTTAGTTGTTAACTTCGACGTTCGACCGATTGCCTCACAATGTCATATCTAGTTCTTGATGCGTACTAGAATCTTTTTCGAGCAGTGTTCCGTTCGGTGTTTCATCAATTCGGAGAATTTTGTAGCTCATTCTGAAATTGCGCTGACCGTTGGAAATACTTCAGCTGTCAAGGATGGAATTTTTTTGGATGTGTAGCTTGAGGTACTTACGTTATTAATGCAGGAGATTGAAGTAGATTTTGTCTAACTGCGGCAAACTGTCTAAACTCTGGGTTTTTTCCAGGAGCGTGAGTTTAGGCATAAGGCAAACGTCACTTAAGTTTTAAAGCTTGCATAATGTTTCTTGACATTTTTGACCATTGTAGCCACCAAATCAGTCAAAATCAAATTGCTTTGATTTGAAAATTTACTTATCAAAATATGGAAGTATTGTGTGTTTCTACGCACCACCGGGGACAATTCCATATCCGAGCTACTCTCTCAGTGAAATTGAGATCAGCACGATAGTCTTTCAGCGAGTTTTCTGTCGGCGCCTTAGTCACTGAAGAGGCGAATAGCGCGGCCGATCCGTTCGATTATCGTTCATATAAGGACAGCCTAGTTACCTATTAGGGGCCCTGACTGCGCTGGACGGGTAAACGACCTTGGCACAGCAGCCACTCGTCCTGGATCTTCCTTACTGCCCCGTTTGTGTCTTTTCGTTTTACAACTTGAGATCAAGCGAACTGACGAGTGTTCGAACGAAATCCTGGAAAAATAAGTAGGATGAACGAAAGCCAATGGGCACTAGAGCTTTCACCACTTGAGAGAACTTTATTCTCCGGGGGGGGGGGTTACGGGATATGCTTGAATTATAACCTCAAACCAGTCGGCTTTTTCCAAAAATGTCACAAAATAGGGTGCAAAAATTGTTGAATATTATGTTGGGATTTTGTTGGTCTATGCTCATCAGGGGGTCGATTCGAAGACAATAAGCCGTGAATGATCGAAATAGGTTCAGCGCTTCTACTACCTTTGATTGAGGCTTCAGAGATCTGGGTTTTCAGCATTGAGATACATTTTCTTCCGAATTATGAATGAATCTAATTTGTTTGTTCCATTCCTTGTGATCATTTGGGTCACCGTGTCACGGCGAATGGCCCCTTAGCGCCTCATCTAATTATGTCTCGTGGATTTTCTCGTCTCGCACCTTCTAGCTATTGACATGATTAGCCACGATAGTTGCCAGAATGCCCATTCCGCTCAGATTTCTAGAATTTCAAATTAGTGGAAAGACAATGATTTCATTAGAACCGACCTTTGCCTTCCCTTTGGCATTGACCTGATCTTATCCGGATTCGACCGGAATAGGAAAAGTGTTGTAAAAAAATTTTTCCCGACCGATTTCATAGGTACATTATTTTTTGGAAATAATGTACCTAAATTGGCCGATGTAGGTAATCAATTAATTATGACGGAATTTTTCCACCTTACACCTTTTTTTGTTCGTTCAGGGGGTAAAAGCTGTGCAAAAACATACGGGGAATTCAACGATTCCAACAAATTCAAAATCGGTGCTTTAGAGCCCCCTCGAATCGGTAAAACGCAAAATCGACAAAATAGATGATTTTCTAAATGTCCTAAAAGCCTCTCTATCCTAGGGGAAATTACGCAAAAAACCTGGAAAAATGCACCTTGACAACCATAAATTTTTTTGAAATTTTCCTGCGTAGGGGGTTCCTTCTGCATAGGGAGTGCGTTATCTGCATTTTTCTTCCCCCAGGACGGTCCTAGAAAATCGCCAATTCACTAGGAAGGGCCCACATAATTTGGAAAAAGTCTTTCTCACGTATACCATCTTTTTGAAAATTCCGTATCACCATTTACCATTATTGATGAAAATTCGACTCTCGGTAAACTCGTGTTCTTCTCAGAGTTGGAGGAAATAGCTGAAACGCCAATTTCCCGGTCTGGATTGTTTTCCGTGCTTTGTCAAACGACGGTCCTCTTTCTCAAGTTAACTTCGATATTGCTCCATTAAGCAGGGGAATCATCCCAGCGATGAGTCCTCTAGATGCCGTCCCTTTGCATCGGCGCAGATGTGGCGAACTTGATTCTTTTGTTCGAGGAGACACTTGGCATTGCGTGGCTTTCCTCTTTTAGATCGGCAGAATCCGATTCCTTACTCGAGAATAGATTGGGCCTCTCGCAGAATTCTACCTCTGCATTCGTGTCCCGAGCTCCCATTGTTGACATTGAAACGGTTCCCCAGTGCTAGCCGAATATTCGGAACGAGGTGAAATGGATAAACTGCTCGAATGCCTCAAAGAAGCCATTTCAAAGTAAGACGGGTTTCACGATGTTTTTTTTTTTTGGTGTGCAGCATTCCTCAACTTTGCCGAGTGTCACACTTCTAACGCACTCAAACATTTTTGGCGCAATTCGATTAAGGTGCACTATCCAATTGCTGGTCGTGGGGCCAAGACAATTCATTGCTTTAATTGGTCTAGATGACTCAATAAAACACTCAAATAAATTTAATTTGCGATCAAAACCACGTTCCCATGGACATCCCCACTCCAACAGCCGGCAATCGGGTAGCGAGTGGGCACCTTTAGTTTTTAACGCGATTTTCCGTCGTCTCGAATAGGTATCGAGCAGTTCCCACAAAAAGCCTGACTTTTTTTACGAGACCTAGAGACTGAAAAGTGTACAAAAGCAGATTTTCCCTGATATTTTTGTGGGAACAATAAATCGAAATTTCCTCAAAAAATGGTGATCGGCCTCAGGTTCAAGTAGCTCAAGGCTTTACCCAGTACCAAGGCGTGCTAGTTTTTAAAAGGGAGAATAATATTTTGTTTCAATATTATTGGCATATTTGTAGCGTAATTTCCTATGAATGCATTTTTGCTCGAAAAACAAGAAACACCTTGAATATCCTAATTTTCCAGTTTGTACCATTTTCCGCTCCTTGAATATTTTACTTCGTAAATCCTGAAATCTCCATTGTCAGAATCAGATTCGGACTTTTTCTCTCAATCTTTTCCTCGAATCTTGGCTCGAACAATTCATGAGATTTTGCGAACAAGACTCAAGGGAACGATTTCCTTTCACATTGCGTAACGCAAAATTTGTCAGCCCGTTCAAGGCCATTTTATCGCTTTAGTAAACTTCTCTATTCCTTATTGAGACCGAGATTCGCCATGCCATAGTGTTTCAGCCTACAATACTGGCCGTTTTGGGTTTGGAATAAAATGCGTATTGTCAATTATACGAAAGGCAGTTGGAGCCTTGGCCTTGGATGAGTGAACAATCGTAAGAGAAATCAATTATTGAGTGGTTAGAGTATGAGACTTTTACTATGCAATTCTGCCCTGGGTTATGGGGTTACTGGTGGCCTGAACTGTTGGTTTATTAAATAAACCTTTGTAATCTACCAAGAAGAAAAATTTAAACCTCCTCCAACAATTTGATGGTTTACATTTCAAAGGACTCACGTAGAAACCAAAAATCGAATAGAAAAAATCCTCACGTTTTCACGGAGATGGCTCGAAATATTGATTTTGAGGTTTCGGTATCGGAAGAATCTACTCTTCAGAATCTACTACTTATCGATCGCGGTGAAAATCATGACCCGCGTATTCATTTTTGTGACGTCTGATGAATGATTGATATTCTCGTCTCATAATTCAATACGCTCCAGTGTTTGCCAGCGTTTTTCATCATATCCCAATACTTCTGTCCTCTTAATGCGACGAAATGATTGCACTCTGATAAATTCTCTCTCGTCAGTATTACGGTGAAGGTTAAGTGATCTGTCTGTCAGTCCACAGACCTCATGCCAGTTCCTCTTTGTGAGACACTGTAATACGTGATACCTGACCAGCCCAACGATCGACTGCCTGTGGTAGGGAGGTTCATGTTGGTAGGGATGCCTTTGTCACCACGGCAACAGGTGGTCGGCCCTGTCTAGTCTTCGCCACCGCCGGCCTCCCCGTCTGAGGGTCTTCCGGAGTCGCTCGTGCTCAGTTCTTCCCTCGAGCTCCTCTCGGTTGGTACTCGTTCATCGTCTGTCTCAGACGAATTTGAAAATTCGAGTGTCCCTTCCAGGAACGTCAATCGATTTCGCCTGCGAACAGCGAAGGATTATTGTGATTGTGCGCTCAAGTGTGGCCGTTCGAGCAGCATTTGGAAATTTTCCGTCATCGTTGATTCATCCAGCGCTGCTCCGCACTCTGACACCTTGGATTCTCCAGAGATGACTCAAGGGATCTATAAAATAGTCTGTAGCCTGTGTAAAAGGTACATCGTTCATTTTATTTTTTCGTCCTCACCAGTTCGACTGAAAACTGGTTTGTGGTTACTGGTCTATAAGAATATCGAAATGATTTAGCGTCATTATATTTATTGTCGTTATATTTAGCGTCATTAGGTATAACTTCGATGTGATGAATACCTCAATTCTTTATCATTTTTTGGACTTCTAGCCAGTGTCGTACCTTTTTTAGGCCGTGTCATTCGTGGCTGTTTTTGCCTCGAGTGTGCACACTATTCAATGTCTTCTGTTGCTCCTGGATAGTTTCACGCTACCACCATAAAATGGAAAATAGGTTTCGAGTTCTCGTGTTGGTTCCGAATCGTCTCGTTGATTGATCATTCTTCCTCGACTCCGTGCCTTGAATATTTTGACTGCGATAGGTAGCCTGAATAACTGATCATACCTGCCATTTTAATACGTTCTAAAATGTATTCCGATTCGATCAGCGTCTTGTGTGGCAAAAGTATGAGGCGTAACCGGCTACAGAATTGAGAAAGTGTGACTGTTTTCGTGGTGAATTTTTTAACACCTTCCTTGTGTCGGGTATTATCCCTTAATGCTGTGCGGCATAAATGAGATCAAGTGGGAAATTGAAAAAATTCCTCACCTGCAGGATTCGAATCTGGCACCTCCCGCTCTCTAGGCAGACGCCTTAACCCTTCGGCCACGGAGTGCCTGAATTCAGACAGTTTGGCAGTGACACATTGTCATTTAGGAATAACCCTTCCATTTTCTGTCTGACATCAACCTGATCTGGCAGAGCTATCTACTATTAGTGATTTTTGCAACATGTTGGCGCGTTTGCCGTTAGTTTGAAGATGATAGTTTTTACTTCCATATTTACAGAGTAAATGGAAGTCTGTCCGTCTGTGGTCATTTACAAAAATGGCCATAGCTCCCTCAATTATTCACCTATTTTCAATTTTCTTGAAGAATATTGGATCCGATGTATTGGAACTTTTAGTGCTTTCTATTTTATTTTTTCCGGCCACAAAAATGAACCGATTGGAGCGTTCTTGGTCTTAAAATCTTTGTATTACCTTGCAGAATATGTGGAGGGTTTTTACAATCCGATCATTTGGCGTATTTTCATTTTGGGCGAATTTTAAAATTTGCGTGGTGATTTTTCTGATATTTTTGTCCTAAACACCCTCAAAAGTAGTCAAAATATAATCGAATTGTGCCAAAATTTTACGTATCAAAATATGGAAGTATTGTGTGTTATCTACGCAACACCGGTTATTTATTTTCTTCGCTGCTTTTGATCAAACGGAGAAGAAAATCGAAGTAATTCCGCCTTTACCTTGGGTTCATTTTCTTGACGCATCTTGAAGACTCGAACGCGCTATCAGATTTCGGGATGGAAGAAGCTTTTCTGCCGTTTTCCTTTTCGAATTTCATCTCCATTAAATTGAGGTCGATTCAATTAATTTTTTCCGGGGGATCAGGTTGCTGGGAACGAAGGTAATTAATTTTTAACGGTTGTTAACGGCCAATTAAAGGCACAAAATAAAGCGTCCGTTTGGGTATGGTGCTATGATATCATACTCCTTTCCTGGTCCGCAGACGCTGATCTCTGATCGGAAAACTCCGTAAATGTACCAATCATCTCGATCTCATCCAGTAATGGCTCTTCTTCAATCTTCTCCTAGTTTGGTCTTCTCGGCTTGAAACGTTTTACTTCCATATTTACGAATTAAGTGGTCTTCGTTTTGTTCACTCACTAAACAAACACGATCATGCCACAAGCTCACTATACATTTCCTGTCAAATATCAAATTTCGATCCCTAGCCGTGTCATATTCCTCAGGTTAACACCCTGTATAGCGGAATACCTGCGTCTTGAGACAAAACTGACCTCGGATTCGGATTCAGCATCTCAGAAACCTCTGACAGAACTGACCTCTGAAAGCATGAGATTGATTTTTGTTTGCAGAACGGCGTTATCGAAGAACCTACTTTACCTTACCGTCGGTTCGCTAAACTTATCTCGTGTTCTAGAAACATTGAACGTGTTCGCTTATTTATTTCACTTCATCGCTCAGTGTGGGATTTTCTATGCTGTCCGACCGGCCTGTATCTTTGCGTAGGTATTCGACTTTGCTTGAGTTGAAATGCAATTTTTCGCCCTATAAATCGCACCTGCCGTCTGCTGCCCTCGGAGTCGAAAGTCTGCCGATTTTGTTCTGATCGCGTGGTTCCTAGCCAGAATAATTGGTCGTTGCCTGTTGATGAAAGTTACGTTAATTGTCGTTTTCGACGCACTGTTGAAGTGCTAATGGCCCCTCGTCTGTGTATTCAATCATTTACTTTTATGCCGGAGCCCCAAAAGTCCAAAGCTTTTCTGTGTTGTCATCCCTACCGTCCACCCTAAGCCACCATCTTCGAGTTTCGTAATATTCAAAATTTTCATGATAATTTTTTTTACATTTCTCATCCTTGTAGTAATCAGTCATAATAGGAATAAATTTGGCTCCTTGGAGTTATCGATTTAAAGGAGAGAAATAATTGCACTACCTGCTCGGTGAAAACATCTGAGTCCTGGGTTTCTTGATTGAGGGAAAATTGGACCCCGGATTCAACAACCTCAAAAAATAACCTTAGACCTATAATATATTTTGTAGTAATTGGAGGAGATCGTCCCTTTTTTAGAGCATATAAGTATATAAGAGCATACCAAGTATGGTGTTATATGGCGTTATGCTCTGCTACCATTTTTCAGCTTTTCGTAGCTGCTTTCAAAATAGCCGAGTCTAGCCCCCCAGCCAACCCTCAACCCCATAACACCCTTCAGTATCAAATCGTTCGAAAAATTTTGTATCCTCGTATCGGCGAATTTTTCGAAATCTTCTCTCGCCATTTCGAAGATTCCTAAACGTCTTCTCATTCGAATCTGCTGTTTTCCTATCGATGATTCTTCTGCCTTTTGGGCCGCCGTTCGTGTCCCGCTCTTTGTACCATGTCAGGGATTGTTGATTGTGTTCCAGCAACGAGCGGGCAGAGCGTCTGTGGGCGCACGAGCGCGGCACTTCGGCGGAAAGGCGATACAAGCGGAGCCACAAGCGATCGCCGACGGCCAGGCGACGTCACCGCCACCGCCGCAGCAAGCGTCGCTACTCGAAAAGCAGGGACAGCTATCAGCATCAGCAGCCGCCGCCTCGTAGTCCCAGTTCCGAGGTGAGTCTTCTTCTCTGTTGCCTGTTCTTCCTCAGCAGAAATTCGTCTTCAACTTTCACTCATTCCTGTTCTCCTCTTCGACTTCAATTTCTCGTCTTCGTCTTCCCAGTGCCTTCTCCCTCTCCCACGTCCCTCGCCTTATCCTCGCTTTCATCTGTTATTCGAAAACATTCTTTTCGTTTTTGAACAAGATTCCTGTTTATGCCAATTCCCGCCCTCTCTATTTTATTTTATTTTATTTTCTTCTTTGGAAAATCATTCAGTTCGTCGCAGCTGATAATGCCAAGTGCCACTGAGCTGATCGGTATGTCTGTTTTTCCTTTCCGGCCGATATTTCACCTATTTCTACGTGAGACTGTTCTCAAAATCGTTGAATCGAACGCTTCGAAAATCTTAGAAATTATTGGCGTCACCCATAAATCGCCAGAGTTATTCGAAATTCCTCGCGTTTCTTCACTTCGTTCTCGTTTCGTAATCTCGGATCATCATCCTTGTCTGTCACCGTTTCTCTAAAATAGTTGCGCTCCTGCATCCTAGGCGTCCTATCTTATCTTCTGTCGGATGCGATTTTTTCTCTCCTCGTATCACCCCTTTCTGTAATCTGTCGACGTTTTCTTTGGCCCTTCAGTCGGCATTCTTCCTTTGGCGCGTTCGTGTCGCTTTTGGGCCGTCTGTTGTGTGTCAAGTTGACGCGATAAGCATGAGATTCGTTTCGAGAATAATTCCCGCTGACTCAGCCCGAGGAACTACCAGTGTCGGTTTATGGCCTTCTGACAAGTGGCCTTTGATTTCAATGCGTTCGAAATGATGATTAATTATCGTGTATCGGCGCGTAAATATTTTCGATGCTCTCTCGCTGCGCCATGTTTGATGGATTTTTTATGTTTTCAAAAATGAAAAGGTCGAGAGAATGAATTTTTGACGGATACTTCAACTTTTCCTTGACATCGGGATTATTCTTCGTGTCCCTGGAGTAGAACAACATTTTCTGTTATTCTTATTTATTTATTTTTACTCTATTTTCCATTTTATTTGAAGGAGAGGTCTCTAATATCGTTTCAAGTTCTTCAAAATAGCAAAAAAAATTAAGATTGATGTGAAAACGGTTAAGTTCATTAAACGATTGCCTGAATGAATTTCTTGTTGTACTGGGGGAGAGATGAGGCTTAAAAATGTACCTATACCGAAGTCTACATGATGATTCAGAATGTTGAATTTTTTATAAATTTTTGTCTAATTTTTATAACTTTTTTAGACCTTTTCTAATGTTAATTCGATTTTAAACCTATTTTTATCCGGTTTTTTCAGTTGACGGAGGTTTAGAAATGTATTCTCATGTAAAACTCGAGTTGCTCTAGAAGAAATTCCGTTATTGCGAAAAAGATTGCCAGGACGATAGAAAATTTATCGGAAATATTTTTCAATTTTTATTTATTCATTTTTTTGAAGAATTGAGTGCCCGTACCAGTTTTCCAGCCCGTGGAGGAGGAAGGGGGGACGCGATTTTCCTCGCCTAAAAATTCGGACTCATGTGAAAAGGGGCACGACTATTTGGACTAGCGCCTGACTCGCCGGGCAGGACAGTCCACGACGATATATTAATAGACATAACTCGGCGGTCGGCGGCGGCGAGGACAAAATGTCCCCAGTGATCGTCTAACGTGTCCGCCCGACCGACGATGGGCTCCAAGACGAACGGAACGACGTCGTCGTCGGCCCGCGCGTCGCGCTATTCGCGCTCGTCGACGGTCAGTGTCGCGCAACTGTTTACCGACTCTTGCTCCAGCCTGATACAGCGGATCGCGTCCCGCGTCCGCGGACCGTCGGCCAATCCGGGGGCGGACAGGGGGGCGGGGGCTGACGAGACGCCGCGCTGCCTGAAATCGACGGCCCGCGAGGAGGGCGACGAGGCAGTCCGTTCCGCGAGGTCGGTCCGCTCGAAAGGTCGCGCCGAGCGCTCGCTGGGTCGCTCGTCAGGCGCAATGTCGAGATTCGAATCGACGCCCTCGAAAACGCGAACTCGTTCGATGAGGAATATCAACAACGAAAATTACAACAGTCACAATACCAACAATAATAACAACAACGACGACGACGCATCGTCAAGATGGATGACCGATTCCGCCTACAAGCTCACGCGACGTCTCATGGCTCCTGTCACGTCGACGACGACGACGACGACTCGCGAAGAGGAACAGCGACGTCCCTACCGAAGGAAAGAAGTGGAATCTCAGCGCAGAAAAAGTTCCGCGTCGGCCGTGCGCTCGAAACGCGACGAACATTCGGCGACCAATGCGCTTGCGAAGTCGGCGACGTCCGTCGTCCTGGCCGAAAAGGCCTACCCCTACGTCACTTCGGTGCCGGGCCCGCCGGTGCCGAACCCTCGCGAGAAGACGCCGTTCCGGCGGCGGAAATCCGGCGAGCCCGAAGGCGCCAGTCGGCCGGTCCTCGTCGACATCGCGGCCGACGTCGCCGACCCCGATTTGAGCGAGAGGGCCGCCCGGCGCAAGGAAATCCAGTCGCTCGTATTGAAATATTCCACCTGGGACGAGCAGAAACCGACCAATTCCGTTTCCGCGTTGTCGAAATTCCAACAAAAATACTCGTCCTACCTTAGTGACCACTCGAGGACACCAACTGTAAGTCAGCCGTGAACAGCCTCACCGATATTACAGATAAATACGTCATATTGCTCAAATGGGATTCTAGAAATCCGATTTTAAAAGAATTGTGAAGCCAAATTTCGGAAATTGAATTTCTTGTGCGAACTAAAAATTTTGGGATGAAACAGGAATATCTCAGGCGGGTAATGAATCCAAATTTTCAAAGTTTTTTGCTGCGATTTACTTGAAAATTGCCAATAGTCGCAACTGCAACTAGTAACAAAAATTGATTTTTGAATTCTCACTTTTATCATTGAAATTTTAGGCTACTTAATCGAATTGCGATGAGAAGTACCGCCGTATGCATTTCAAGATTGAAAATTTGAATTTCTGGGGTATTTGACTCTTTTTGCATTTCAAGATTAAAAATTTGAATCTTATCATGCCAAGTGAAACCCGTTAGTGAAATTATTATCGACATTTAGGTTTCTTGGGATTATTATTAGCCATTATTCAATGTTTCTTTTATCA
The DNA here is from genome assembly GCA_036186465.1 of Nesidiocoris tenuis. NCBI lineage: Eukaryota > Metazoa > Arthropoda > Insecta > Hemiptera > Miridae > Nesidiocoris > Nesidiocoris tenuis. Next base: position 18,057,658 of record AP028911.1, read on the forward strand.
CTAGATCAACATTTAAAATTTTCATCATAGTTACCTGCCTATTTAAAATCACTTTTGAAAATTAGGTTATTTACCATCATTATTATGCATTTATCATTATTTTGCAATATGAGGGTATTCGTGGTCTAAAATTTTGGGACATGATCGAGAACACGACAAAACTTGGAATCCAAAAATGTGTACTTTTTCTATGGCTCACAAAAAATTTTGTAGAACACAAATTGTTGCCAATAAGCTGAAGAATGAACCTCGTGTGTAAACACGCAGTTTATAACCAGTTACAAAGCGAACTATTTCAAAATGAATCAGGCTAAAATTTTTCCGAGCTACTATTTTAAATTGTGCTTAATCGGCTGTAAGCTACTTATTCGTATTTATTCTTACATTATATTCAGAATTTCAGACCCCGAATCCCCTCGATGTTTGCTCGATTGTATTTCCCTCAATTTTGCCAAATGTCGCCTTTTCGTGTTCGTGTTGCTAACAAACTGCGCAGCGCCTTGTGCATTTTCCGAATGCTCGAGTTACTACCGATTTGCTAATGTTGTTTTTACTCACGTGTAGAAAATCGCTGGGTAAACTTTTTCCCGTCCGTTCGGCATAAACGAGGTCTAGAAATCTCCCGTTTTATTTTTACTACTGGTCAGGCGAAAAACCTGGCTCCGCTCCCCTTTCGAATCGTTGCTATTCATCACCGACTTGTTCTGAGTTGATTTCACAATATTCCCCGCATTTTGGCGATTTTTTCGTCTGTTCGTACGTAATAGTAGGTACTATTGGAGCGTTTTGTATTGCTTCCAAATTTCGGCGGATCTCTGGCCCGATTTTCGATTTAATCGGGCTGAGGGGTCCTGTTGTGTTCAAATCTTAACCAGTGGTGCGTGGATAACACACAATACTTCCATATTTTGAGTCGTGAAAGTGTGACACAATTTGATCATATTTTGACTGCTTTTAGGGGTGTTTAGGTCAAAAATATCAAAAAACTCACTATGCAAATTTTAAAATTTGCCCAAAATAAAAATACGCCAAATGATCGGATTGTAAAAAATATCCACATATTCTGCATGGTAATACAAAGATTTTAAGACCAAGAACGCTCAAATCGCTTCATTTTTGTGGCTGGAAAGAAATAAAATAGAAAATACTAAAAATGCAAATATATCGGAGGTAATGTGAGTTAATCAAATTCCGATTAAACAGGGTGTTAGGTCTTGCCGAGACGAACATTTCAGTTCAAGAAATTTGAAAAAAGGTTGAGAATTGAGGGTGCTATGGAAATTTTTGTAAATGACGACACACGGACGGACGGACACACAGAAGAAGTGATTCTGAGTGAATATGTATGAGTAAACGTTTTTTCTGAAGCTCCGGTCCAATTCTCGATTTTAGGACGATTACAATACTTTAATTTACTCTGTAAATATTGAAGTAAAAAGTCAGATTTTTTGATTTTTTTTTTTGAAAATTATTAATTGCGTGTGTTTCACGACATTATGATCATTTTAGCCAGATGTTAGGCTAAACGACAAAAATTCGAACTTTCGATTCGAACAGCGTTTTATTTTGACGTCATTATAACAGCGCCCTTTGAGTTAGTTGAGCCCTCAATCAACTCGTTTAAAAAAATCAACGTAATTTTGACTTATCGTCTCCGTTTTCTTTTTTTCCGCAAATAAGCGTTTCTTCTGTGCCGTTGAAGGGTGATGACGATTTTATTTTCGGCTTCTCGAACTAATTCCGCGTCGGTTTCTTCAAGTGGAAACTCGATCCGAAAAATGGCGTTTAAGTGGATAAATCTGTTAATCTCTTCGGTTAGTTTTTTTTCGGAAGAGATTGACCTACACAGTTAAAAAATAGGAAAACAACGCTGGTAAAACTATATCTACCTAACCTTTGGTTTGGCTCTGTTTTTAGCGTTTGGCAACTCGCCGTTTTCCGTTGGGTCAACGTTGGAGCTAACAAGGCTAACATTGATACACCTGTACCGTTCCATCAACCCTGCTTACTAATATTACAATCACCCAGAATTATTTTCAAATCGGTTTTCAACTTTGGAAGTTCCCGTCATGGTAGTTTCGTTTGAAATTGCGTTTAGTAGTGGAACATTTTTTCCTAGTCGAATTGAGAATTTTTTAATCCAAATTGAGAATTTTCCGAATTCTGGCTTGACAGAAAATGCCAGAATGACACTCATTATTACAATCACACTAACTACCTACACAAAAATTTGAAACTCTCCTCAAATCTGAGTACGGAATTCCAAGAACACTCAAATCGGTTTATTTTGAGACCAGTTTAAAACAAATATTAGAAAACGGTAAAAGCACCGAAAATAACACGTGGTATTGGTAGTGATTATTTATTTATTGGTATTTATAGTGATATTTATACGTGGTATTATCCGTGGTATTTATAGTGATTAGAGAGTTTTTGCAGCCAACGGGTGACGGGGAGACGTTTCTCACGGGTGACGTTTCGGGTGCGACGTTAACTATGACTAGGGGCAACAACGCCAGCGGTTGCTATGTTGGTTGCCATGGTAACCATATTACCATTATTAGTTAGGGTTTTTATTGGTTAGGCATTCAACGGGCCCGTCTCTTCGGCTCAACGGGCGACGCTGAATGGACCATTTTACCGGCACCCGTGGCTAACGTCATGTCGAGTTACCGTCTCCCGGCTCTTACGGGCTCTGTCGCGAGGTTCTACGTTGCCCGTTAGTGGCTTGCAAAAACTCTCTATTATAAATTTTTTTAATCGTTGAAACGTTTTTTTCTGTCGTCGATACGATTTTCAAATTTCAATAGGTACTTACTTCCTACCGCAATTTTCACAAAAATATGGAAGTACTCAATAAAAAAAAATAAATATTTATTTTCCCACTCTCTCTTTCCCTTGTTAGCTCTATGCTCAGATTTTGAATATAAACGATTTTTCCTGTATCAAAATTTTGGAGTTTCCGACTTTTGGACATAATTGATAGAAATTCAATTTTGAGAAATTCTGAAAACTAATTCTTAAAAATCAATCATCTGATCGTCACAGTGAAATACATGGCGTGTATTTCGTAGGTTTTACAATTGCTCTCTTACCAGGTCGCCAGATCCTTATCTAACCTGTCTGAAACCAGGTCGAAATGGAATTCGGCTATTTTTTGTTCTCGTATTCATTTATTCTTAATCGACTAGTTGTAATAGTGAAATATTTTCCCAAAAAAACTTGAAAATGAGTTCCGCGAGGTTGTGAGTTATGCAAGGGCTTTTAAAATAATATTCATGACATTATCATTTTTTGGTTTAAATAATTACTTTCTAGAACTGTATGACAAACATTCTAAAACGTCAAAATCCACCTTCTAGAATAGTGTTGTTTTCATGTGAAAAAGTCTCTTTAATTGAAGAAATTTTACATTTTTTAATAAAATGAAATTAATTTTGAAAAAATGTTTTAGTAATTTCCATTAAATGAGCTATAAATTATCAAGATCTGTTCTGTACTTTAATTTGAATTCGGGAGTCAGAAAAAAAAAGGAAAAAAAAACGTTTCCTTGAATAAGTTTTTGAAGCTCTGAATCGATTTTTATATATACCTAAGTATTAAATATTTAATTCAATACATTTTATTGAATTTTTGGTGAATTCGAATTTTTTTCGATAAATCGAATTTTCGGGTCGATTTCTAATATGATTTCTAGCCTTCTTGAGTATGAAACGACCACACCTTCGGCTATTTGAGGGATTATTCGGCATGATACTTGCTCGATTTTATTATTTTCTAGCCTAGTCTTTTCCCAGTCGTGCGAAAATGTTGAGCGAAACATCGCTAACTAGCAGTTGAGCGTCGGCCTGAAAAAACAACAGTTGATTGATGTATCGTCAGCCACTTCTGGCTTATAAGTGCAAGACAGCTCGATTTGAGAACAGTTGCTTGCTCGGAATAGATCTGGGAAACTGCGCTATGTCGGGTGGCGGTGGCGGCTATGGCCATCATCATTGGCCTTGTTCTCTAATCCATCTCTGCCCTGTGTAAAGTATCAGAATGAAATTGAGTCCGATGTCTTCCGTATCGCTTTTACCATTGGTTCCGCGCTTTCCTCATTCCGGTATCCTATTCTGGGGTTTCTGGTCCTATTTTCAAAAATGTCGCCCCGGGTCAGCCGAGGTCAGTCGTCTGTTGTGCGAGAAATTCGGAATAAAATTATTTATTCTCCCTGATTTGGAGTATAGAGGTCGTTAGCGTCCGTTATTTACGGTGGGATCAGGAACCAGGAGCCTCTCACAGCTCATCCGGATTTTGGACCGGTTCCTTGGGTTCCATCTAATGCACATGGGCTCTGTGCCTTACCCTCAAGGACAGGGGGTTCGTCGTGCCTTACCCACGGATTCCGCTCCGTGGAGTAAGGTCAAAAGACCAGAATTTGTGCTCTACAGTTGGAGATAAAATGGGGCAAACGGCTCACCCCTGTTCGGCGATGTGGCTTGCCGCAGGTGGCCTGCCTTCAGCAATTCTGCTATATTTAGCAACCTTCCTATTTCCGAGGGTTGGGGTCGTCATTTTGTCCAAAAGATAACGATATAATCGTGTCCGATCAATAACTCACCCTCACACGAATGAGTCAAATTCAAGTTGATACTTGAAGCTTCAAGTATTCGCGACAAGTTGCCCCATCCGAGTAAATGCATCGAAGGCGGTCTCGGATAAAATATCCCCCGCAATTTCGACAAGCCCCTCCAGTCACACTATTATTAGGTACATGAACAGATATTTAGACGTGTTTACACGTATCGTATACTCCTCTCTATTTCGTGAATGGTTTGTTCTCCATCTATCCGATGTTCTAGCGATCCGATTTGTTTATGTGGGTCATTTTTTGCACCTTTTATTGCGAAGCCGGTCGGACAGACCTCGTTTCGATTTTACGACGCCAAAACGTTCTAAAATTGGTGGCCGCCCATCGTTCCTAAGTTATATTTTGTATATTCTGTTCAGTGTTTCGCCATGTGCTCCGATTTTGAGGAGTGCCAAGTTGTTCGGATTTTATTCGTGAAAATAAGCAACCTCGATTGATCTTGGACGCTTTCATGTTCAGGGGTCGAGGCGTTTTTTCATAGCGTCGGTTCGTGGGTCAAAAGCTGGTCAACGGTTAGCGCGGTTTTGCCTCATTCTGAGAAATTCGAAAATCTCCTGTAAGTCAGTTTTATAGTTGTTAGTGCTCCAAATGCAAGGCGAATTCTTCCGGTGTAAGAACTTCCCGTTCTTGTTGCCTATGACGTCATCAGGTACTTGTCCGTGTGGGGATACCTATTCTTACGATCGGCAGGAAGCTCTGTCGACAACTTGACGCGCATTTCCCCCGGATTCGCGAAAATTCCGAAATAACCGTCGTCGATAGGCGGATGTCGGCCGTCGTCATCTCGAGGTTAAGTTCACGGGTCAACCTCGACGTTCTGCCAGTCCTGAAATTGGCGCCCCCCTCTTTTTCCCCCTCCCGCTCGTGGTTTTCGATCTTTTTTTATTTTATATATGCGCGTTGATAAATTTGGCTCAGGAAGATCACGGGAGGCGGCGGCCTGATTGCAATGAGACTATTTTTAGGTGCGCGAGCGAAAGATGTGTGCGTTGCTTGTCGTGTGTTTCCGAGATCGTGTGCGTGCGCCTCTTCTGGCCTGTGAGGCCAACACATTTCTCAGCAGGTTGGGGAACTGTTTCCTGTCAGTTGGACTCCGAATAACCGACCCTTTGAAACCCGTAACGCTTTAGTGGTACTTGGCATGACTCGTTGTGCGCATTGCGTTTTCCCCTAATTTGTAGACAATTTTTGGGTTTGTGACGTTTCATTTTTATTTTTCCGAGAGTATGCGTTGCTCGTGTGCTTTCTGGTTGCCCCCAAGACAAGACGATTTTTGATGACATTTGGCATAAAACTATGTTTTCTGAGCCGTACCAATTGTTAACAAATATTTTGTTAACGCGGCAACCGTATGCCTTTTGCTCCCCTCTGTCTATGATTTTGTGCGACCGGCTGGCTTGATAATGGTGGCCGATGCGATGATCAATCGGGATTGATATCTACGCGGGCACAATCGGATCTCCTTGGATGTGTGATGATGGGCGGACTCGGATGATCCGGATGGACTCATGGACTTGCTATGGACTCTGGATGGACCCTCGACGCCTGAACACTCGTCGCCTGGCAACGGCACTGAATCACTCAAACCATCCTTGGATAAAACTGACACCCCGCCAACGCCGCCGCCACGTCCACAGAGCGAACAATCGAGAGCGCCCTCTGTCCAAGACGATGAAGATGGCCACCTCGTTTACCGCAACGGCGACGTACTCCAGAGCAGATGTTCGTGATAAATCATAAATTGTAGTAATATTCCATTTCACGAAACGATGCCCCTCCCCCCGTCCCCTGACTCCCCCCCAAAATTCGTTCGACCATTTTTACGATACGAAAACGAAGCGTAGTCGCCCTCCACCGTATTTTCACACGTATTCGAGTTATGCTCTCCGACCCCCCCTGTAGGCACCGAGAGCATAATTTGAAACGATTTGGGCTGTGTAAGTTTAAATGTATTTTTTTCTTTGTTCTCAACCATTCGTTCCGATTTGGCGAATTGCCTATATTGATATTCAAATTTCTCGACCGGTGGCCACTTTTCCAGCAGTCGCTCGAATGTTTTCCGATCTAATTGCTCGCTCGTAATCCCATTTATTTCAGGACATTGTTATTATATTTACAAGTTGCTTTCGTTGCTGTTGCTGTCGTAGGTCTATCGCAACGGTTTTTTCTCAACAGCGTCGTTTAAATTTGGACAATTTTCCAAACGTTATCGATTCTTTCATTTCCGATTTTTCCATTTTTAATTTCAAGGTGTTTTCATTGCGAATTTTTTAGCCCCTCGCCTGGTTTGTGACTTAAAAATGATTGTCAGTGGGTTTTTATTCTTTTCACGGGCAATAATTCTCCTTTTTGCTATCTCGGCCTTTTGTAAAAAAAAACTGAGTTTACGATTTTTTCGGTCAGAAACAATTAATTTAAGATGTCATTGAATTTAGATTTTTATGGAATATTTAGAAAAAAAACAGCTTTTAGGTTATTTATTCATTTATTTATTTATTGTATAAGATTTAGTTATGAGAGGTTATGTTCCTATACGGTCTAACGAGCACCGCGATTACGGAAAAGAATGTCTTTTGCTAAATGTTTTCTTGTTCAATAAGTATGTCGATACTCGAAAAAACTAGTCTTCATTGATTTCTATAGTTTCTTTCAAAAACCAGATTTGGTGTTACCTGTCACAAGTTGTGCGAGGGGTCTACCGTAACGTCAAAATATGCGATTTTTTCTTTGGTCAAACAGTTTTTTCAGGATTTTAATTTTTATCTTGGTAATTTGACGGCCCCTTAAACTCTTGATTGATATTGTTTTTCGAAAAAATCATTTCTGTCCGTTCTGATCTCATTTTGTGGCTACGAACTTAGCCATTGTTTCCCTAGCGGTTTCTAGATTTTACAACGCGTTCTGTTCGTTCTCTTCACAGACAAGATTCAGGCCACTCTGGGCGAGGGGACGTTCGGCAAAGTCGTCAAAGTGAAAGACTTGCAAACGTGAGTATTTTTGACGTTGACTTTTTTTTTTAACTTGAGCTATCTTAAGAAACAATCGCATTGAGGGGCAGTCCAAAATTTACAATTGTTGACCCTCATCATAATGTTCCTCCGAGCTAATTGATTTCGATATCATGCAGTATGCTAAATTTTATTCCAAATTCAAGATATCTGCACCAATTTTACGACAGCTAGGTCGAATATTGTGTAAGAATAATAATTGTGTATAATAATTAACTATGAAATAATTTTGAGTAGGTGGGTACCAAACAATTAATTTAATTAATAATATTTAATTATTGATATTATTAATTGATGTATAATTAATGATTACTGAAATATATATTAATCGTTATTAATTAGGTATTATTAATGTTAATTATTCTCATAATAATGATAATGTTAATTTTTTCTCCAAAAGTGACCTGCGTCTTCCTCGGAGCCTGTAATTTACATAATTTAACATCATACGTCGACTTACGCTACCACTGGATAAAAAAATGCGTTCTCCTTATTCGCTCGTATTACTATCTAGAGTTATTACAATCTCATTGCCGAAGAAGAGGACTTGTTGTCAACCTGCGAGTCCTAATATGGGCGTGTTCGACGCGGCTGCCAAGAACCGAATTAATTCCCTCGAGACCCCCCCCCCCTCGTGACGGAGACGTAAGGGGGTGGGGGTTGTTCCCCAAAATGTTTGGCCGAAGCTAGATTCGGTTATCTGTGGAATTAAATGAATCACGTTCTATTTGCTATTATTAGTCGGCCATTCTTTTTGTTGACGCTTTGGACGATTTTGGGAAAGGCGAATTTTCTAATCGCTCGTATTGTTAGAAATCCTGTCACCGGCCTGGTAGTTCAAATAAAAAAAAATTATGAAAGTTTATTTTTATTTTTTGAAACTCAAACATTTTTATTTTGCGTAGGCTAAAAATTTTGAAAATACTGCCTCATCATCGAAAAATCGGCGTACGCATCAGACACGCAAAATACCCTTCTGGTATCGTAAAATTGGTAGTTTTGAATTTAAATGACATTTTTGTCGAGTATCACGATTCAATATAATCTTGTTTCTCATTTTTACATTTGATTCGCTGCATCTTAAAAAGTCGTGTGGTGATGTTTTGTGAAATCCGCCTTTTTAACATGCACCGATTCATTTATGACATGCAGTTCCTCCGGGAACAGCAGTATTCGACAAATTGGAATTTGGCATTTTGCCGTCAGAATTCGAGCACCTGAAACTCGTTTCTTACGAATTTGACCTTTTGGCTAACTTCCTGAATGTAAAAAGAGTCTCTTCTGTTGTCCGAAAATGAATTTTTGAACCGTATTACGGAACGTTATCTTTTTTTGAATTTTACCATCCAGCTTCATTTACGTAGATATCTAGATACGATTTCGTTTACATTTGTGTTCTTGAACTTGATAAAACTTAAGTCTTCAGGTATCAGCTAATCGACTTGGTAAATCGGGTCTTATTTTTGCCCTATCGAAGACTGAATGTCGTTTTGACATTTTCCAGGGATGAAATCCTCGCTCTGAAAATCATCAAAAACGTCGAGAAGTACAGCGATGCTGCCAAACTCGAGATCAACGTTTTGAAGAAAATCAATGAAAAAGATCCGACGACCAAACAGTGAGTGAAATTTCGGCTAATTTTATTTCTGCATCTAGTCAATTCCATCTGGTGGTTTGAACTGTTGAATCTATCGAATTCACTTAGTGATCATTTTGGCGCTCTCTTTGCCGAGGCTCTTGTATTTTGGGTTTGAATTGACTGTTGAAATGTGCGAATTAGAATTTTAACAAAAAATTGCCATCAACCTAGCACAGGGTCCGACAGAAAGAACAGAAGTATTTCAAAATAAGAAATTTCAAAATTGTGGTGGAAATTTTGTATTTGATTCAAAACGCACACGGCGATGGGAAAATTTTGTATGTTCATGAAGAAAATTTCAAATTCGGAAGACGACGCTCTTGAGCCGCAATTAAGGAATCCAGGAGCTACCTTTAAATGGATCTCGGCTTGTTGTTGTTGACTTTCGATTTAGGGTACTCCCACAAAAATCGCATGGAGTGATTAGAGCGGGTAGGGAGTGCCACAAATGCGCAATTTTTGAAAGAACTGCGGTACGGCGCTCCTCCCTCTTCCGCGCTCCACGCCATGATGGGAACTGAAACTCACCATTCCCTCTGTAGAGCGCGCCACTATCACTTCACAGTTTGGCGAGTTGTAGCATTTTCAGAAAAACATCCGCCCTTGCTGACGGGCCCTGTAGGTACTTCGAATTTCCGAATCCTGCGCCGTTTCTTTTCATTCTGTTTGTTTTGTTTCATGCTTTTAAACGCCAACTCGCCTCCAGATACCCTTTACAAAGATTATTTGCAAAGAAACCGCAACCAAGGTGGGCTCTGTGTGAAATCATTGCAGATGAAACCGGTTGTGGGACTCTCGCCATCTTGAATTAACGGCTTTAACTCGCCGATCCCCTTGGTCTCTAAAACTATTTTTGGTTTTGCTGAAAATTCAAAAACCATTTTTCTGTTTTCAGCTTATGTGTCCGGATGAAGACTTGGTTCAACTATCACGGCCATATTTGCATCGCCTTTGAAATGCTCGGTCTCAGCGTGTTTGATTTTCTTGTGAGTGAATTTATATTTTTTTGAAATTCCTATCCAATTTTATAATATTCCAGTATTGTCGATTTGAGGAAAATGAAGAGTTTTCGGGTTAAGTCTAAACCTCACTCGTTAACCCCATTATTCAAATATTGATCTTATTTTTTCCATTTCAGAAACAAAACAACTACCAGCCGTATACGCTGGAACAGGTGAGACACATGTCTTACCAACTATGTTACGCTGTGAAATTCCTCCATGACAATCAACTCACTCACACGGATTTGAAGCCGGAGAATATCCTTTTGGTTGACGATAAGTACGAGATGGTCTACAACAGCCGGAAGGTAATTTATTTCAATCGCGTTTTTACTATGGTTAAATAACTAATTCTGCACGCTTAATTTTGATAAAAATCTACACAGCACGGTGGAATATGTGCTTTATGCTTGCAATGTCAGCTTGGAATAGGCGATTTCTTAGGTACCTACCTAGATTATTTTTCTTTAGGAAAGTTGAAAAAAATAATAATTAATGTAAAATGATATCATAAATGTAAAATGATAAAATAATGATAAAAATGATAAGTGACAAAAATAAAATGATAAAATAAAATAATAAAAAATACTGACTTTTGCTGAATCATCTGTTAGTTTTTTCATTTTTCTACTCCTACTTTCTTATCTAATAATTAACAATAATTTGTGGCTGTTTTGATGTTTTCCCAGAAACGTTACGACAGAGCGCTCACACATTCCGAAGTACGATTGATCGATTTCGGCAGCGCAACGTTCGATCACGAGCACCACAGCACGATCGTTTCCACTAGGCATTACAGAGCTCCCGAAGTCATACTAGGTAACTATTCACCCCTATTAAAATTGATTTCAATCCCTATTGTCAATTTTTACGCATTTTAATTTCGGATTTATCGATTTCCAGAATTGGGTTGGTCTCATCCTTGCGACGTGTGGTCAATCGGTTGCATCATGTTCGAGCTGTACCTAGGTATCACACTTTTCCAAACGCACGATAACCGAGAACATTTAGCGATGATGGAACGAATATTGGGAACCATCCCGTCCAAGTGAGTATACTCGATGATCGAAAATGTGAGGATTTTCGTAGCGATGATTTTTCTCGAAAATAATTCCGTCTTGTTTCGTAGGATGGCCCGTCGCTCGAAAACTAAATACTTCCATCACGGCAAACTGGACTGGCAGGAAAATTGTTCAGCTGGCCGCTTCGTTCGAGACAACTGCAAACCTCTGAATGTGAGATTACCATATTGTTTACTCTGCTGTTTTTGACCGTAAAACTGGTTACTCAGGTTGACTTGTAGGGATTTTTTTATTTATTTTTGTCAGTACGTATGTCTTGCTCTCGTACAGCCAATTTTGATCGGATTTCAAAAACTCTTTCGCTGGGATGTCGAGGAAGTCTGCCATTAGGAACCAGTATTTTTCCATTATTTGACCATTTCACATGCCAAGTTGAAAAGTGAAAAACCTTTCAAACTATCACATTTTTAAAAGAATTTAAAACATTTTTTTTAAATTGAAAATTATCTATTTTTTGCAGAGATACATGCTGTCGGACGACGAGGATCACCGGCACCTTTTCAATTTGATCCAGCGCATGCTCGAATACGACCCGGCCGAGCGGATCACCCTGTCCGAAGCTTTGCGGCACCCCTTCTTCGACAAGATCCCGCCTGAGAAGCGCTTCTCGTCCGAGCACCATCGCAACTCGGACGCGCACCATCGCAACTCGGACGCCCACTATCGCAACGCGGACGCGCAGAACCGCAATTCGGACGCGCACCATCGCAACTCGGACGCGCACCATCGCAACTCGGACGCCCACTATCGCAATTCGGACGCCCACGGTCACTCGTTAGAAAGATGAGACCGGCCCATTCCAGTCCACGACTGGAACAATTCCTCTTTCCACTCGAACCGCCATTACAGCCATCGATGAAAATCTCGAGCTGCCGATTATTTGCACGTTGTCCTCTGCCCCTTGACCGCAGGATTGCGTATATTATTTATTCCTCGATAGACAAATAGGTATATCAAATTCCGAATGAAATGGACGCGGAAAATTTACCTCTACTTCAATTCCTATTGCACTTCAATTTCATTGCCCCACTCGAAATTTCCAATTGCTGATACCCACTCACTTCGATATGAATTTCCGCGCTGTTGGCCGTTGAATATTTCGCCCGATTCAGCTCAAAATTACGAAAGGTCGTATAATATGTAAATAGCTAATTTAATTTGAAAATGTCGATGCTATTGATGTATATAAATGTAATTAAAGTAGTCATTGATTGACTTTTCTATTCATTAGCCGCAATTTCGCTCAGCCGACGAAGGAAAAAATCGTAAGGGCGAGTGGGCCCTTTGAAAGTTTGTGTTTTCCGATGTGGACATTTCTGTTGTTGAGACAGTCTGGTTGATCGGCGATTCGCTACGCTGCAAACTTATTATCATTTGTAGGTTGCTGATTCGATTATCAGATTATTTTTGTCTAATAAAGAAATTATAATATTCAGTGGTCATTATGGTTTCCTTGATTGTGAACTTCTCTCCCCTCTTTTTAACCTGGATTTTGATTAGACAGGCTATGGGTAACGGGGGATTAGAACTTAGCAGGTTTGTGGACCCATGGTCAGGCTTAGCCAAGACTTTGCCTCTGAACACTCGGCCGCAAGACCGGGCGAGCCTCGGTCATGAGACTGGGCCGAGACTTCAGAAAAAATTGCTGTACGGCTGCAGAAACTATCACTTGGTTTAAGCGGAATTCAAATTACCCACGGGCCCCCGACATGATTGAACTTTCAGTGTTTGCCGCTTTATTTTTTCCTGGCCACAAAATTGAACCGATTTTAGCGTTCTGGGTCGTCGTTGGTCCTCCCCCCAAATTAAAATCGTACGGGCGTGGGGTAAGGAAAGTGAAAATAGTAAAAACGAGTTTCAGAATCTTGATTTTGTCTTTTATGACTTCATATTAACAAAAAATGCACTCTCGAACATTGATATAAATTACACAAACAAAATTTATTATGCACCGATACGAATTCGTTACTTCAGTGAAAGTGGTGACTGTTTGACGAGTTCGTCCAATTTGTTTCTGAATAGTTCGCTCTTGATGGGTTCGTCTAGTTTACAGACAGGATTCTTTACAACGTATTCGATGTAGACCTGCAAAAACGTTGAGTAGATACTTCCATACATTATTTCATTTTGGTAAAAAGCATCTTACCTAGTCTGGTTACCTGGTACTTAAATTACCTGACTGTAAATTTTGTTTATCAACTCGCGGACTTCGTTTGCGTTGACATCCGTGTTCAAGACGAATTTCAAACCAGTCGGCGTTTCCAGGTGATGCAGTGCGTATTTGTTAGTTTTGTAGCATAGGAAACCTTTCTTCATGTCCAGAGGAGAAATTTTCGAAACGAAAGATTTGATAGAGAAGAGCATCCCGTACATCAGCTTGGCTTCCTGAAACGACAAAGATGGAACGTCGGAAAGCGTTGCTCAAACACTGTTGGCGAAGTAAGAGTCAAACTTTTCGGTATAAAAATACAGGTTGTTTACATTTTCGATGGTCAAACATTTAGGAAAATCGTTCTTCAAGTGATTTTCAACAAATATCACTGGAATAGCACCTGGAATTTTTTTAGTCCGCTAAAAAACCAGTTTTTGGCAATTACGACCTCTGTTCGCTGGAAAATTAGTGTGGTTCCTTTAATTTTTGGCAGGTCAGTAGGTAATTGAATAAAAAATTTGAATTTTGCTTCAAGTAGGTATATCAAGGTTTATGACCTCAGGATGTCTTGACATGACGAAGGGACTCTTCCAATGGAGTAATAAAGGAAAGGAATGTCTGCAAGGGTCACAAAGATTCGAACCATCAAATCCTCGGGTGCGGTCCGAGAACGGATAAACCACCTTGACCCCGGCGATTTTTCATCGAAATACTTTCGAAATATTGAACCGATTTTGACCATTCAATGCATGGAAGAACGTTCTTCCAGGATTCAAGGCTCGGTCTCCCCATAATGATGATTTTCATGAGTCAGTATTCTATTGTCTTCAAATGGTGGATAGAAGATTTCTACAAAAACAACGTGTTGGGGCTTAAACCGAGAAAGTAAACAGGTAAAGCCAAGTCCAAGTTGAAATCATCAGACTATCAGGGATTGCGATCCATTAAATGGAATGACATTTTCATTCTGTGGTGAACCAACCTCTTCTCGGGACATGCCAGACTGCTTGAGACGTTGCCATTCGTGGTAATACAATAAAGTTCCGTTTCTGTCAAATATATATAAATTATGTATTGTCATGATGAAGGAACGGCGACTTCACGATTTGACGAGAGAACTTAGGCAAACGACGAAACTACGGACACAAGGCAGTATCACCGTGTGCTATAAGTATCATGAAAATTACAGAATGCTAAAGAGCAATATCATAAAATAATTCACAGACTCCACTAAAAGTCATGAAATAGAGAAGAATACTTCTCAGGTTATTAATTATGACACTGAATTATGACGCAAGGTAAAGTATCTCAAGAATAACAATTGGTTTGTGATTTGTATTGCTTGTGTTTGGCCTTGGCCTTTAGTGATAAAACAGATAAATTAGAGGTAATCAAGAAAACAACAACAACAGCAACAGCAACAACAAAAATCTTAAAGATAACTTGCTGAGCGGGAGTTTGGATTGGGTTTTGGCTAGAAATTTTGTATTTCTTTTCTATTTTCATTGTCATTTCTTGTTCGGTTAGCATTAAGGTTTGTTTGCTGTTAAGTAATTATATTATTTATTTTATTAATAACGTTAGTCCTCAATATTGGACAAAACTTCCCACTCTGTTGGGTCCTTACCTGAGGTAAGGAAACGCTCTGTGTAAATCTAAACTGTGTGTTGGTAAAAACCGGGACGTTGATAGGAGTTTTTTCGAAAACTTTCTGCGTCAAAGATTTAAAGGAGTAACAATTAAAACCTACTGAAGTATAAGGACCGCTTCATCAACGGTCGATTATCCGAGAATCAGACTAATCACTGGGGTCTAGACCACTAAATCAAAAGTGACTGTGGGCCGGAAGCGCATACTTAGTTAGGCTGTGCCTTCAAAACATTTGTTGCCAAGCGATTGGTCAAACTCAAACTGAAATTCATGCTCATATTCAAATAATACTTGAATATATATTACATCATATTCGTCACAGAACAACATTCATATTCGTAAGCACATTCGAACTCAAAGCCAAACTCATAATCGTAATAATACTCAAACTCAGACTAAAACTCATCCTCATAATCAAAATCATACGTGAACTCATTCTTACTCAAACTCATAATAATCAAACGCACGCTAAAACTCATACTCACTATCAAACTCAAACTCTAACTTGAACTCATAACTCTAGGTCAACCTCATGCTCATAAATCAAACTCAACTTCAAAATGAAACTCAAACTCATAATCAAACTCGAACTCAAACTCATGCTCATAATCAAACTCATCCTCAAACTGAAAATGACAATCAAACTCATACTAAAACTCATGCTTATAAATCAAACTCAACTTCAAAATGAAACTCAAACTCATAATCAAACTCGAACTCATACCTACTCATAACTCAATGTCAAACTCGAACGCATACTCATTACTCAAAGTCAAACTCAAAGTTATGCTCATAATCACACTCAACCTCAAACTGAAAACGAGAATCGAACTCAAACTCATGCTAAAGCTCACATTCATACTCATGACATAGCTCAAAGTCAAACTGAAACTGAAGCTGAACCTGAGGCTCAAACTCGAACAAAAACTCAAAGTCAAACTCATGCTCATAAACCAACCTCAACTTAAAAATGAAAATGAAACTCACAGTCAAACTGAAACTGAAACGAAAACTCCTAATCAAAGTCAAACTCTAACTGAAACTCAAAGTCAATCTCGAATTCATACTCATAACTCAAAGTCAAACTAAAATTTATGCTCATAATCACACTCAACCTCAAACTGAAAACGCGAATCGAACTCAAACTCATGCTAAAGCTCACATTCATACTCATAATATAACTCAAACTCAAACTAAAAGTGAATCTGAGGCTCAAACTTGATCAAAAACTCGGGATCAAAGCTCATAAACCAAACTCAACTTCAAAATGAAAATGAAACTCAAAGTCATAATCAAACTCGAACTCAAGTCAAACTGAAACTGGAACTGAAACAAAAACTCCTAATCAAAGTCAAACTGAAACTCGAAGTCGAACTAAAACTCATGCTCATAAACCAAACTCAACTTCAAAATGAAACTCAAAGTCACAATCAAACTCGAAGTGAGAGTCAAAGTCAAACTCAAACTCATGCTCATAAACCAAACTCAACTTCAAAATGAAAATGAAACTTCAAGTCATAATCAAGCTCGTAGTCAAACTGAAACTGAATCAAAAACTTATAATCTAAGTCAAAGTCAAACTGAAACTCGAACTCATACTCATAACTCAACGTCAAACTCAAACTACAACTGAAACAAAAACTCTCAATCAAAGTCAAACTCAAGCTGAAACTGAAAGTCAAACTCGAACTCGTGCTCGTAGTCAAACTCAACTTCAAAATGAAAATTAAACTCAAACGCACAGTCAAACTGAACTCAAACTCTACCTGATAATCGAACTAAAACTCAAACTCTCTATCAAACCCAAATTTGAACTTCAACTCAAACTGAAACTCATACCTCATAATCAGATTCGATCTCAAACTCAAAGTGAAACTCTCAATCAAACTCAAACTGATGATCAGTTTCAGTTTGAGTTTAAGTTTGATCATAAGTTTGAGTTTATGTAGCTTAAAAAATTTGAGTAACTCAAACTGTTTGAGCTTGATTATGAGATAAAGTTTCCGTTTCAGTTTGATTATGAGTATGAGTTGAAGTTGAAGTTAGAGTTTTAGTTTGATTATTAGGTTGAGTTTCGATTCCAGTTTGAGTTTGATTGTGAGTGTGAGTTTCAGTTTGAGTTCGAGGTCGATTGAAGGGTGTTTGGGTTTGAATTTCAGTTTCGGTTTCAGTTCGAGTTCAACTTTGACTTTCAGTTTGAGTTTGAATTGGATTATGAGTTTCTGTTTGACTTTGGGTTTGATTCTGAGTATGAGTTTCAGTTCGAGTCTGATTATGAGGTATGTGTTCGAGTTATAGTTTGGGTTCAAGTTTGAGTTTGATTATGAGTGTGAGTAGGATTATGAGTTTGAGTTTTAGTTTGATTATGAATGTTTTGGCGGATTTAAGTTTAGTTCGAGTGGTTGGCTTGAAGTTTGAGTGGGATTATGAGTTCGTGCTTCGGTTTCAGTTTGAGTTCATCTTTGACTTCCTTTTCGAGTTTGAATTTGACTATGATTTTGAGTTTAGGACTTTGGGTTTGCGTTTGATTATGAGTATGAGTTCGAGTTTGGGACTGAATATGCCCTCGTATGGAAGACCTCCATCTCTGGGCTCTACTGCTAATCTGGGGTTACGCCAGTCTTGTCCCTCGTAAAATTAACGTTTTTTTCTTCTCTCTACTGATCGCACGAAAAATCCTCAGGGCACTTCATAATGTACAAACGGAAAAAGACGTTTCCGTTGGCGAGCAGTACTTTGCTTAGCACTGGCCCTCCTGGCAGCCAGGCTGGGCCCAGTTCAAGCACCGCACTCAGCCAGACCAGCGCAGCCGGCAATTCTTCGAGTTCGAGTCCCTCGGCAGACCGACCCTCGCCTCTGAGAGCGAAGAGCACATCGTCGGAAAGTTCGCTGTTCACAACCGAAGGCACCGAAGGCTTCGTTCCACCGTCGTTCGAAAAGGAGAACCTCCCCATTCCGCACGAGCATGTCAGGCCTACGGTTGCGCCTGCTGCCACAGGGCGCAGATCAGTTCAGGAAGTCCTCGATATGCTGACCAGCCCTCAGAGCTCGCAAGGGTCGCCTGGTCGATCCCCAAATAAGCGGCGCCGTCTCGATATGCCGCCTTCACGTCTTGGGCTCAACTACATGGAAGACGTTCTGTACAAGGCCGGCTTCGATTTCGGCCGTGAAAACGAGCCGAATGTTCTACGTGAGTATTCTTTTTGGAGCTACGAAATTCGACTGCTCTTGTTTTGTTTAATGAAATTCGACCATCGATCTTTCAACCAGGCAAGGACCAGTCTGTCTTTGTGATAGAAGTCGCTAAAATCCTGAAAGAGGGAAGCTTGACAAGGAACGTTGAAGAATTCATGCGACTACTCAGCAAACGTTTAGATGAAAAAACGCATTTCAAAGCTGCTCTCACAAAAACAAAGGTAACCTGGCTTTTTCGGGGGTTTTACAGCGTTTTGCTTGTCTCTATTTCTGTCAAGAGAATCTTTGATTTTTGAAAAACTTGTGACGTCCTTACCATGAACCGTGAAAAATATCCTGTAAACATAACCGATATCCAGAGAAAAACTCAACAAATACAGGTCATTATAACAAAAAATATCCAGACATGTTTCTTGGTTTTGTAGACCGATTCCGGTTTGGATGTGTCCCACGGCGATACACAAGAGAGCCTTCTCCGCCTTTTGCTGACTGTTGACGCCATTCAACCTCATTTGATGAACTTGCTGCTGGATAAAATGGCCGAATACATCGTTCCTGATTCTGAGTGAGGGAATACCCGAGTACTTAAATTATACTAACTGTACCCTAATTTTTTCCCCTTGTTTTTGGGTTGGGATGTTTGGTATTAAATTCAATCAATTCCTCACTGTTCCAGTTCTTCCGACGCAGACGAAAGATTCATGTGGGTTCGAGTGATTCTTCGTACCATGACTTATTTGAATCACATTGTCAACCCGTCCAAAATCATTAAAACCCTATTTGACGTGATACATTCAGCGCCAGATGTAATGGTAGGTTAAAGCGCTGAACGAAATGGACTTGCTTAACCTGTATTGAGCATTATTCATTTTGTGAAAAATTTCAAGATGGGTTCACATGAGGCGAAAGCGCATATTGTTCTCAAATCTGACTGGCTTCTCCAGTGTGAGAAAGTTGAAAAGATACATTTTTCGCTATTTAATCACTTGGTTTTCAGCAAATCTGCTGAATTATTGAACAATTTGGCTCGCTTCTTTCCAGATCCAGACTGAAATCGTCACGAGTATCCCCGATGTGACCTGTGACGATCAACGTGACGATGTCGCCCAGGAACTGATGTGAGTACGATGAAGTTTGTTAATCATTCTTGATTTTCTGATTTAATGTCACATTGAGGATTGATTCGGTTTCCAGCAATCTCATGAAAGCTGAACCGAAATTAGCTCCTGCTGTGATATCAGCCTTGGAAAATATCGGCCTCAGCGGAGAAGTCTTGTATCAAGTGCAAATCAGTCTGATCAAATCTCTTCGGACAGCCCCTCCCGACCAGATACCGGCTTTTGTCAAGTTTATCATCAGGCAAGCTGACGGGGCCCACGTTGATGAGGTAAGTATGATATCTACCACAGCTTGTAAGATGTTTGCTGAAATAAATTCGCATAATAATTATTGTTGTCCCATTCAAGATAATCAACGGTTTGAGGTCAGAACTCGTCATTTGCCAAGCCAGTGATTCTTCCTCGTCGCAAATCGCAGCTGTTAAAAAAGTCGACGTTTCCAGCATTCTTATTTTAGTGTTTGAAATGATCCGAGATGCGATTCTCATGTCCAGAGGACTTGCCAAGTCTTGGTTGAAGAATATCGGTCGGTTGAAGCCGAACAAGAAGCAAAGGTAAATCATTGGAAAACGACTTGAATTGTTGCATGTCAAAAAGGCGTAACTTTCGGTGAATGGAGAAAAATTGTGGTCGATTTTGTCACCCCGACGATGGGCTGGAATCTTGCTGGGATATTCCATGATGGTCCTGTATATTTGAGAAACCTGAGTACAAAAGAATATTGTGTTTTGGTATCTTGATTTGTAAAAGACTGTTCCAATTCCAGACCAATGGACATCGCGATGCTGTTGATAATTTACGCTTGCCCTGATCAGTCAAAGATGAAATTGGTTGAAGCGGTTTTCAAGTCTAAAATCAAGGAAGGCACTTTCAAAGAAGACTTGATCGACGAAACAGTGGAAGCTCTTAGTGAGGTTTGTAAAAAAACCACAATATTTTCCCAAGCGTGCGTATTTCTCCTGTGCCTGATTTATTAGTTTATTTATTTAGTTTTTTTGCTAATATCTCAAAAACTGTTGAAACATTTTTGTCTCGGCCGTGCCCATCCATTGTTTTGAGCTCACCTGTAATTTCAATCAATCAAAAAGAACCCAACATGTTTCAGATCCTGAAGGCACATTTCAGCGAGTTGCTGAAATTGTTGTCTCTCCTGCTGAATTCGCCCGATATTAGAGTGTCCAAGTTTGCTGCTCATTTTCTACTGTACGTATTTCTATTTTTAGGGCCAATTTCACCAAACATTTGCCGAATAATTTTCATACCGTTTCATCATGATTCCACAATCGTACGGCAATTCTTACTTGGCTGAACTGAGGCGTCTTGCTGCCGCAGCAATTTTGATTTTTTAAAAATTCATCGATCAACCTTTCCTTTGCAGGATGTGCTTTTCAAAACTGGATTCCCTCCACTGTCGGATGATTATTCTGCAGCTGCTTGAGAACTTTCGCTTGAATTCCAAACATATGAAAAACGTTCTCGACCTGTTGCACGATTTGACTGTCAAATTCCCATCTAAAGTCGCCAATTACGTGACACTTATTATGGTATGGTTTCAGAAATTTGGTTTCCCAAAGGGTTCGAGTGTTTTTGCATATACGATTTTACCATCATTACAAACTTTGATTTGCAGCTCTTGCTGGATCCACTTCCTGATTTGAAAGTGATCGAAGCGAGACAGCTGATGGACATCATATGCAGCATCGCCTGGGCCGAGGAGACAGACATGAGCAGCTTACAAGACGAAATTGCCATGATGGTCCAGAAACAGCTGAGATGCCCTGATTCAAAGTAACCTTACTACCGCTCATTAATTGATACGTAAAATTGACAATCAAGATACGATATTCGGAGCGATTTTGTGGTGACAGCTCAATAATGCCAAATTTATTGAAAAAATTTCCAACTTCTTTGCAAAGGGGTTTTTTGAAGGTTTTTTGTAGAGTCATGCGTCCATAACTCACGTTAAACCACTCAAGGAACACATAGGATTTCCTATCCCTTGTGGGTTCGTGTGCTCTTGCAACTTGGCGGCGGTTGGCAATATAGCGACTAATGACGTCTTCAATTTTTTGGTCCATGATTTATTTCCACCATTTGTGAAAGCATGACGATTTTCTATTTGAAGGTATGAAAAATAGAATCAAGCAATTCATGTGGCTTAACATTTCAGAGTTTTCCGGATCGGGGTTGTATCTACGCTGATGGTAATAAAACATTTAACCTGCGTGAATGAAAATGATGCAAACGACACTCCAATTAGCGACGCTGGTCAGGACTCGATCATTCTCAGTTCACGTTCGGAAAAGGCGTTCAGTTTCTTGGGTATGTCGAGGGAAATTGGTGGATTTTCCTTGTGCGCAGTATAGAACATTGAGCGATCATGAAAATCCGAATTTAACATTGAAATATTGTCATTGTGTTACTTTTCAGAAATGATTCTTCAAGCGAGCGGGTCCAATCCTGAAATTCACGTTCTCGCTTACGACCAGCTTGCCTACGTTATCATGAACTCTGAAAATATGGATAAAAGTTTCATGGTAAGCGACATTTTATTCTTCTATTGGCCATGGCGAAGATAACCTAAAACTGTTGAGGTTGGGTATCTTTTTGACCTTACAATGCTGTGAATCATTTCAGAAAAAAGTGTCTCAAGTGATGCAAGGGACGTTGCAGAACTACTACATCATTGCGACCTCAGACTTTTCAAAGAAGTTGGTATAGTTATTTATCAATGAAATACGAGTATGTTTCTTTTCAGCTTGCTTGATTTGTGCTTAGATCGGTCATACAAAACGGATGATTTACCACAAAAAAGTTAAATGTGCCAACTCGCTATCCCATTGCTGGCGGTGCTTTTAAGAAAATTCATTTCTGCGATTGGTTGAGGTGGCGCCGGCCAATACATTTCAATGTCCAGCAATCAGGTAGTGAATTGGCACCTTTAGCTAAAATGGTGTAAAACTTAAACAGCCTATTCCAAAAGAGTGAAAATTTTGTATTACGACCAAAAACTTGAAGTGGTTCACTCAACCAGAGCATACGCTTGACATGATCCACCGAACCGGCTGATGCCTTGTGAGTCATGTTCTCGTTATGACAGTTTCGATGTACAAACCAGATCATGAATACCCCTAATGTTCCGTGTTTCGAAGAAATATCTTGCCCATGCGTTGATAATTTGCAGAAACGACGATCTCGACGAGAAACTTCAGTTCTGTCTGGACACTGACCTGGACGATCCGGTCGTCCTGAATTTGTGCGATGTCGTCGTCAACGAAATCAGGCGCACTCATTCCTTTCAAGAACATAGGTTAGATGGCATTGTAAATTTTGTCATTGCACTCGCTTTTGGTCCTTACAAAAAATTATGTCGCTTGAAATTTTTTTTCAGGACAGTCGCATTGCCTGCTCTGTTCCGTGCCATAAGAACTCTCGAGTTGGCAGACCTTGCAGAAATCGATGCACTCCTCGGTTGCGCCATTTCCCTGCCATGCCCTTCGATTTATGCCAAATTCGCCTCCCAGGACGTCTTTGTGCAGAAAGTTGCTCTGGATTGTCTGTTTCACACGTGCAATTGGTTCCGTGAAGCCATTAACTCATTCGTTTATTTGGTGAAAGACGGATCCCCGGAAAAAGTATGTTGGATAAATAAATATGGCAATTTTGCATGCGCTTTGTTTGTTGTTGTGTATTTTGTGTGTGTTTTTGATAGCCTTTAATCGCAAAAAATTGACAACGGATAACGGATGTGTATTTAAATTGCCCCATTGAGCGTTAACTTATGGTTATGACTTATGGCCACTTTCACCAAAAATTGTTCACCAACTCATTAGTTTCTGTTGGTTACGTATCCATTGATAAAACCACCAACAGAGACCAGTAGTAGCGTTAACTGGTGACAATTTTTTTTGGTGAAAGTGGCCCTTAGGCTTTGCCATGAAGTGAGCAAATTGGAGAACTCCTGTTAAACTCATTAATTAATGTTTTGGTTTCAGATAATCATGAGGTTACGCGCTATCGTTCACCTTCAGAGATTGATCGCTCGCTGTCTGCCCCAAGTGGCCAACTATTCTCCCCCCTCGTGCAACGTCGACCCTTCGTCCGGCTTGTGCGAAAAGACTAAAAAGTAAAATTGACATCATTTTGTTGACTTGAAATAACTGAACTTTTTAAAGGGATCTGCCTTTTTAATTTTTGTTTTCTCCGCCAAACACACTAGTTACTCTAGTCTTTCAGTTATTGTTTCTCTTTCATCAACATTTGTGTGACATTTGTTTGTGTAACATTTCAAAAGGTAAAGGAAGCTTTGCGTATTGATCTATTGTAGAATCACCCACGTAAGGAAGAAAGGGAAGAAGAAGGTGGATAAGGATAAGACGACGGCGGAGAATGATAATGAAGACGATGCCGCCGATGAACCTTCCATCGTCGAGAGCGACGCAGAGGATGAGCCGCTCGTCGCTGTAGAATTTTCAACCTTTCGTGGATGCCTTCGCGAATTGGATTTTGACGTTTGCCTCGTCCTCACACTTCCTCTCATCTTGACCCCCGAACCTCCTAAGGTCGGTTCCTTTCAAACGATCAGCGGTGGATACCTGTGCATTTTTCCCTACTCGTACTTGAACTCTTTCCTTTTTGCAGGATGGGAACTTTTCACCTCAGTTTGGCCCAAGTGAACTTCTCATGATGTTGGAGGATTTGAGTGCCAAACTCAAGTATTGCCTGGGAGCGAAGAAACGAATCGGCTTCCAGAAAACGCTGACGGTTGGATTTGACAATTTGTCATCGACGTCGTTGGAAATCATCGTCAAAAACACTGCGAAATTGATCGGCCACTTGTGCACGCATCTGAATAAGATTGTGGAGTATTTGCATGTAAGTTTGTCGTTTTATCCGTTCTTTCTTTTTCGTGTTTGGGTTTTTACTTTTCTCCAAGTTCTTGAGCTGAACGGTTGAGCGAGACCACCACTAAAGGCGGTATCACACATCAGACCTCCCCATCCCACGTACAGACACCCCATTCTCTGATTGGCTGATCCTATGGATATGTTAACATGGCCCACCTGCATCAATGTTTGTTATTATTCATCTATGGAACCTTGTTTCTTGGAAAAATAACCAATCAATTTGCATGCCAAAATTACCAAATAATCGGTCTGCCCAGACGGTCTGTGGGATGGGGATGGAAGCGATCTGACGTGAGATACGGGGCTCATACTCACCTTTCCTAGTAATTTCATTTTCCTCCTACTATGCTTGTAATTTCCTGAATTAATTCTCCTTCTTCCTCCTCCTCATCAAATCAGATCATTATATTAATTCCATTTCTTACAGAATCTGATAACCGTGCATGACAGTTGTTACGATGCCGCCGGCATGTTCGTCAGTGGTTCGTCGGAAATCAAACAATGTGCAGCCATGACGTTCGATGTGCTCGACACGTTCTTCAGCTGGTCAGGTCTCAAGAGTGACGTGTACATAAAGTTTTTATTGCGTGAGTCTCAAGCCTTGTTCACTGGGTTAACCTTTTGTATCTTTCAGCTTGTATTGGGTTAGTACTTGGTTCTATGTTATATTCGCAGGCGCGTTGATGAAAGTCGCCGCAAAACCAATCGAGAAAAACCAATCGATCTCTGTCAACTATGCGGTTCAGCAGGCGATCGAATATCTGAAGACGATATCGAGATGCGTTCTGGACATTACCTCAGCTGTAAATCTGACAAACTTGATCCAAACTCTTGCTGCGCTTCAAGAGGATGGGGAAGATGACTTTGTTGAAATTGATACGGGTAAGACGATACATAATATTGGGATTGATGATTGACCCGCGAATGTTAATCCTACCCTGAAGGAGGGGGGAGGGGTCATCTGCTGATAACCATGCGATTGATGTGTTCAGTATAAAATGGACATTTTTCCTCAACTGTTATGGAGTTCGCTTTCTTAACGCTCGTTATTTATCGTTCAGTTTCAGTTTGCGAAAGGTTCCTCAGAAGGAGATGGTACGATTTCAAGGGCGGCGAAGAGAAAGGGCCAGGTGTCAACCAACAGCTGGCCAAGCTCTTGGAATCGTATTACACGCAAAGTGGTCTTTCTGCGATATCTTCGTCACTGACCACCCTATCGGAAGAAACTAAAGAATTGGGGAGAAATTCTAACCTGGCATCTTTTCCTCAGTTCAACAGGTAAGTACGTGTTTTAAAATGGTTAATCTATCTTTCTCAATTTTCATTTTTTTACAATTTGATTAGCTAAAACTGAAGTTTGCAATTGAAAACAGGCTGGTTTTTAAATTTTTTTTTAAATCGAGGAAAAATCGAATTTCAGCGAATATTGATGATTTTCTTCACTAGGTTAAACCTGAACGTATTCATCAAAATCGCTTGCAAATCCTTGGCGATCGTCATCAAAAAGGAAATCGAAGACAAAGATGTTCGAGGACAGTTGAAAGTCTGGGAAGCTGCTGTCTCTTGTCTCCAATCTCTCGTCATCGTCGTCAAAAATGAAGACGGAATCGCCAACCTTCGCCAGTTTGTCAAGGCATGTAGCACTGCGGTTAATAATGTTCACGATTTATGGGGTTATTGGTTACCGTTCGAAACCAACTCTTCATTGCTGTAGAGTTAATTCGGAATTTTGTCGTTTGGTTTTTCTGATCATTGCACGACGTCTGGGTATCTGTATCCATATCCAGCTCCCTCGTACTACTCAAAAAAAGCTTAGCAACTTTCAAAACCAAGTTTTTCTTTTTCGTTTCAGGGGTGTCTACCCGTTTTGAGATTGTTTCAATCGAGCGGCATGCAAGCATGCTCAGTTCTTTTCAAGCTGGAAGTCACCACGGTATCCCAGACGATTAAGAATCTGCAGGTTGTGACACGATATGTCCAAAATGTTTGCAACTACAGCAAGGTGAGCGTAATTTTACTTTTTCAAGCTCCGACTTGAAAAAAGAAGGAAAACAAGCCTACGCTGAATAAGCGCCAATCGTAATAATTCAAAATCGGTATCTTACAATTGCAGGTTGTGAAAGATCGAACCCTGATTCAGCAATTGCCCAGCATCAGAGGTGTTCTTGAACAAATCTTGCTGTCTGTAAAGAATATAATGCTCCAGAACAATTGCACCGATGCCTTCTTCATGGGCAGCATGCGCAACAAGGATCATCACGGAGAAGTCATACCGAGTCAACAGGTAAATGTTTTGAACAGCCAATCTAAATTGAAGATCGGCAGAAACCAGAATTTGAAAATTGGCTCTATAACTCATTTTTACCTTTCTTACCTTTTCAAGGATACGGAAGAAGATTCAGAAACGGTGCATAATGATAATGAAAACGACGTTCCGGATGAAGAAATATCGGCCATTTTGGATGAGGATGCTTCCCCTCCGAGGATCAGTGACGCCCGCTAATTATTTTTTGACTTGTCGTTATACGTTCGTTTGTAAATTGTTTTAACAAAGAGCCAGCGGATGCTGCTCTTGTGGTAATAGCGTAAGTCATCTGTTTATTGATGTTTGATATTTTTTATAAAGATTAAATATTATTATCACGTCTGGTTCCTCTAATGAATAATGGAATTCTTCATGGAAATCAATAAAAAATTTGCACGATTTTAAGATAACTCATATGGAGGGAATTGAATAGAATACATGATTGACTTTCACGGTCATTCGCCTCTCGGTCTACTTTATATGGATTTTATCGCGGTCTTAATTTATAGTATTAACTTGTAGGAAATAATTGAGTATTTTTTTATTGCGGTAATTCAACGTTCTGCTACTTTAGACGTTCCTTTTAGTTGGCAAAGCTGGTTTTTCCTTTTATGAATTTTTTTCATTGCCCCACCCTTGAAATACCTACGTTCATATATGAACGTATTTGATATATATATCAAATATCGAAATATACCGCATGGACCAAAGCCCAAGATTTTATGGAAGTAATCACCGTTCGTTCTTACGAACTTATGGTTTAATGTTTTTTTTTTATTTTTTTTCGTGTTTTCTTGATTTGGTAATCTTTCTATAGGTTTTTGTCCTAAGGATCGCTTTTAATAGGTTCTCATAGCTACAGAGAAAGCTCAATGAACACTTCCCATCTCAAAAACATTTTATGTTACCTATATTGGAATCGAAAGTCGAACATTTAACGATCAATGTAGCCTTTCCAGTTTATCTTGAATTGAAGGAATCAGTTGCGTGTGAGGCATGTCTAACCTGACTTACTATCTAAATAGCTCAGCCTGTAATTATAGATAACGTGGTAATAACTATAGTAATTTTAGTCAGGCACTAGAATCAGGCATTCTGGTTACATCGCGGCAAACAAGGTCGCAGGAAATTACCGGTTTTTTTTCTGTTAGCACTTCCAACATTATAATTAGAGACCGTGCAGTGACTTTCGTGCCGGGAAAATTGCTCAAGCAAAATATTAATGAGCATGAATACGCCCAATAAGCCGTAATAACTTCTTTGCCGACGAATTTATCACCTTCTTCAGGTCTCTGAAAAAAGTCCAGCAAGAAGTGTGTTTCTATCTGAAAAACATTTTAGCTCCGGAATTCAGCCACTGGACCGGGGAACTAAAAACACATTTTGAAGCTTCGAATTCTTAAATCTTTTTTGTACGCGGTAAAAAACTAAAATTAAAAAAAACTTGGATGAGCTAATATCTCGAATGTAATCAAATTTCCGGCAAAACTGGATTTCTAGTTTTTCCAAGACTAGTAGGTATGCCATTAAAAAAAAAAAAAAACGTGCACATTATTTTTCTGTTTCAGGACTCAGCATATTCTGCGCAAGGGTTCGTTTTTCGATCGCAAAGATATGCATTATGATACATACTCCTGAAACGTGGAACTTAGTTATTTTTAGGGCTGGTTTACTAATTAATTTAATGCTAGATTTGTCCAAGGACGCTTGCACTAGGACGTATTGATCGTCCTACTGATCATTTCTTGGAAACTAGATAATGGATAAATCTAGTTTTAAAAAAGTTCGAAAAAATACTGATTGAAATATGAACATTTTCGTGAAGGAGCACGGTCGGATGGCAACCCGGGTGCAAAAGAACATTCGTCTATACAAGCATTTTCAAGTAGAAGTGAAAATTTTCCAGGTTGAGAACGTCCCAAGTTGAATTGAGAATTTCCCAAATCGATTCGAGAATTTTGCAAACCGAAAATTGAGACTTTTTCAAACCTAATTGAGAATTTTCGGAGTCCTAATTTTCAATTGGGGTTGGAAATGCTATATTTTTTTTATTAACAGTTAGGTATATTCATGGATTCATTTGAAGTGATGTCCGTATCACCTGATGTAAGTATGCGTTGCTTGGTACCCGTTCGTAGTACGTTCGTGTAATAAATGTGCACTTGGCACTTGACGATTCACGTGCTCGAACTTTTGGTCGTTCGTCTGCTGGACATGGGGTCTTCATTCGTCCGACCTCGAGCACGCGATCCTTACAATTAGCTTGTCAATTGGTGTAGAACAGTTTTTTGTCCTCGTATCAGTGTGAGATTGTATGCCTGGAGTGTTTCAGTAGTTTTGGATCCTTCGGTATTTTCGGAGTTGCCCGATTCATTTGGAGTCCGAAGGGTCCTCAGTATCGTTATCTGTCTCGCACTAGACGAAGAATAGTTTTAGGTTGTCCTATTTTTCGTCATTATTGACTAGTCATCGATAAATGTACCAGTGCCGGTCGTAGTGCGCGATTTCGGTATTTATAAAAAAACAATGAATTTTCATTTTTTGTGCATCTTCTCGCCACTTCTTCTCGGGATGTCCCAAAGTGCGAATATCCTGGGATTTTTACCGTTTTACGGTACGAGCCACAGCAGAATCACTTTACCGTTTTTGGAAGAATTGGCCCGCCGAGGGCACAATGTCACCGTCGCTGGGTATTTCGAGCCGAAAAATCCCCCTCCCAACTACAAAACAATACTTTTCAAACCCCTCCCGGGCACGCAATTGAGGGGTTTCCTTTCCGTTGAGGACTTCCGGAACTCGTACTACATGTCAACAATGTATTTGATCAATCGGGTCAATAACGACTATAACGAGCTCATCCAGCAGAACAAATTCGACAGGATCTTCGAAGAAAAGGTGGATCTGGTGATTTTGGAATATTTCGAATCCGAGCTATTTTCCGCTTACGCCAGCAGATTCGGCGTTCCTTATATTCTCCTGCACACCTGCGAACCTTTTCCCTGGCATAGATCGACGCTCGCTGATGAATATTCGCCGTCGATAGTGCCGCAGGTGTTTTCGGGTCGTACGATCGATATGGATTTTTCGGAGCGATTTTGGAACACGATAGAAGTCGGTAACATGATGTTTTACTATTTGTCTACCATTTTACCCAATTCTCAGCGGATAGCTGAACGCTTTTTGGGCCCAGTCCCCCCTGTGGATGAGCTGATGAAGAATGCGAGCCTCTATCTCGTCAACGTGCACACCAGTCTGTACGGGCCCAGGCCTACGAATCCGTCAACCATCGAAATCGGAGGCGTACATATTTTCCCGCCGAATCCATTGCCCGCTGTAAGTCACTGAGAATCCGATGTTTGCTATAATTATTTATTTTTTCAAGTTGGTTTGTTATTTTTTTCAACAAATTACTCCGTCGAATCGAAAATTTTCCAAACCGATTTGCGAATTTTCCTGTCCTATTGATTGAGACTTTTCCAACCCCAATTTTCCAAGTAAAAATTGGGAAATTCTCAAATTGAATTAGGAAAAAACCAAACGTCCTATCTACCAATCCGTTGAGTAAAATCCTGTTGGTGTTTGTAAGGGGGGAAACAATTACACTCTCCACCATTTGATACAACTTTAGGATATTTTCACTGGAATGAGATAAAGGGCAGAGTAGGTAATATGACTTTCTTAGGTCCGACGATTTTTGAATTCTGTCAAACCAGCTGTGAGGAATTAACACGCGGTGCTTCTATATTGTAGTACGCGTATGAGAAACATTTTAGATCAAGTTGATTATATCATAGTTATTCATCATAAGTTCAGCTTCGGAATGGAAAAATATCTTCACGCATTTTGTAAGCTAAGCCCAACATTTTGAGGCCAAGAACATTCAAATCGATTAATTTTTGAGTGTTCTTGGTCTCAAAATTTTGGGCTTAGCATTCAAAATGCGTGAAGATATTTTTTAGATCTAACAGTTATACAGATGATAAAAGTGAATGTCATTGCTTTGAAAATAAAGTTGTTATCGTATGGAGAATTCATGCTCAGTCATCTCTTACGGGGGACTATCTGTTGAGAGGGACAGTGATCCGATCCGGACAAGGACATCCCCAATTGACATAACGTCACTGATTTGATAACGAACCTCTTCTGACGATACCAAAATATATCAGTTTCAACTCAGCTCCAGATTAGGATCGGCAAATTCAGACGTGTCGCGATGTCGAAGTTTTCAAAATTATGTTAATTATAGACCATTTCTTATTTTAATTCCCCGAATCAAGTGAATTAAAACTTTTATATTCTGTTCGTGCATTATTTCAACATAGTAATAATGAAAAGTGTGATACATCTGTGCTTACTGCTGCTGGCGTCTGCTTGCAATGCCGCTAATATCCTGGGATTCCTGCCTTTCTATGGGATAAGTCATAACCGAGTGTCAATGCCGCTTATGGAAGAATTGGCCAGAAGAGGTCACAACGTTACGGTAGCTGGCTACTTTGAGCCGAAAACCCCATCCCCTAATCTTAGAACGATTTTATTCAAACCACTCGAAGGTGCTGAACTGGTGGGATTCCTATCGCTTAAGGACTACCAGGATGCACATTATATGACGACGATGCAATTGATCAATGTAATATTTGACGATTATCCCGCACTTTTGAAGAAAAATGACTACCATCGCATTTACGAAGGCGACTACGACTTAGTAATCGTCGAATTCTTCGAATCGGATTTGTTCCCTGCTTTTGCCAGCAAACTGAAAGCTCCTTTTATAGTTTTTCACACAAGCGAAGCACTCCCCTGGCATAGGACCATACTGAACGAATATAATTCTCCGGCCGAAATACCGCACCCTTTCAACAGCTACGGCAGCAATGGTAAAATGGGGTTTTACGAACGTTTTTGGAATACGGTAGAAATAGCGCAAATGCTGTTTTACTACACTACTGTAATCCAACCCAAGGCAGATTCGCTCGCTAAGGAACATCTGGGATGTCTCAACTCCGAGTTTAGCAAGGCCAAAGAGGCTAGTTTATATTTTGTAAATACCCACTTTAGCTTCACTGGACCAAGACCGACAAGCCCTTCAACAATTGAAGTTGGAGGCCTTCATGTGGCTCCGAGAAAAGCATTGGCTCAGGTGAGTAGACGATGATGCATGTTGATTTCCTCCTGCGCTATCTCACAATGCAAAATCAATTGAGTTCCTCGTCATTACTTATTGTCTTTAGATATAATGAATTGTGACAACTTAACATGGCTGTATTTTATCCCCTTTCCTCAGGACTAGTATTGTAGGGTCCTCTCAAGTTCCTCATAGTTGGCGAAAGCGCTCGGGATATTGAAAACATATTCAGTGAAATATAGCGTTTCCACGTCAAATTGAGAACTTCCCAATCCAATTTGAGAATTTCCCAAGACAAATTGAGAATTTTCCAAGACAAATTGAGAAATTTCCAAGCCTGATTGAGAATCTTCGAAACTAAATTAAGAAATTTGAAAGAAATCGTTTCTAACCTGTTATCCAAGTTAAAATAAACACTCACTGCTTGCTCTTTAATGAAGTTTATTTCCTTTCATTAGAAATACTTATCGAGCGAGAATGGAGACTTTCAGAATACCCAAATTGGTTCGGAGAACTCTCAATACGGTTTCGCAGAATTTTTAATATGGTTTGGAAAACTCTCTATTTGGTTTGGTAAATTCCCGCTTTGGTTTAGAAATTCACTATTCGACATAAAAATACTAAAGGTATTAGGTATTTAAACCAAAAATCTCTATCGTATCAAAACATTGGGTTCATAAAGGCAGTTCAAACAATGGATTGGAGACTTGAAAAAATATTGACGTAGTTTTGACGTAAAATGTAGTTTTGTCGGGTGTTTGCAACATAGTTGTCGATTTGTAATATAATTTAACAGCTTGTCTCACTCAGCATTTCTTCGACCACTTACCGAAATTTGTAAGGTCAACAAGTTGACGCTCTTTGCCTAGAGTACGATGTCTGGAGATAAGATTCTTGCCTAGCGTCATAATCAGCAGAAAACCTCATGGCAGTCTGCTACCGTGTCGTCGGGAATGAACTGATCATCGTGGCCGAGTTAACCATCTGAAAGAAAATGGTCGTTTTTCATATTGAAAAGTGGGCTTTCCTCGTTGGGATTGCCTTGGCATTGTATCCGGGGTTTGGCGACTGCGCGAATATTTTGGGATTTTTACCATTCTACGGCAAAAGCCACAATTTGGTCACGTTGCCGTATTTCGAGGAGCTTGCCGACCGCGGACACAAAGTAACGCTGATCGGCACGAGGGAACCGCGAAATGTCGGTCCGAATATGACGTTTCTCAAATTAAATTTGAAGCCGAGTGGCCGCGAAGGAAAGCGATTTGACGAACTTCAAAGTGCCAGTTTTTTCACAACTACCCTCCTCTTGACACATCTATTGAACAGCTACGATATCGAAATTGGATTGACAGACTATGATAAATTCTTAGAAATTAAAGATATCGACGTTGTCGTTCTTGAATATTTCGAATCGGAACTTTTTCTCGGGTTTGTGAGTAAATTCAACGTACCGATCATCCTTATACATACCTCGGAAGCGATGCCTTGGCACAGGGATTCCTTAGCCGAGCCCCTCGAACTGTCCTACAAGTCGCATTACTCTGCTTTCGAAGATGTCGCCAACATGGGAACCTACAGGAGCCGGTTGTTGAACACATTGCAAACAATGTCCATTCTGGCATATCATCGGGCAGTCATGGTCCCCTTAGCTCAAGCTACAGCTGAGAAATTCTGGGGACCTACTCCCCCGCTTGTTCAGCTTGCCAGAGAAGCGAGTTTGTTTTTGGTCAATACTCATTTTAGCTTTATTGGAACTCGCCCGATGAATCCTTCCACGATTGAAATTGGTGGAATCAACATTTTCCCACCGAAAGAACTGCCGCAGGTTCGTTTTTATAATATGAAAGTGAAAAGTAAATAAATGATGTAAAATTGATTGGTTTAATCGAGCTAACAATTTGTGTGTGTGCCCCGAAATATTAATACGAAAAATGAATTCCCATGAAAATGTCGAAAATTTCTGTTCTTTTGTTTTACTGAATCATGCCTGTCCGTTGTAACGGAATTGTCTTATCAATAACAATTTCGACGAATAGGTATATTTCACAATGTCTTGTCCATAAATGAGGCCTATCAAAAGTAAATTGTTCCAGGACCTTCAAACGTTAATGGACAACGCCAAGGATGGCGTGATCTTCTTCAGCATGGGATCCGTTCTTAAAGGGACGTCGATGAGTGACGACAAACGTGACGCTTTTCTTCGAGTATTCGCCGAACTGAAGGAAATCGTTTTATGGAAGTGGGAGGGTGACCTTCCTAACAAACCAGCCAATCTCCACACAAGCCCCTGGTTCCCACAGAGGGATATATTCGGTGAGTATGACAATAGTAGGTAAGAGTGGATACTTATCTAATGGTTATATTTCATGATTCGTCAAAAAAAAGTTAGTAAAAATTATACCGTCCTGTTTTTTATTAAATTATCCAGGAAGATATTTTTTTACATTCCAAGGGTGGGGGGGGGGGACTTGTCGTAAAATAATGAAACTACCTTGTGTTAGGGGAAAGTGACCTAATATGAGATACATGCCTAATATGAGACACCGCTCTACAGCCTCTGTATGGTGCTACTCTCCAGCGATTTTTCCATAAACTTATACCTAGGGATGTCCTTGAGTGGAGGAATGGCTGAATCACCCAACTCCATCTCTGTGGGGGCTTCAGTTTGCGATAAGGTGGCCAGCGTGTGAAGTGAAATTTTTTGAATCAGTTTTTGCATCGATTTGACACCGACAAGATACGTATTTTCTTACAACTAAACTAGTGGAAAATGTAGGAAATTTAATGTAGTTTCCATCCCTCATTTTAGTTTTCTTCTTATTTTCCTTTTCTAGAGTCTATATAAAAGATCAATGATCAAGGGCAAACTGCCTATTATGAGACACTACAAGTGCCCCAATATGAGATATCTCATATTAGGGGTAAATAAGCGAATTTCTTATTTTAAATCAAAACCTCGTCGTTTTAGTATGTAAAGCTTCTGCAATATGAAATTTATCAATTTATCTCGCCCTTGATTAATTTAACATGAGTGTTATCGGAGATGGGAACTCGTCTCGGATGGCTCCAACAAAGAGGAAAACCTGGAGTAAATAAGCAATCACTTTACCTGCAGATATTTTTCATTTTATTTTGCAAAACTTTTGTCGCATTGTTTTTTTTTTTTTTTTTTTTTTTTGAGGGGACATTTTTGATTCGAAACTTTCTTTTTTTTACATTGTGTGCATTTTTTCTCTGGTCAGTCTCAGTCCCAAAAAATACGTAAGGATATCAACCTAATGGTTACCAAATTTTTGAAGACGAAAGATTACCTTGTTTCTGAAGATTTCATATAAATCTCAACCAAAGATTGTTTACCTAACTTTGAAAGCTGACAGTATTTTTTGTAATTTTGTAAGGCCATTACTTGAAACATTTTCCAAGGATATTATATTGGTAGGGATCTTAACCCTATATAGTATTGATTGTAAGTCAGAGATTCATTTTGTACCTTTATATGAATGAAATCTCTAACAAAATTTTGATTTTCATTATTCCTAACAAAGGAAGTCCTAATATGAGACTGTCTCATTTTAGGAACAGCATGTATCTCATATTAGGCAACCTGTTGCCCAATCGAACAAGCTGGACTGATTTCGAAAAATTGATTTTTTCGAGCATCTGAATAACGATTGGTTGAAATTTCAATAAATATCTTTAAAAGGGAATGTTAATGAACAAATAAAACCAAAAGCTGATTTTGGTTCATTTTTCTAAAGAAATGAACCTTTGTAATCGGTCAGGAAAAAAAAATTTTAACACCCCCTGAAAATTTGTTGGTTTACGTTTCAAGGGGTGTAGAATCCGAATCTGCAATAAAAATTTTTTGTCCGTCCGCCGTACGCCGTACGCCGTACGCCGTACGCCGTACGCCGTACGCCGTCCGCCGTCCGGGGTTTTTAAGGGGGAAGGAGTTATCGAAAAATTTTGAAATTTTTACCAAAAATCAAGTTCCGTATCTAGTTGGTCCTAACGTCTTGGCAGAACCCTACCTTAATTTTAAGGCCAGTAAAACAGCTGTTGAAGTGGTAAAAAATTCGTCTTTTTAAGGAAATTTGCAACATAGGCATGTGAGGTATCATTTTCTATAGATTTTTCTATGCTGAATCGAATGAGACCATCGCCACGCCAGTAGCTTCAACCGTTTAGGAGTTATTGCAGTTTTAGTGAAGCAGTTTTGAGTTTTTTAAAATTTCACCAATTCTTAATAACTCGAAAACTACTCGAGCCACAAAATTCGTTTTCCACTCGTTGGAATCCCCACAAAAACTTCTGTCCTCCCGATATCTTCAATTTAAAGAATTTGGTCGCATTACACAAATCAGCAAAACAAAAATTGGAAAAACTTGAGAATTTGGCCTCGGCTCTTAGATACGGTTGATTGATCTACTTACGACTACTAGCCTATTACACCAACAAGGTGACGCACTCACACTTCGACCAGTTGCGCTTGGCAACATGAGAGCGAGTCAGGCTTTAACAACGGTTCTGAGGCATGAGGCATTTTTAATTTCATTATTCAGAGAATTTAATAATTATTATCTATTATTCAGTTAATTATGAAGGTGATTAAGGCCCGTATTCACATCACTTCCTATCTGGCTTCTTAGGACGCCTCCTACTTGGAGGCCCCCTTAACATATAGGACGCCTCCTTTGAAAAACGTTATTCATGAACTCTCCTAGCTTCTCGGAAAGGGGGCCTTACAGTGGGAGGCCCCCTTTCGAAATTTCAAAAGTGACGCCACGGAGCTTATAAAAATCCGCACTTCAAGCCGCGTTCACACAGCAATCGCATGCGATTTTACTATTTTTGACAACATTTATGTCTACCATGTCAGTAAAAGAGGTAAGTTATACAACAACAAAAGTTTTTTTGGGCATTTAATTTTGGAATGTAAACAAACAAGTTATTTTTCGATCACTTCTTGATCATCTATAATGGAACTTGTGTTTTTCGTCCTAATTTCAGTGATCTTGGAGAAATTCTGGTGTAGTTCTCGTTACAGGGTACCTAATCAAAAATTACTGCCAATCGAAAAGAATGCGAAGTATTTCATACATCTGAACGCGGAAGCCCGAAATATTCA
Source organism: Nesidiocoris tenuis (assembly GCA_036186465.1). Classification (NCBI taxonomy): domain Eukaryota; kingdom Metazoa; phylum Arthropoda; class Insecta; order Hemiptera; family Miridae; genus Nesidiocoris; species Nesidiocoris tenuis. The sequence goes on from AP028911.1 coordinate 18,094,598, forward strand.
TCTCCAAAGAATCGTGTACCTACTGAACTGGCAGAATGCAATGACCACTGTTTTGCGGTTTTACGTTGAAAAGCATTGTGAACACCTGTAATTATTTACATACCTAATTAAGTACCTACTTACTTACTGTACTCATGAGTGAAAAATAAACGTCTGATCATAAATCTTTTTTTCCACAATAATCCTGGTCAAAATGGAACAGTTTGCAGGACTTTGCATAGTTGCGGCTATTTTGGAGCTTTTTCATCATTAAATGATTGATGACTAGATGATGACTAGAAATTTTCTAGTAAGAAATCCATCAAGTACCTAGGTATGAACATAAATTATCTTTTGCTGCTCTTGTTTGTCTGAGTGATTGCACAGGTTAATCATTGACTTGATGAAAGAACACCGGAATTTCCCAATAATGGAATTAGGCAAGGTACTATCAAGACGAATACTGGATAAATTAATTTATTTTACAATAACTCGCATCATGCCACGCAATAAATTCGGCTTTAAGCGTAGGTACCGTACCTCTGGATCGATACAAGATACAAAACAATACAAGAGGCTTATTTCTGATGGTAAATGTACATTTTTATGGGTGTGGGGTGCTTCACTGTAGCTTAACCAGGGGTACCCTCTGAGAACCTCTTCGCTTCAGCTCAGGAACTTGTGCGTCCAGAGATTTCAAATCATTCGTACGCTGCCGACGGACCCATCAATCATCATCGCTAGTATTCACCTGAAATAAAACGAGCGAAATTTGAAAAATGGGAGTCAGAGAAAACCATTACCTAACTAGCATGGAGGTGCCGATTTCGTAAAAAACAGCCAACTGTAATCTGACTCTACAACAGTCAGTACTACAACCGAAGGCATTAGATTAGGGTTTTGAATACTGAGTACTTAATATATTACTTGGAATCAGCAGAAGAACATGAAATTCGTAGGTATTGCCTACTTCTGGGTTAGCTAAACCGCTGATGCGCCTGATCTACGTATCTACTCCTTACCTACTTTTTTTTTAGAATTCTAAACTCCTAATGAGGAATAACTACCCATTATTTGAATGAATAATATTCCCATAATATTATTATGAGCACTTACCAGAATCGTCCGAAGAGCTCCGAAAAAATACACGTAACGAAACGAAGGTACACGATTGCTGTCTTTTGTCCAGAGGCGCTCTCAGACCATTGGAAATGTTTTTATCTTGATTTCCTCGCACAAATTCGATGAAATCATCCGCGACGAAGAAAAATAAATAATTAAACTAAATGGAACGAAATGGATGAGCGATCGGAAGATAAATTCGCGGTTTGTTTACACTGGGAATGCAAGATGGCTGCCGTCTGGTGAAGTGAAAAACCGAGTAAGGCCCCCTTTCGGGCCCAAAGGCAGCCCGATTGCTACCTAACGAAAAGGGGCCCTCAGGAAAAGGCTCCCTCAAGTTTCGGCGCTCCTAAGCCCCTTTAGGAAGCTTCATGAAACGGTTTTTCGTATAGGAGCCCTCCTTAGGACGGCCCCTAAAGCTTAGGAAGTGATGTGAATACGGGCCTAAGAATAGATTAAATGGTAAATTTAACGGAATTGAACGATCAGCTGCGTTGAAAAAATGGATAGGTAAGTAAGTATTTATCAAGCGAAGAGGATGATTATTTTTTGCCTGGTTGAAAAAACGTTTTTCTAAATAACCCATCTAAAATACAAATTGATACTGAAATTATAGAATAATAACAGCTAAATTCTGTGTTTAAGGAGTACCGATATATCGTAAGGTTTGTCTTTGCAATCGAAAAATGAACCCCTGTGCAAAATTTGCAGAGTTCTTCGGACATAGCAAAAACTAATCTGCACATGCCACTGATCTACTTAGCAGCGTTTTTTAAATTGCATTCAAGTGGTCATTAGCGCCTTCTGAAAAAAAGTATCTCATATTAGGTCACTTTCCCCTAGCGCCCTCAGAATCGGGAAAGAAATTTTTAGGGATTTTTTTCGAGATAGTGCAAGAAGAGGAATAACATACCCAATCAATTTTCTTAAATTTTTCAATCTTTTCTCATTCTAGCACACCCGAACTTGAAACTGTTCATTGGACACTGCGGTTTGCTGGGTGTTCATGAAGCGATAACCGAAGCATTGCCCATCATTTGTCTCCCAATGTTTGGCGATCAGCCGTTCAACGCAGCCGCTCTCAAGAGACAAGGGTTCGGCCTTAGCCTCGAATACGCTTCCATTACCGAAGAAATGTTTAGAGAAACCATCAACCGTGTGCTCAAAGAACCCTCGTGAGTATTTTTTTCCTGGAAATATTTTGGTTAATGGTTGAGATATTCTGACTGGGACGGGATGTGCGCGGATTTCGGCAAAAACGAATTTCGACGGAAAAAGGAATAGAATTTTATCATTAAAGAATTTTATTATCGAGTTATTTTACTACGAGATGGTAGCCCGAATAACGTCAGCGAGAACGTCTTTTGAGATGAGCTCCCTCCGTTGATGATTTTCGAACCTCCCTTGCTGGAATGTGAGACAGTTTTGCAACGCCTCGAAGTCGTGATGGTCAGAATCCAATAGTCGCCCTTCTGCGATACAATTATTGCAACAACAACTCTAACTCACACATACTCACAATCATACTCTCACAACCTTAAACTGATGATGAAAATGAAAAGCAAACTCGAACTCATACTCCAGCTCGAGCACGAACTTGAAATAGAACTCGAACTAGAATTCGAACTCGAACTAAAACACAAACCCAAATTGAAAATGAAAATAAAAAATGCTACTCAAACTCAAACTGAAAATGAAACACAAACTCATACTCGAACTCGAACAGAATGACAAGAAATCTCAAGACAAGAAATGTCGGAATTCGGTCAAATTTCGGTATGTTCCCTAGGTCTAATATTGGTAAGGTTGAAATTCGGATTCACTTAACCCGAAAACATAAAGATCGGGCATTAGTTTTTGCGCTTTTCGTACGCTCAGACGTATTTTTCGTATGTATGATGAATCACATGTAATACGAGCTCATCCTTATATTGCGAAACGTACGCTATTTGCAGTTTCAAGGAGAACGCCAAGAGAGTGTCGGCTGCTTTCAAAGACCGACCTATGTCAGCAATGGATACTGCCGTCTATTGGACTGAATACGTGATACGTCACAAGGGAGCCCCCCACCTGAAATCACCAGCTCGCTACATGGCCTGGTGGGAGTACCACAATGTAGATGTCCTCGCCACAATAGCAGCTATCGTCCTTACAGTTCTGATACTTTTGTATAAAATGACTAAATCGTTTTTGACTCTATTATTTTGTCGTCGTAGTCATATTAAAGTAAAGACTAGTTGAGCTGTGGATTTTTCCATATGTGTTAACAAAATTGACGAATCTTGTGTTTCCTTAATAGGGTTCTACTCCTGAAAATTTACCTACTCCTGAAATTATGTCAAACATGTAATTACGGCGAATGCTGCACAGGGTAAACTGGAAAACAGGTTAGGTACCTAATGTTTGTTAACGTCGGACCACCGCTACGAGAGGTCAACCGCGGATCGCGAAACATGATTGGTTATACGTGGAATTAGAAAATATTGCATGCACGCGACTCACCTCAATCATTAGGTACATACTGTGACGCATCTGTTAGTAGTGGCAGAGGCCGCCAAGAAAAGTGGCCGCCAAGAGTTATAATCTTTTTTGTGAGCCCCAGAAAAATTATAATTTTTTCGCCTTGAAGGGTTTTTCGTGTTTTCGACTTAGTCTCAGTAAAATGGCCATAAGTCCCTCAAATACTGGAGAAATCACAAAAATGAGGAGACCCCTGGAAAGAGCGTTAGATTTTCAATAATCTTGCGGCATTTGCAGCTCTCTAACATTAATTTAAAAACGCGAAAAATTGGGCCAAAGACGGGAAATGCTCAATTTTAGGACTAGAAAAAAAACTGAAGAATTGGCATGTTCCAAGAGAAAGATTAGCCCAAAATGTCTGCTTTCCTTCAGCTCACAAAAAAAGTTGATAAAACAAAAGGTAGGTATAGCAAATGAACTGAAGAATCTTCACGGAAGAGAGTTTTAAGTGTGAACACGATTTATAGAATTTTAAGTTAGCACGTATCTATAAGAATTCGAAACTGAGAATATAATTGATGAGTTGGTAAGGAAAATGGTGCCTATCTTTTACCCCGAGTAGCCTTTAGGTGGTTCAAAAATAAATAGGCTACTACGACTATGGCAGCCTTCTAGTAGCTGCCTTTTCAAAACTAATGAACCGATTTTTACTCGTTTGTATTGGGATGAAGAAATCACCACAAAAATTAATTGGCCTTGGACACAATGCATTGTGTTTACTGACCCCCTTTCTACTACCAACCTGTTCCAAAGAATCAGAAAAAATAGCTACTTTCAGTTTCCAAATTTGGTAAGTATCGCCGTACTGCAAAACCGACTGTTAAGTTGTATGGTGAAGTGAGCCCGTACGATCCAAAACAAAAAAACATTGTTTTTCAGGGTATTTCAAACTTATGAACCCGTCTTTTCCCCGCACACGTCGGTGTGTAGTTGAGTCGAAGTCATGATACATAAAGTTGGATACTTTGCGACTTCACTGCGGCTCCTTCGTCTCATCTTCGAGCTTCAAAGTTTTGGACTTGGTCGAGCGCACGGAAATCGAAAAGCGCGAGGAATATCATGCTGGAGTAAGCTGGATAGTTTGCCGTATTCCCCCCAGGGAGGAAAAGAACGAGACAGGAGAATCACAACAATGTACGTTTTAAGGGTGATAAAAAACATTAACGACTTGGCGGGTTTAGATGGCGTAAAGACGTTCATAGTTTTGCGGACGAAGGTTGTTCAACGATTTCTTCCTCTTTTTAGTTTGGAACAATATATTGTCCTTGCCACCGAATAAAATGAATTTACTACGCTATTACTGTACCTAAGTACGGCGAGGGAGTTTTACTAGGGGATTTGCGTCCCCTCCCACCTAAAAACTATGCGAGACGAGTTGTTGAGCCAACTTGGTAAGAACAGATAGATCTTCCAGACCATAAAAGGAGTTGTAGGGTTGCTAGGGGAAGGAACGGCAAAAGTTATGTCGCCTCGCCCCTTCATTGTTTGAGATTTCACTTGAATTGAGCTCGTTGGCCAACTGCTCGGACGGAATTTCACTCGGTGAAAACATTGTAGAAATGGTTTTATTTTGGAAAATATAATTTTGGTTGATTTCCATCTTATCGAGCTAAAATTTCGGATTTCTATTTCCGAAAATAATGCTGACTCTTCTGTTCAACTTTTCAGAAGAGAGAAAAACTACAGGTGCTTAATTGATATTTAGAAACAGGAAAATATGAACACTTAGGTGCTTCAATGTTTCTCAAAATAATTCAAATAGGTTCATTGTTTAAGAAAAATGAACCAAAATGGTATTCCTCACTTCACTCAGTATCAGGCACAACACATTGAGTAAAGAGTTTGGAGTTTCCCGTTATCTGATACTACCATGAAGAACTTTGGGGATTCAAACTATTCATTGAGGGCTGGAGAGCTGTACGTTTGATTACTCAGTTATTTGACAGGCAGGTGAAGGAAGAAGTTTAAACGGTAGTCGAAAATCCTAATTTCTGAAAAATCGGCCTTAAGAGAAAAGGAGGAATCTGTATGAATCGGTTGCAGAGCGGCAGGTCACGTCCACCACAGAGTAGTTGAATGGGGCCCTCGAATGTTCTCCTCCAGCACGACTGCTCCAGTTGTAGGTGACTTAACATAAAAATCCAGTAGTAAGTTTCCAAATTATGGATTCGCCCACTGGAATGTGTCCAAAATAAGCATACTTGGTAGAGGTACGAATAGGTACACTCATAGAGGTACACTCTACGATACTATGTCGGATATAAAGATGAACCTCTTATTACAGACAGTCAGACACGAACGAATACGCTACATTATTAGAGGGGCTTAGTGGGACTTAGCGTCAAGGAGAATACGCAGCCTCGTTTTCCTATTAATTCCACAATTCCATTCGGTCTTATTCAACGGGTAGACAGGTTCAGATGTTAGTCTAACTCTGAGGCCCCACACAATCAGTTGAATACAGTCTACATGCTGTAAGTAGCTAAGAGTGTAGCCTCTATCTCTAAGCTAAAAGCTGCTCCACGTTGAGCGGATGAAGACGGACGCAAATTAGAAATTCACCTCAAAACCCATCCCCGGCTTCTTCTCCATCTTCAGCACGGTCTACTGCCACCGGCTCAGTCTCCGTTGGCGAGGACCTGTAGGTCCTTTGAGCGGTAACCTAATGAACAGTTTCAATTAAATCTACTCCCTCAACTTTCGATATTATCAGAAAATTAACGGAGTAAACTTAGTTTAACCACTCCCTTCACTATCTTCCTACTTTGGGCGGTGCCTTTGAAGAACCCTATTACACGCGAGATGGTTTGGGCGCGGTTGGCGGGGGCAGGCTTCAAGTACTGACCCTTGTGAAAGCATTAACTGTTTGCACAACTTCTGGCTTCTTTGAATGGAAAAGCGAGCAATCAATGAAAGCTGGTGGGAAAGTATCCTGGGGATTTTACCCCAACTTGAAATGATCTCAAAGGCAGGTGCACTGAGCAGAAATTCGAAAGGGATTCGAAAGTTTGATCCTCAAAAACGCTTCGGACCAACAAAATTCGTTCGATGTTTGAAAGCTTTTGGCATTCTCACCTGATGTACGGGATCTTACGTAATTATAACAATACGTAATGTCATCATAGTTTTCGGAAGTCAACTCACAGATTCTCAAAAATCAAGGATGTCAGGGGTGCGCACAAACCCCTTATTGTATCATTTTACGGCTGTTGGACGACTGAAACGAAAGATGGTTCAGAATTGCCAAGGTCGGTCGGTAAAAATAGCGCTCCAGCAACTCCAGGTAGCCCTTCTCTCGCTCCGGCCATTCTCGAGCAGCCACATAAATCTCAAAATCGGGAATTAAATATCACCGTGGGGAAATTCGAAGGACCTCGGAAAAAGGAACGTTATACTGTAAGAGAGGGGCAGGGAGAGCAATTACCGAAGACAATTAAACACTGAAAGGTCCAATAAGCCCTTCCGATAACCCCGACCGTGGGTTTTGAATTATTATGGCTTCTTACACATGTGAGGGGTGGAGGGGAAAAACCACAAATTACCTAACCATCTGCACCATCGTCCACCATCAACTACCGATACCACAGGCGCATTTCTCTTCGGCAACTTCCAGCATTCCCCTACCCAGGGAGGAACGCTGCACTCGGAACGCGGGGCTCTCCCCTTCCCGAGCGTACCTACCATTATTACCGCAACTGGACGATTTCATCCGAATCCCTTTTCATTATCGAACTGCCCCTACACGCTTCAATCCCCCAAATGAATGGGGCAAGTTGAAAATATCTCTGAATTGGATTCTTGTTTGCACAGGTACCCATCATAATAAGTTTGTTCAAGAATTATAAATTAACCATAATCCCAGAAATGATTTTTTCCTTACCTTTTTTGTTTGTCTATCCGTTATACTTAGTAGGTACCTACGTTTGAACATCTGAAACACGGACGTCAAAGTTGAAGGTTTCAAGGCTCTTTGCCATGCATAACCTGGCTTACAGTAACTCTTTCCTTCTCCCGAACGGAAAAGACGTATAGAAAAAAGTAGAAATCAAGCCGAAAAAATAGCATCTCGTAGGTTGCCTTTCCCACGGCACGCCTGCCCGCGTGCTCTCATTTCAACTTCCCTCGGAAATAAATATATCAGATTCCTTACGGCTGTTGGGTGGATACGGAGGGTTGCTTGAAATGGTTGGGTTAAGGTACCTTTTTCCACCAATCCATATATCCTCTTCCGCATGTCCGCCCCTTCTTCGAACTACACAAGCATAGGCAGTGTCCCACCCACCAGCGCTCAATCTTTCGCTATTTCCCCTCAAACTAAGCAACGAGCCCAAATATGATTTTCTACCGTTGAATCCTTGCCGAGTCTCGTCGGGCTGCTACTCAGAGGCATGTGATGTATATAAATCCAGTTACCCCATAGCCATACGTCGAAGGGTACAAAAGGGTATGGAAAGGAATGGGGTATTGGTAGGTGTATACTTCAAAGGACGACGCATCCTCGATATTGGCGATCGTCTAATCTTTCCGCGCTGTCGCCGATAACCGTAGTACCTCTCAATTTTCACAATCCTCACAGCACAACATTTCCTTACTATTATTGAGTAAGAGTCAAAAGATCAGGGACGTGGTCAATAACGGAGACACATTCTCTTTCGCCGAGCTTTCGATGCTTTATGACGTACATCTTTTTTGGTGCCGAAGTCAAATTTACATTTTAGGCAAGTCTCACCAAACCCAAAGCTCATTTTATATTTCCAAATTTTCATGGTTAATTTTTCTCGAGGGAATATGAAGAGGTTTCCTGAGGGCCAACCCTCCGATAAAATGAACCATGAAAATTCAAAAATATAAAATGAACGAAGCCTGATAATGGAGTATTGTACTAACTGCTGAGAACCCAATTTTTGGGTTCCCAAATTCTGAAAACACTTACCCCGCACTACCTAGTTACGTCCAGTAGTTGAAGGCGGCGGAGTAGAGCCCTCCTCTCGGCCGGGACCAATCCTCACAAACTCGGGACTCAAATGCCGCAAAATCGCAAGTCGTGGGTTTGTGGCTATTGCTATTCCAAGTGCCTGCGTCAAAAATTTCTCTCTGGTTCCATCATCAATCAACATCTTCATCAAAAAAGCTGAAAGTGTCATGTACGTTCTACCTCTCACCCTTTCTCGGCCTCTGAGGCTCTGCTAACATTGAGTTTAAGTGGAACCATGAATATGAAAAGAAGTTTGAAACTTTCACGTTTGAAAAATATGTTTACTCTTTCATGAATTTTCCTTTCGTTTCCGCCTTTTCGGGCCCCAACCGCATTCTCCGGCCCTTCCAAGTTCGTCTTATTTACAACGCAGGATAAACCTCAGGGCTGTAAAGTATGTGGGGGGTCTCGGAGCTCGTACCCTCGACTCGGCGGTTTCCCTCCCGGTTTCTCTGTGGATTTTCTAATCCCCGGGCTTATCGCAAACTTTCATAGTTCAAATTTATGTTCGGTCATCGATCTCCTCCTATTCACGTTATGTCGGCCGTAAAAAACCGAACGAGACGACTTACGAAAAGAACGAAGTTCTTGGGTCGGGGCTGAATGGCGGCCATTCTTCGTCACGGCTGGCGCTGCAGCATGGAACAGCTCGATGCTGACTTGGCTCAGCTTGTAAAGTTAGTGAGACATTTAGAAAATTGCAGTCCCTTCACAATGGCGGCGTGCTAATAAAAATGTTATAAACATATGAAAAGTGACTGGAATACCAACTGTTAATTTTACGTTTTACGTGTTTCAATCGCTTTGTAAATGACCTTTTGCTTCATTGATGAACGAGTCATCGTTACCTACTTACTAAAACGAAATTCGTCAAGACGTGCTGATGGCACAGAAGTGTTTTGATTTACCGTTGCGGTCGGTACCTATCGATAGATATAGGAATTGATAGAAATCCATTTTTCTTTTCTCCGCAGGCCGAAAAAACGAACGTAGGTGCCAGATCCATTTTTTTGCACCCGAGACACACGGAGTTAGAATATGCGAGAAAATTGTGGGGATTAGCGTGAATACCTTCTAGGTCTCTTCTCATAAATCACGTGTGGGTAGGGGCCTATTTTTACGCCAGCCCGACCGCTCTACCGCGAACCTTCAGATAAGAGCGCCCTTTCCTTATGGTTATGAACTATGACTGAGCACAGGGGTCCACTGTGTATGAATTGCTGCATTAGTTACTCATTAAGATAAGTGCTCATGAGAGCGTCAAGTGTTTGCGCCTTATGCTTGAGCTTATCAATGTTTGAAAATACGGCGGCGAGAATCTGCTCTCGAAAAGGGTCCAGGAATTCATTTTAGAGGTAGAACCGCTTTTTCTTTGAAGTAGGCACTTTAAGGTCGTTAATATTCAATTACGTCTCATCCCTCTAATTACATTTATTCTTGCGATAGCAACTGGTATGGATGGCATCGCTCTTCCTGCCAGCTCTAAACTGCTATTCCGAAGATCTTGAGCTCTACTAATGCCAATGTACGAATGGTGAGACCTGGAATAATTAACTACCAACTGACGAATTTTTGAAAAGAAGATAACAATTTTTAAAAAGCAATAGAAGAGATTTTGAAAGAAGGTCAACATCAACGATGATAAATGAATATTTTTAGCTTGTTTAGAAATTAAAGTTTTTTTTGTAAAGAAGATAATAATTTTTAAAAAGCAATAGAAGAGATTTGGAAAAAAGGTTAACATCAAGAATGATATCCCAATGTTTTTAGCTTGTTTGGAAATTCAAGTTTTTTTTTATGTGTTGCCTAAGGTCGCCCATTTCCGAGGGTCGAGAAAAACACCAGCCGAGTAAAAACCGAAAATCTTCTATGTAAATCGTGCTTTACATGAACAGGCACATTATTGGAAAGTCTCGTCATCCGCACGAAACCCACATGAATAACAATTATCCGTAATGACGAGAACGATAACAAAGAATAGCTGTAGCTCAACCGTGCGACAAAGTCACTTTGTTATCGTTCGAATCGACCGTCGGCCCAAAGAAAATGTCTTTCTTCGCAATAAACCTAATGGTCCTCTGTATCACACTGCGTCACTTGTCAAGGGATATAACTATTTGAGACGCAGCGAAAATCGAAAATGGAATTAGAATAAAAGCTCCCTTTTAGGGCTTCCTTTTTCTGCATGTTTTTTTTAACGAGACATGTTTTCTCTCGATTGTCAACAGTCTTACCTGTTTCTTTAGGTGTTTCCTGAAAGATTGTCCCCCTCGTTCATAGCCTTATCACGTTCACCCTGGTTTCCCATCAGTTGGATCCTGCCTCTCAACTCAAGGAGGTGATTGGTAGTCATGCATCACAGTACATGAGTACTGAAAATAGTTCTTATGTCCTGACGAGTTCCGTCCCTCTCCCTGAGGGCGGCAGGGCGCGCCCGGGACAACTTCGGTTATCGGGCCAAAATCCAATGCTTGGAACGGCGATTCACCTTATTTTTTACTTTTATATTTCGAAGAACAAGTACGATACTTCCTGGCAACTGGCCTCTCCGCAACTTTTTTCGCATAATTTGCCCGCTCGATGGAATTGATGAAACGAAAAACAATCCTTCAACTTGCCATTAAACTGAAGGACCATAGTCAAGAAGGGGATTACCACAATAATAAATATTACCTCCCAGCTCCAACTACTTGAAGTACTTCATTTGTATTCCTGGATCGCAGGCAGCTTCGTCTCATATTGTACGTCTAATGCTTGCCGCGCCACTCTCTGCCCAAAAGCAGCTCTCGGGGCTGTCCCGTTGTTTTTCCTTCACCCGTTGCGTACCCAGGCCGTCCTCTCGGCTGAGTGACTCCCTATCGGTCTTTCTTACCCTCCTAAACACTCATGCCTTTTTTTAGTTTGTCTTAGTTTTTCAGCTCACGTAGCCCTTTTCGAATGGCTTCTAAAGCAGGCGAAGCAGTCGAGGTCGGAGTTAATGGAGAGCCCTGGCTGAATTATCCGTTCTAATAAGCTCGACTCAATGGCCTGGTACCTTTTTCCATTTTTTTGCCTCGAACCTAAGAAACATTTTCTCATGCACCTGTTTTGAGGAAATTCAACATGAAAACTATGAGAGTTAGAAGTTAGATGCCATTGTAAAATGGGTCTAGATATCCTAGCAATCTGTTTGATTTAAATTTGCCATCATCATTACCACCACCCTCACCGAAACGGACACCGACACCGCCGCCAACACCACCACCACCACCACCACTAACACCATCACGAACATTTCATTCAACATTTGATGAAGGTAGCGGCAAGCATTCAGCGAGCTTTGGTAAGGTACAGGGTTCAACGGTGGAGTTCTACAATTTAGTATAATTATTACCGTTGATGCGCCAACAGGAAATTACCCTAATTAGGAAAACTTAGTAATATCGGACTACGGCTGTCAGGCCGAAATACAGATCCTCTAACTTCAATTACATCAATGCTCTCAGGAGAGGAGAGAATCCCTGAATCTGAAGGAACAAACCCTTAATGAGTGGCATGAGAGCGAGTCCGAGGTCTGGGAACACTTAATTAGTGAACTGTTGCCCCAATAGCGGAGCCAAATTACCCTGGGGCGAACTCACAGCCACAACTGCCCCCCCTCCACCGGCAGGTTTCCACCACTCGACTATTTTCCCGCTTACGAGTACTTACCCCCATCATCAGCAGTTCCCAACTGAGTAACCAAGTTGCTACTCAGTTGGGAAGACGCAAAGTTCGGTGTATTGAGGGTCAAAACCGGGATTTTGAGGGCAGCCGAACGAGGAAGCTGCAATTCGTATACGAACGCGACCTAACTTTTTCAATGTAATTTTGTGCGACCATTTACTGGTTGGAGAACGCGGATTTTCTGAATTATGGAGAGGTGCGGAGAATCCAATTTTATTGAAACGAACTAGAAAGGATGCTGCTGCGTTCAGGGTCGACTGAATTTAATTACTAGTCCTTGGAATAGAGAGAAAGAAACGGTGGGTATGCAGGGATTGCTTTTAATTCTTTTACATTTCGAAACTCAGAAGAAATATCATTAAGAATTAACTTTTTACGAGCAATTCTGGTGAAATGATTATGAACTCTTTCCTACTTTGATGCTGAGCGGAAATCATTAAAAGTGCTTAAAAAGAACTCTCACATTAAAAGAATTGAGTGTCTTCTCGAGGGTAGAAATTAATTTGTGATAGTTTTCAATTTCCTCAGTTCTTTCCTATTTATTTACTCGCAGTTAAATCGCCGAACAGTTGTACTTACCTGAGGAAAAATTGAGTTGGAAAAAATGGCAGAAAATTCCGCCCATAACAGGAATTTAACCCAGTATCTCCAGATTTCTCGTCCGACGCCTTAACTAATAGGTAATAACCAAAAGCTGTAACTCTTTCTCTGAACCAACTCGCTCCTATGGGATCTCGAAATTTCGTATGCATATCAGTATCAGCTCATGCAGTATCTCCATTTCTAACGAAGGTTCCTTGTGTCGATCCGTTAATTGAATCGTCAGCCTCAAACAGGTAGTTAGGGAACCGTAACGTGCACCGCACAACTCGCCATCTCTGACCGTTTGCTAATCAGAACGGAGGCGCGGTAGGAGAGATGACGGATCAAGATAGCGCGTATACCTCAGCACGTGCGAAAATTAATGTTAAATTTTTTTCGAATGATTTGTAAGAATGGAAGATATTAGGGCCCATTTCACTAATAAAACCTTAGAGTAACTCCGGTGTCTCGTAGTTTAGTTGCTATCTAGGCGTAAAAGTCAACATGACATTTGAACTTTATTTCTCTCAAACTTGGTTTTAATTGTTGCTAAAATTGGCCGTAACGACTTGGTCATAGGTACTTACATTATTTTTGATATTTTGTTCTCTAGAGTTCGGGGTGTGAATTAACTAGGGCGTAAAATAATAAAACTTCCAACCAGGATTTGGCGAAGAAGGAGAATCCAAACTTGGAGAATTTCTCTCGCAACTTGGCTATATTATGTGATAGCAAATTCAATAATTCGGCTGCATGAAGAAAAATTATTTCTTCATTTTCGGCTTAGGACAACATATTTCCTCAAAAACTCCAATACCTAGTCATCCACCATACACGAGCCCCTAAGCATCCGCCTTCGGCGTAGCCACTATAACGACTCTTGCTATTAATGACGCTACGGCTCATTGACCTTAACCTTTGGCATCCGACTCACTCGCCCTCCGCTCCTATTCTACCGTTTCACCATCAAAATCCCATTAAGTGCTGATTTTACTCAACATTGACTTGAAGAGGCGTGCTAGGGGTCGGCACCCAAAGTGGGGGCTGAGGCTGGCCATCACGATCCCCCTCAACGGTAAGTCGATCAAAGAAACCTTTCCCTTAGCATCGTGGGATTGATTCTGATACGAACACCGCAACTAAACTGAAGCTTGAACGAGGGAATCCTAAAACTGACTTCAGCGAGCAGGTGATGGTACCTACCAACAGTGAGCAGGAACTAATAAAATTACTTTATGATCCTGGGATGATTTTTATGTCCACAAAGCGGGCAATGCTCGACATCAGCGGAAAAGAAGATTTAAGATGTAAGATTTAAGATGTGAGATGTGAGACGTAAGAAAATAAGGTGTCAGGTGTCCGGTGTCCCGTGTCTGGTGTCCCGTATCCGGTGTCCCATGTCCGGTGTCCCGTGTACGGTGTCCCGTGTCCGGCGTCTGGTGTCCGGTATCAGGGGTCAGGCGTAAGATCCTCTCCCTTTCCCTCTCGTTCTGCTACCACCCTGTCCTCCTCACAGGTCATACCGTATAACGGGTCGGGGTCGATGGTTACAGAATGCCGTCATTTAGCGGTATGCTACTCGCATAGGATGGAGACTATCGGATAGTCACTATTCTCGTATGGCAGTTAGGTAAGGGATTTATTTTCAATCAACCAGCGCTCTGTTGTTCAAACCTTCAACAATAGCGATTGAGTTCAGCAAATGATCTAGTTTTTATGAGGTCCGACTGTTTCGCCAAGCATCCGATAATTCCACCGGCCCTTAATGCAATATTGCTATCATACGAGAATCTGAATGAGCTCATTTCCTTCACGCTGTTCCTGGCGCTGATTGAATTTTAAACGTCGGCTATATCACGGGCCAGCCGATATGACGATGTAGCAGCGAGCTCGTTAAACATCGTACCGCGGGTATAGCCAGATTCATCAATAAAACAAACCAAGTAATAAGCTGGGAGATGTCTGCGTGAAATAACAGCGATGATGCGATCAACGTCGGTATCGTTGGCCGTGTTTACTGCACTCGCAACCCTACATAGTCAATTTCCTCAAAAAGCAGATGGAGTAAGTACATACCTGCTGTATTGAATAAACTGTTCACCCATCCCGTGATAATTTCTCGATGTTTCACCTGTTTTGAAATTAATGTTTCTGATACTAAAAAGGACTCAATTATCACCGGTGCCAATATCAGGATAGAAAAGTTTGAGCAGTGCCCCGACAAATTGGACTTGCCCAATACGTTTGTTGGAACTCGAGCCTCGCAGTCTGGCCTCAACGACATTACAATCGAAGGTAGAATCAAGGTTGGGCAAACTATTGTAGACCCAGCATCGGTAAGTTTTTGATCATAATATGATGATGTAGATATTATCTACAGATAACAATTATAATAATTATAATTGTAAATAATAATTATATAATAAACAATAATTATAAATTATTTATAGTTATTATAAAATGACACTTTTTAAAAACGTGATGAGTAGAAACAATAGCTTCTTAGGGTCAATTTCATCATCAGTAAAATTGTAGTTAAAACTAAATAAACAGTTTCGATGTCATAGATTCGTTCGTCATGAAATTAATAATAATACCTAACGTTCATAATTCAATTAGTAATTCAATTAGTTAAATCTTTATGCGCCTTTCGGCAGCTCAAAGTGACGATGCACAAATGCGCTTCCAAGGATGCGCCAGATACTTGCGAATACTTCTACACGTACTCGACAAATGAATTCTGCAAACTGGTCGGAATGGAAAATATGCCGTGGTCCAATTTTTGGCTACAAACGAATTTGCCTCGTTCGTGTCCGGTCAAACTAGTATGTTGATATGAAATATTTTAATAATTTTTACATCGAGTCACAAGAGAAACCCTGCAAAGTATTAGTTTATTAGTTCACTTTTGACTTGGAATCTGTATTTTTTTCGAGCGATTACAAAAGTTCATTTACGATATTGGAAAACCCAAGAATATTACCCGAATCTGGAAAATAATTGTTTTATAACTGTTGTTATTTATACATCAGGGCAATTACTCAATGAATGGCGCAAGGATTTCATTAGCCAACATGCCGAATGCTGCCTTCCTACACGGGTACTGGAAAGTCAGAAGTACCGGAAAATCAGGTGGAAAAACCTGGCACTGTGCAATTGCTGAGTTCGTGTTCGGACCGGAAGTGAAAAAGAGAAGACGAGGGAAACACCAAGGATGAATTTTGCAAGAATGAGGAAGTCGAAATCAGGGCTCTATCTACACCTATATTAACTAATGTTTTTTTTCTTTTGAAAAATAGATTAATTTTCAATCAAAAAATCAAAATTATATTCCTAAGAATCCGCCAACTGGGGACCAGAAACTGCAAAGATGGTTTTGTGTGATCAAACTGGAACTTAAGAATTTTTAGCGTTTATAGCGTGAAAATTTATGTTTCCGAAGTTCGTTCGGGAATTCACTTTTATCAAAAATCCGAACCAAGATAGTTCGAAAAATTGTCATTTTGGCTTGGAAAATTTCCATTTTGGCATAAAAAATTCTCAATTTGACTTAAAAAAGCAACATACACATGGGTCCGGGATACATGAGGTTTCCCGTGAGGTATAAACTGAACATGTTACTTGACCTTTGAAATTATTACTAAGTCTGAAATTTTAACGAATAAAATTTAAATTTATTTCTAAGGGACCGACAGAACGGTATTTTGAATGATCTAATTAATTAATTATAAAAGAGGCAGTAAAAATCATCCGTACCGATTGACCATGCTAATGAACTTTAAATTGGGTACAAATACGTTTTTAAAAGGGACGAACAAATGAGTTTTCGATCGCTGTACAAAATCATAATATGATTAGAGTATATTATACTCTACCTGCTGATATAAGGTAATACGTTCAGCGATTTTTTCTACCCACGGACTTTGGAGAGCGCTGTTAAATCTCTAGTTTAGTAATCCTGTCTAACCACTTTACTTTACCTCTCTAATTTTACGGATTCAACGACCAGTGGCCCCGGCAGCCGCAAGAAATCTCGTCTGCGGACTGCTAACATAATCCCGCCTCGGCTCGAGGGGGATAATTGCGTCGCACCCATCAGCAGGAAACATTCTGGATTGCCGTGTTTTTTGCACACAATGGTTTCAACGTTTTAGTACGCCATCCCTGTCCAATCCCTTCAGGGAGTTGCCCTACATTAAAGTCCTCTACCACGAACCAGCGGAAGATATGAAATGCGGAAAATGAGGTAAATAAATTAATAAGATTGGAAAGGCAATTATCGTTAATAAACCGCGATTATTTGAGGAAAAACAGCAATTCCGTTCACGCTCGAACCCTACAAGGGAATAGTCTGGATTTTCAACCCTGGGAATGTCTGAGTATTTCTTGATTTGCCAAGGCAGTTCAATCGGAAATGGAGCGCTGAGAATTTATTTGTTTTTGTGATTAGATTTTCTTTTATGTTTTCACTCCTACACTGACAAATTAAATTCAAGCATTATAAAAATCAATAATTGTCAGAAATTAATTTCATACATCGCAACCGCAAACCGCTCGGCCATAAAAATGTCAAAAAATTGTTTCAAGGACGGCGAAAAAATTGTCAGAAAAGTGTAAATTAGTTTGGAAGTTCAGGGAATATTTCGAGACGAATTTTTCATAAGAAATCGCCCTCTGAATTCCAATTTGATTTTCACGATACGGAATAAAGTGTTTTATAGGGTGTGGAAGTTTTGTCTTTTCGACTCCATTCTCAGATTCAGCTGTATTAAAAACCCCACATTATAAATGATAATATAAATATAATACAACTTAACTTTATTTATTTTAAGGGTGGGTCCTTCAATTCAGTTTATCCATAGAATATTAAATAAAATGTTCCATGGGTACGTCGTCATGGAAATCGTAGGCTAAATTTCCATGGAATTACTTATTCGGAGAATAATGATATTCGACAAATAAACTGAATTGATGAACCCTCCCTTAGGGTGGGTATGTAAAATGTGTTCTATATTCTTATTTCTCGAACTTATCGGGTCAAAACGTCACTGTTTATTCAAACGTCAGATTTCTTTCAAATCACAATGGCGCAGCAAGTGAGAAAGTTAAAGGGAAACTTGTTTGCCGAGGGACAAGTCTGGGATAGAGCCGCCGAGATGAAAAAAAGCTGTCGAACCCGCGACCGGCATAAGAAAACCGAGCGACAAGACAAGACCGACCCCTCATTACCATAACATTTGTTCCAGGCGAGCTGTCCGTGTCACCTGAACTGAGCAGCTCTTTCTTCAAGGTCCCTTCAGGTATAATATGATGTTATTATTACCTTCCCACCATACTTCGTCCTTACCTCAATGTCCAAATCTTTAGCAGTGCCGCCAATAGCGGGATAACACTGGTTGTAGGAAACAGGTTACAATTCCGGGTGATGTGACGTGAAATATGCTTTTCCTCAGCCAACCTAACGACGCCATTTTTTGAATTGTAAATTAATAAATTTTTCATTACATTTATGAAAAAAGTGGCTATGCCGTCATGGTAATTTACCCAGAGGCTCATGACGAAAGTGTTGAATGCAAATTGACCGATTTCGCAATGCATTAAAAATTGGACGAGGGGTTTGAAAGAAGAGGGCTAAATTTTATTCTACCATTAAACCTCAAGTTGTACGCAGCAGAGGTAAAGTGCACTTCCTTCCCCTGATGGCGCCTATCACCTTTTTAATATTTGAGCACCCACTTAACTACGACTTTTCCTCTTCTTACGCCAGCCGATGCCAGCTCGTAGGCTTTTTACGCTGCCCCATTTTCCTGTCATGTTTATCGTATCACTTGGTATTTTTTAAAAAGTTGTTCAATATTTTACGGAATTTTCGCAACGCCGATGTTTACGAGCTTCCCTCATAGTGTGCTGGTCTTATAGAAACGTAAATACTTGAGTAAGTATTGCTGACAGGTTAGATTTTCTATATCCTCTCATATTTTTGAGTGGATCTCGCAGATCAGCGTCAACTGCATCCATGAACCGCAGGAATAAATTTCCTTTGGGGAAATTTTCTGAGAGCGTTTGCTGCAGCATCGCTGGAGCATTGATAAATAATTATCATTGCCTAATTTTTACTTCTACATTCTGTGTGTCCGTCTGTAAACTCTCACAAAAATTGCCATATATCTCCCTCGATCACCAACTCGGAACCGTTGTTGGTGCCTCTCGTACTCATAATTTTCTTTTGGCTCCGATGATGTCGTCAATGTGCGATTAACGCTCTTTCCGAACGTTATTTTCGGTAAGACGGAAAAACTTCATATTGGATAATCCCGACAACGGCGACAAAAGAAAAACGAGGATAATGCTCGGGCCTGTCCCTGAATGCATTATGTAAGCAACCCTTCCCACCCCTGGCCCTCAAAAACCTTTCGGCCCCTTCAGTTTTTTCTCAGTGACGGATGCATAATTCAATATTTACAAATTATTCTAGGACATAAATATGTAATGGGGTATCGAGACGAACTGCTTTCAAGTATTCGTTTATCCCATCGAAGGATGAAGTTTGTATTTATTTTTTCAAACATCTTGACTTCCTCACTTTTGATAATTTTTATACGTTTTGAAATGCCGTACCACTTTTCAAAGACTTCTACAGTTTTATTTGACAAAGCCCAGTTTTTTCGAGGAAGATTTTTGTATTTCGAGTTTTGAAAATCATTGAATTTACTTTGAATAATACACCCTGGTGCATTGATGTGGCACAGAGAGTAAACATGATTTCACGTTTTACCTAAAAACTGCCAAATTGTTAGATGTGTGAAGCGGGTTCTTACACGACGAAATGCTTCAACGGACTATTTTTAATGTTTGATTTCTCAGCCCAAGTTTTTGATGATTAAAGGTATGGATGGTCGACCATTTTTGATTCATTTCGGAGAAAAAGGAGATAAGGAATGCCATAATACACAGAAACATCAGAAAATGTGGAATTGAATTGGACAATACAGGTCAGTAACGGAGAAGGCACCTAAACGGATCAGAGTGAATAAGGTTTGCACCGTTTTACATTTGCGGCGAATGTATCCGATCAGAAGAAAAAGGTTGGTAACTTCTCGAGATAAGAAGAGAGGAGTAGGTGCCTACCTTAAAAGACAGCTTGCTACCCGAGCGACAGACGGGAATAAATTCTACTGACACGATCCCTTGGAAAAGAAGAAGACAAATGCGATAGAATATGAAATTCACGAGTGAGAGGCAACCCTGTTCAACGTAACTTCTTATTTTCCAGTCGAAACAAGAGAGCAATGGAAATAACAAACGGCTATAAAAAATTAGTTGGTAGATACTGCATGTTATCCCGTTGGCAGAGTTGGGCATATTAGGTAATTTCCTATTTGATCCTCTTCATCGCTCTTTCCAATGGTATCCTCGTTTTTGTGATTACTCCAATTTTTAAGACTATGGCCATTTAAAAACGCGAAACAAAACTTCTCTCTTACCCATTTCATTTTGACTCTATAATTCCGAATTCGACTAAAGGTGACTCATGTCATTTTATAGTCATATTGGCACTGATCTACTCAGCAGCGTTCTTTCTCAGCATATTAATCTAATAATCGAGCTCCTTCACATACTTAATAGGTGTTATACGTTCAGCTCGAGTCTAATTTTGCTGCTTTGAGCCCAGGCTGAAGTGACTCCAAGCGATGTAACATGCTTTCACGACGTAAAGTGATCTACCGCGACTTGTCTGCCTGAAACAGACAGTTTTAGATGCCAGGCAAACGAGGAACGTGAGATGGAAGATATCTCCTTCCCAGCGAAACACTTGCGGCAATGACTCGATGGCTGTGGCTGTCTATGCTCTCTGTCTGTCACTTACAAGCACCGGCCCCCTTCCAAAGGTCATTAGTTACACGCTAACAGATGCGGTTTGCTATTGCTACTATTGACTCCCCACTCGGATGTCTGCTGTGTTGAGGCGAAGGTGATGAAACGCAAGCTTTCGTCTCCTCCTTTGGGATCTTCCGGAAAACGAGGCTTTTTCTGTTATTGCTGGATATGGGAATAAAATTTATTATTATCTTAACCAATAGACTACCAGGGGTCCGTCTGTCGAATTATTAATTTCCCGATGGCTTGAATTAGAGGCTCAGTGTTGGTTTTTCTGCCGACTAAACTTTGTTGTCCCATATTTACATGGCAAAATGATATTAGATTGAACTATCTGCTCTGATTATATCCTCGTGATCCGTGCGAGGAATTGAGCGTAAAATAAACGATCTCAAGCTCTCTTGACTTTGCTAATGGTACTTGAGGCTACCTCAGCCAACGAGCAACTTTCCACTCGAGGCGATCAACGTAAATATTCCTAGAGGAGAGCATTAATCTATGAAAAGGGTCCCTCTAGTGAGGATGAAGGTGAAGTTCCGTACAGCTCAATACGTCTTGCCTTGCGCCACTGGCAGTTTTGTTGGGCGCGGTGAATGATTAGAATTAGGAACGCGTACTGGGACCCTTTCTCACCTCTGGGCTCCATCTCCTTTCAGTCCCTTCGCTTGGCCCTTGGATTGGTAGGTAGCCCTGTTAGCCCTCACGGGAGAAGATGGCTCAACCTCCTTAACAAGATTACGAAGGACTCAAGTCGGGATGCGATGCCGTGGCCGACTGGGACTTGCCGCTTCTACTTCTGGAAACCGCGAGCAAAAAACATCCCCTTCGCTCGACCTCCCTCTCGAGTGATGGGCCGAATTCATCTTATTAGGACTGGAAAACCGGGAAACGTCTCTTGTCAACAATCCTCGAGCGATGGCCTCGACCAAATTAGCGTGAAATACCTCGGCAGAGAGGTTGAGGCAGCGAGTCTAAAATTTTCGATAAATTATATCGTTGAAATGGAATCATGGCGATTCAGGCCATAAAATATCTAAGTTTTTGTACAGAAAAAAAAATAGAATTTTCAGGAGTCAATTCCAAAGTGAAGATCGAAATTTTGGCCCTCGTTGGGCGTTGCTCGGTAGTTGTTTTCCTTATTTCAAAAAACTGAGCCACCGCTGAAATTATAATATTTTATAGTTCCAAGTAATATTTTATAGTTTGCCAAATATCTAATGTCTGAAGCGGCCTCAAGCGATGAATTTCTATTTATAGAGAAGCCAACAATGATGAGACTGGTCATCTTGCAAATTGGTGATAAGGGCCAATATTCTACCAGGCAAGGGTAATTGGCCAAAACAGTGACAGGGCGGAACAGAATACGGCAGAGCGTAGAGCTAACAAGATCATAAATATGTCTTATCGTGAAAAGACCTAATGAAAGCAGGGACGAGGACTAGCCCGAGGGAAGGCTGCCCATCAAACAGTGAGGTCGAACCTCAAGCTAGAGATCTGATGGTGATAGTAAAGGTGATGATGAAAATAAGATGCCAATATACGATGTCCGTATGTTTGGTTTAAAGAATCAAGTAAACAGATAAATAAGATAAGAAGATAAATGCTGATAACAGCAATTATCTTTCTCAAATCGTTTCCAAAATACGTTTTTGAGAATTTTCCGGAGAAACCACGACATTTTATTGAACAGGTGAAACCCCGTTATTAGGAACCCATTTGGAAAACCCCACTGGAAATCCTTTTTGTCAAAGAAAAATCACATTTTCCTGAAAACCATATACTTTTTCAAAAATCCTACACGTTTTTTTTAGAAAACCAACACAGTTCTTCAGAAACCCATTCTTTTTAGAAAACAACTTGAAAAATGAGTTTCTGACTCAAGATCGAACTTACAATCAAACTCACAATGAAACAGAAACTCAAACTCGGAGTCAAACTCACAATGAATAAGAAACTCAGACTAATAATCAAACTCGAAGTCAAACTCACAATAAACCAGAGACTCAATCACAAAGTCAAACTCACAATAAATCATAAGCTCAAAATCATAGTCGAACTCACAACTAAACAGATACTCGAACTCATAATCAAACTCGAAAACCAACTCACAATGAAACAGAAACTCAATCTCATAATCGAACTCGAAGTCAAAATCACAATGAAACAGAAACTCAATCTCATAATCAAACTCGAAGTCAAACTAACAATAACACAGAAACTCAAACTCATAATCAAACTTGAAGTCAAACTCAGAATGAATCAGTGACTCGTAATCGAAATCGAAGTCAAACTCACGATTAATCAAAACCGCAAATTCATAGTCAAACTCACAATGAAACAGAAACTCAAACTCATATTCGAAATCGAAGTCAAACACACAATGAAGCAGAAACTCAAACTCATAATCAATCTTGAAGTCAAACTCAAAATGAAACCGAAACTCAAACTCATATTCGAAATCGAAGTCAAACTCACAATGAAACCGAAACTCAATCTCATAATCGAACTCGAAGTCAAACTCACAATGAAACAGAAACTCAATCTCATAATCAAACTCGAAGTTAAACTAACAATGACACAGAAACTCAAACTCATAATCAAACTTGAAGTCAAACTCACAATGAAACATTAACTCAAACTCATAATCAAACTCGAAGTCAAACTCACAATGAAACCGAAACTCAATCTCATAATCGAACTCGAAGTCAAACTCACAATGAAACAGAAACTCAATCTCATAATCAAACTCGAAGTTAAACTAACAATGACACAGAAACTCAAACTCATAATCAAACTTGAAGTCAAACTCACAATGAAACCGAAAGTCAAACTCATAATCAAACTCGAAGTCAAACTCACAATGAAACAGAAACTCAAACTCATAATCAATCTCGATGCCAAACTCACGATGAAACAGAAACTCAAATCCAAAGTCAGACTCGAAGACAAACTCATAATCAAACTTGAAGTCAAACTCAGAATGAAACAGAAACTGAAACTCATACTGAAACTCGAAGTCGAAATGAAACAGAAACTCAAACTCGAAGTCGAAATCACAATAAAACACACACTCAAACTTAAAACCAAACTTACAATGAAACTGAAACTCAAACCCTTCATCGAACTCGAAGTGAAAATCACAATGAAACAAAAACTCATAATACTGTGAGTTTGACAATGAGTTCGAGTTTCAGTTTCATTGTGAGTTTGACTATGAATTTGAGGTATCGTTTCATCGTGAGTTTAACTTCGATTTCGACTACGAGTCGAAATTCATTCATTTTGAGTTTGACTTCGAGTTTGAGTTTCAGTTTGATCAAACTTAACGTTTCGGTTACGAACGAAGTTAACGTATCGGTTTTAGTTTGATTTCGACTTCGAGTTTGAGTTTCTGTTTCATTGTAAGTTTGACTTCGAGTTTGAGTATGAGTTTGAGGTTTTGTTTCATTGTGAGTTTGACTTCGACTTTGATTATGAGTTTCAGTTTCGGTTTCATTGTGAGTTTGACTTCGATTTCGATTATGAGTTTGAGTTTCGGTTTCATTGTGAGTTTGACTTCGAGTTCGAGTACGAGTTCGAGTTTCTGTATCATTGCGAGTTTGACTTAGAGTTTGATTATGAGTTTGACTTTCTGTTTCATTGCGAGTTTGACTTAGAGTTTGATTATGAGATTGAGTTTCTGTTTCATTGTGAGTTTGACTTCGATTCCGATTATGAGTTTGAGTTTCGGTTTCATTGTGAGTTTGACTTCGATTTCGATTATGAGTTTCAGTTTCGGTTTCATTGTGAGTTTGACTTCGATTTCGAATATGAGTTTGAGTTTCGGTTTCATTGTGAGTTTGACTTCGATTTCGATTATGATTTGAAGTTTCAGTTTCATTGTGAGTTTGACTTCGATTTCGCTAATGAGTTTGAGTTTCGGTTTCATTGTGAGTTTGACTTCGATTTCGATTATGAGTTGAAGTTTCAGTTTCATTGTGAGTTTGACTTCGATTTCGAATATGAGTTTGAGTTTCGGTTTCATTGTGAGTTTGACTTCGATTTCGAATATGAGTTTGAGTTTCGGTTTCATTTTGAGTTTGACTTCAAGATTGATTATGAGTTTGAGTTTCTGCTTCATTGTGTGTTTGACTTCGATTTCGAATATGAGTTTGAGTTTCTGTTTCATTGTGAGTTTGACTTCAAGATCGATTCGATCTTCGAGGTTTTAGTTTCTGTTTGATTCTGAGTTTGACCTTCAGTTTCATTGTGAGTTTGACTATGAATTTGCGGTTTTGATTAATCGTGAGTTTGACTTCGATTTCGATTACGAGTCACTGATTCATTCTGAGTTTGACTTCGAGTTCGAGTACGAGTTCGAGTTTCTGTATCATTGCGAGTTTGACTTAGAGTTTGATTATGAGTTTGACTTTCTGTTTCATTGCGAGTTTGACTTAGAGTTTGATTATGAGATTGAGTTTCTGTTTCATTGTGAGTTTGACTTCGATTCCGATTATGAGTTGGACTTTCTGTTTCATTGCGAGTTTGACTTCGAGTTTGATTATGAGTTTGAGTTTCTGTTCCATTGTGAGTTTGGCTCACCGTTTGATTATGATTTCGAGTTTCTGTGTCATTGTGAGTTTGACTTCGAGTTTGATTATGTGTTTGACTGTTTGTTTCGTTGTGAGTTTGACATCGATTTCTACTACGAGATACTGATTCATTTTGAGTTTGATTATGAAACTTCGATTCCGAGTATCTGATTCTTTTTGAGTTCGAGTTTCATTGTGAGTTTGGTCGTAAGTTTGAGTGTCTGTTTCATTTTTAGTTTGATTATGAGTTTGAGTTTCTGTTTCATCGTGAGTTCGACTCCCAGTTTGATTATCAGTTTGATTTACTGTTTCACTTTGAGTTTGACTTTTTGTCAGAGTATGAGTTTGAGTTTCTGTTTCAATGTGATTTGCCCCTTTAGCCCCTACCACTCTCCTGGGTACGGGCCTGGCCTCTATGGGATGTAAAGGATAGACTTTTACCAATGATTTCGCGCAAATGAACACTGGTTATAGTTCATGTTAAATAGAGGAATCTACTACTAATTTGCGGGTGTAATCTCGTGGCTTATTAAATTTCAACAGAGCTCGCTGCTTTGCCAGTTTACTAGTTCCGCGGCGGATTCCAAGCCCCCGCACCCGCGCCACCTCGCACCCCGCCAAGATTACATCAGTCAAGATGGCTCGGGAAAACCGTGGAATCATGAACTTACGGTTGAAATCTTGAATGTTATGCGGAACAGTTGTCGGTACCGAGATGGCAGGCGGACGTGTTGCTGGAAAGGCAGGGAATCAAGCTGCCTTACTTCCAACTGAACGGAGTAAAGGATAAAGGCGAGGCATGCTATCCACGTCACACCTGACACCAGATATGAATCAGTTTTGCCTTCTGCCAGCCAACCCCACACTTACATCTCTCATGCTCAAACGCTGAAGTCTTGTCAGGCATTGCTTCGGCTCGAATGCGCCAGAGCAACACTCTATTATGAAGTTGTAGTCTGAAACTTGATATCTCCCCTCAATTTAACCTCCTAACCTTGCCTAATCCACCGCTACACGCAACATCCTCCGTCTGCTGCCGAGTGCCGGCTAAAACAGCGATCTGCCAACCTCCATATCAGCGGATGTTGGCGTTTCCTCGGCACACCAATAAGGCCCACGCTCGTATCCGTTTCCCTAATCAGGCCCCAATTATCTCTTACACTGTTGATGCGAGGTGGTTCGCTCAAAACAACTTGCTGCATTGGGAATATCACAAAAACCCAGCTAAGTACTACAAGGTGATAGGTACAGCAGTGCTGCTCTACTAATTGCCTTTGAAGAAAAAGGTATGGCAATTGTCAAAAAAAGTAAAAGTCGGCTCGAAGGTCATTATTTTTAAATTTTTTCCTCAACCCGAACTTCAATAATTCACATTACTTCATAGATGCAGCCACTCATAGATTGTGCCAATCTATCGATTAAATTTTTATAGCCTAGAAAACTTGACCGATTCAGTGGAAAATGTTGGCAGTTGGAACTTCAAATGATTTAATGTCATTACTCATTACATTTACCTGTGACGCGAAAATAATCGTAAGCAGGAAGGTTCTATCAAAATCTTTTGTCAAGTCTTGGATGAAGGAAGATTTTACTCATTGAAGTATTCAGTGGGACTTGCTACCGTCGAATGGAAACGAGGTCACGACTCGGTGACCGGAGAACGTCAAAAGCAACGGAAAGTCAGGCGGCTGAGCTAGGACAGCAAAAAATCATCCCCCAACTGCGCCTCTTTAACCCGAGCAAGAAACGCGCCTCGGCGGGCGTTACAGTTGTCTGCTGAGAGCGAGGGGCTGGGCAATTTGCATAAAATAGTTAGCGACAGGCGTAAGAAATGAGCGGCGTTAGAGGCAATTAGAATTACCCGAGGTGGAGCCTCGCTGCTGAAGATAGGGCGACGAGCCAGGTTCGTGATACTGCATCAATGTTGAGTCTGTCATCATGATGTACGAGGTCGCACCGACCCTCCATACGTTCTTTTCCTTGGAAGCTTAATGGTTTAGGGAAGCTTCGCAGGGTTATAAACTTAACCGCGAGAAGGTGTTAAAGGGTTATAGAATTTTGCCCTGCCCGCGGGGCGCAATAAGAAAGAATGAGAGAAACAGTCGTGCCCGCTCCCTTATGGCGCGCACGTAGGGTAGCGAGTTATAAGAGTATGTTTGTCGCGAGTGCTCCGACCCCAGGGCCATTTAACCTTCTTAGGGCGTGACGTAGTGGCTGTATAAACACACTCGGTGCCCGTCAACCGCCCGTATCTACGACCCTCTTCGTTGCAGATAAGTATAATCAAGAGGATCTTTTCTCCATGTTCGAGCTAAGGCAAAAGCCCTTGTAAATCTGATCTGGCGAAATGTAAAATAGGTATTTCTGCAGAGGGTACCTACCCGAATTCGTCCGAAAAGATAATCTTGACTGGAAAAACTCTGGGTTTTTAAATGTGTTTTAGCGAGCTGGGGGCATATTCCGTAAAATTGAAGCAATATGTCTTGGCAGTCGCTATCGACTCATTACCCAAATTGTCATATGTTGTCATTAGGTAGGTATGCCATGGCAAATCGATATTGCTTTAAAATTACCGTAGGCATTCTACCGGCTGTGCACGACAAGCTGTTTGCTCATGGACATGGATCGAGCATTTTGACTGGCTCACTAATACTTCAAAAAATTCACTACCATTAACACCGTAGTCTATCGTCAGCGTCAACCATCCTAGTCCATCCAACGAAAATGCACGGCGAGTCTCACGTCCTCCCTCTTCATCTTCACCACTCTCTTCTTCTTTCTCCTACTCCTCCCTTTTCATTACTAGATCCGAGGCTTTGCCTGACGATTTTGTTGTTGTTTTTCAGAAATGATTAATGGTAAAGAGTTGAGAATAGTGTGACAGTAAATTAGCCTGTAGGTAGGTAATTAGTAGGTAGGTCGCGTTTTTTTCTCATTTTGACCATGAGGCGCAGATGTTCCTGTCAGTAGCCACCCCTGATACATAGGTCGATAGGTGGGATAGCAAACCTGCATTTAACGATAATATTATTCTCACTTTAATCAAACCCAAATTCAGTTGCAGGATTTTTTTTACCATGAAAGCAAAATAGTGACTGAAGAAGTGATGCGCTTGATGTTATATCAAGGACCATCAGTTAGGACGCACTTCGACCTGCGGTAGTTTTTCAGGTATCCCAGGAACTGAATACGGGAAACGCGTCGGACACGGTAAAATGAGGCCAACTTGGAGTGGGAAATGCGGCCAACACGCAGTTGGAATAGCAAAGCTTGAAAGGATTGGCCGGATCACCTCAATCCTATCTCTGCTTATCCTTCTGAAAGAGGAGCTTTTACCCGTCCCTCGACTTTCTGGAAGGGAGTCCATTTCAATTGTTAATAGAAGGGCTCAGTATGAAAGATGCGCGGAGAGCCGGTGCCTTCCAAGTGGTTGAAGGGGAGGGGGTTGGTCCGCAAGAATCCACATTATGCATGTCAGTACACACTTGTATACCTATCCCTCTCAACCTAACTGACCACTAGTTTTCTGTATGAATGCGCTTCCTGACTTGAATGAATCTTTTGGATATTTACATTCCTAATAGCTAAACGTCTTTTGCCTTTTTGTTCGAACAACAATCATGAAACGAGCACAGAACATAGAACAGTTTCCCAATTGTTGTGGTTGAATATTGATTGGAAATTAAACACGCGTTTGAATAGAACTGGTACGAATACAATTTATTGAATAAGTAATTGGAGACAATACAAACAAAGGATTGTGTGAACGACAACTCGAATAACAGATGACTGGATGACAGTGTTGCCAATCTTGAAGGATACAACAATTCTCCCACGCTTGAATTTATACATTAAAATTTGAACAAAATTGATCAGCTTGAAGACAAAGTGATTCAGGATGTCACATAGTCTCGTAGATAGTTCGGAGCTGAACGGACTCTACCAGATCGTCGAAGTTCAGGTTGAAGAGGTTGATTTGAGACGACTGGTTGATTCTGAAGACTGGAGTTGTCACCATTATCCGGATTCCGTTGAGGCTGGTGATGCGTTGGGTAGAACTCAACATCTTCATAGAGCCTTCCTTGAGGTGTAGTTGGAGGATGATTGTCCGGAGCTTCAACATTGTCGTTGAAGGTTACAGATTTCCGATTGACATCTGTACGTCGAAGCTGATTGATATGTCTCTTGACGACACCATTGGGTTGTTCATCAAGGCGAATCAGGTAGTGGAGTCTTCCCAGCTTTCTCACTACGCTGCCGAATTTCCACAAGTTTGAATTCCTCTGGAAGTATCTCGCTTGAACTCTGTCTCCCACGCTTAATTGTCTTGCGTGGAAATCATAAACGAGATTTTTGGAATGCTTCAATGGTCGAAGAGCATCCAATTCACATCGAACTTTTCGTCCTAAATAATTTTCAGCAGGAGTTGAATTGTTTGCAAGTGGAGTCATTCGATATCGGAACAATATTTCACGTATTTTTGACTGCATTGGAGCTGGATCTTCAGACATAGCTTTGAGTCTGGATTTCAGAGTGTACACATTTCTCTCAGCTAATCCATTTGTAGCCGGATGCCCAGGAGCTATCAGCTTTTGGAAGATTCCTTTTGCTGAGCAGAATGTTTTGAATTGGTCACTCACGAAGATTGATGCGTTATTGGACACCATCACGTATGGATAGCCGTGTACTGAGAATATTTCCAAAAGCATTTCGATAGTCGAAGTTGATGTAGGAGCTGTGCGGCAAATTTTTATCTCAGCCCATCGAGATTTGGAATCCATAACGATGAGAAACCAAAACCCTTGAAACGGTCCCGCATAATCAATGTGGATACGATCCCAATTATTCTGCGGTTCGTCCCATGGGTGTACTTGAGCTTTTGGTGGGCTGGACTTCATCTTCGCGCAAGGCTCGCAGGATCTTGAAAGATGTTCAATGTCGTTGTCTATGCCCTTCCAATACACATAGCGGCGGGCGAGCTGTTTCATCTTGCTTATGCCAATGTGTGTTCGATGAAGCTCTTGAAGAACTGCGTTTCTTAAGATTTTTGGGACAATAACTCGTTGTCCTTTGAAGAGGATGCCGTTGTCAAGTGTGTATTCGAGAGCAAGTTCAGGATCGGTTTCTATTTTAGCTTTAATGTCCATCAGTTCAACATCGGCAACCGTTTCTTTGCGAATTGAATCTGAATTGAGGATTTCCGTAGAAATTTGATTGATGGAGTTCATGCAGACATCTTGAACCTCGTCGTTAATTGAAATATCTCCAGATGACGAACGTTGATTAACTGGAGCACGAGAAAAACAATCTGCATTGACATTAGACTCTCCATCTTTGAAAACAACTTCGTAGTCGAAAGCAGAAAGAAACGTGGCATATCGGAGCAGCCTACTGGAGGTCATTGGTGGAATTTTGGAATGCTGATGAAAAATCCGAGTTAAGGGTTTGTTGTCTGTGCACAACTTGAAGTGCCTTCCATACAGGTAATTGAAGAAATGATCAACTGCAAAAACTATTGCGAGAGCTTCTCTATCTAATTGAGAATAGTTCTGCTCTGATGGGGTCAATGACCTGGACGCAAATGCGATAGGTTTTTCGACACCATTGATCATATGGGATAGAACGCCTGAAATCCCAACTGGACTTGCATCACAGGCTAGTAGAAGTGGCATTGAAGGATCATACGGGATTAAGGTACGATCACTCGAAAGTTCGTTTTTGAGCCTTATAAACGCGGATTCACAAGCTGCTGACCAGTAAAATTTTGAATCTTTCCTGAGTAGTTGTCGGAGAGGATAAGTAATCGAAGAGAGATTTGGCAGGAATCTGGAATAGTACGTTGTCATGCCCAGAAATCGGCGGATTTCTTCTTGGCTGGATGGTCGAGGCATGTCAACCAGAGCTCTGACTTTTTCTGGATTCATAGAAATTCGGTTGAATTGAACAAGGTATCCAAGGTATTCAATTTTTTCTTGGAAGAGGGAGCATTTCTTTTTATTTAAATGCAAATCGAATTTTTCCAACCTTTGAAGACACAGATCTAAATTTGTTGAACATTCTTCTTTAGTTTCGCCGTGGACCAAGATATCGTCGAAGTATGATAAAGTTTTGGGTAAGCCCTGCAAAACCTGATCAAGTATGCGGTTGAACTCACTTGGGGCAGTTTTTATCCCGAAAGACAATCGGTTCATTTTGTACGTCCCCCTATGTGTTGAAATGGTCTGGATTACGCTGCTTTCTTCATCTACTGGAATGTGCAGGTATGCCTTGAAAAGATCCAGTCGGCAGAAGTATCTAGAATTTTGAAGACTGTTGAGAATTTCGTCAATACGCTTGATAGGGTAGTTCGAATTGACAAGTTGGGGGTTGACGCCTATTTTATAATCGACGCATAGTCTCACATTTCCATCTGGTTTTGGAATAACTACTAACGGAGATCCCCAATCACTGGTGGTTGATTTTGTGATTATCCCCTGAGCCTCGAGATCATCTAGTTCCCTATCAACCTTATCACGGAGGGCGTAAGGCAATTCCCTTTCTTTGAAAAACACAGGCTTGGCGCGTTCTCGCAGTTGAAGAGACACAGTGAAGTTCGGAACACGACCTACCTTTTCTTGAAAAATGTTTGGAAACTTGGAGCATAGTCTGTCGATAGAGTTGAGCTGCTGGATGTGAAAAATTGACGAATTCGAAGTACTGGATGGTTCAATGTCTTGAAGATTTATGCCCAAATGGCGTATCCAAAGTCTGCCTAGGAGAGCATCAAAATCGTCTGAGACCACATACATTTCTTCTTTTGAAACTTTGTTTTTATACTGCACGGAAACGGCAACCTTCCCATCTGGTACGAATATGTTTCCTGTATACGAGCGGAAAGCGACTGTGGAAGGTTGAATCGAATTTTGAAGACGTAGTTTATTGAATTGCTGTCTAGGAATGAAGGTAAACGCAGCGCCGGAGTCGACTTCAAATTTAAAATTTTGGCCTTCGATTGAAACTGTCACAAAATATTTTTCAACATCTGGAGGCGGAATTTTGTTCTGTTGAAAAATGTCGACGATTTTATTCACTCCATATCTCTGAAAAACATCATCAGAGACGTTGTTTGTGGAGTCAATTTGGTGTGAACGTGTGGTTGAGCGTGCATTCGAATTTTTACGATCCTCCATTATCGAACGAATACAAACTTTTCGTACATGACCATGTTTATTACAAGCAGAACAGTGTAAGTTTGAAGGCTTAGTGTTACAGTCGCGTACCAAATGATTATCACGACCACATCGAATACAGAGATTTTTGAGTCCTAGCTTGTCATAGTCAAGTCTGGATGAGGAGCTCGAGCGACGATGATTATCGCTTTTAGGCCTCGAAACTGAACGCGAACGGAAACGGTGAGTATCGCGAGATATTGACCTCGAGCGCGAATATATTTTGTTGACTGGCTCATTTGAAACGTGAGCAGGATCGTTCGAAATTTTACGACAGTCGGTTTTGGAAGCTTCTAAAGCTAGAGCTTTCTTAACAATTTCGTTGAAGCTGAGAACGTCAGACTGTAATATTTGTTCCCTTATCGAGTTATCAACAATTCCTCGAACAAATTGTGCCCGGAGAAACACATCTGAGATAGATGTCTGACAGTCGCAGGGAGATATAAAATCACAGTCAAGTGACTTTTGCCGTAACAAAGCCACAAAATCGGCGATTGATTGATTTTCCTGTTGGTATGTTGACAGAAAAATATGCTGCGATACAAGAACGTTCTTTTTAGGACACAAATGACATTCGAAAGTTGAAATTAGGTCATCGTAAGGGACATCGATCGGCTGTTTTGGAGCAACAAGAGCTGATATCATGTTGAAGTACGTAGCGCCTATTGAATTTAGTAGGACTTGAGCGCAACGATTTTTATCTTCGAGTACGCCTTTCAAACTGAGATAATTTTCGAAACGTTGACGGTAGTATTTGAATGATTCCTTATTTGGGTCGAAATTTTCAAAAGGTTGAAGGAAAGTAACGTTGACTGGTGGATTCGAAGTAGGAGGCGATGGATCAACGTCATCTTGCGGCAAAGGACGGTTCATCAGGGTTTGAAAAAGTTGCATCTGTTGCTGTTGAAATGCTGCCATGAATTCGGCAAACTGACTCGCATCCATTTTGACAAAAGGTGTAGAATATTGAAAGTGATGATTGTGCGATCGAAGAGGTTGAAGTTATTTCGAAATTTGAAGCATGTAGTCGAAATACGTACGCACCTTTGTCAGGAAAAAAATGGACGGTCGAGACCCAACGTCGAGACGAGCGACGCAACACGATGATAACGACGCGAACACGGAAACTTCGCAAACAGTTAGAAATCGCACGTACCGGAATTCACCTCGTCGCCAAATTGTTGTGGTTGAATATTGATTGGAAATTAAACACGCGTTTGAATAGAACTGGTACGAATACAATTTATTGAATAAGTAATTGGAGACAATACAAACAAAGGATTGTGTGAACGACAACTCGAATAACAGATGACTGGATGACAGTGTTGCCAATCTTGAAGGATACAACACCAATGTAAGTAGTTTGTCTTGAGTTCCAAAAATTTTTGATTTTGTGAAATGCGAGGGCAAGAGGACGTCCTCCTCTTAAAATAGTTTATTTCAGCTCGGGCGCTGTCGGCCTTTGGGCCCTCTTCAGGAGGAGGATATCTGATGACCTCGCATCACACAAAATAACCCTTTGTTTTAATCGCCACAATTTATTGACCGAATTCCTTAAAATATTATAAAAAAAAAAAATAATAATTTCAAGTTGAAGTAATATACCTTGATCGAGCATACCCTGAGGGGTTGTGAGGTTCAAGCGTTCCACGAAACGGGGGCCGTGCATTAGAGAGGTTTAAAACCGAGGTAGTTTGTGCGAATTCGCCTAATCCTCTCGAATAGTCGTCAACCCCGAAAATCGTTTTCGTACCGGCACCCTAAAGGCTTTTGTCGAAAGTTGAAGTCGGAAAATAAAAACACGTTCAGGTAGAAAGGAAATGAAAGTGAACGAGCCAAAAGTAAGGCAAGTTGGGTTGTGATTGCTGGCGAATGGAGAGGGACATACTAGTGGGGATGCTTTTGGATGGAATATACCTGCTCGAGCCTGGGTAAATGGTCGACTGCGAGATCCAATAAACTGAAGGAACGTTGAATGGCGAGGGAGGATGGTACTGGTACAATCAACTTGAGAGCCACACCTCTCGCGTCGCTTTCACCACCGGCCGTTGAAAGTTGAGCCCAAATAAAAACCTGGTTTTAAGATCAAGAAGAAAGTTCACTTTCAATTACAACGCCATCATCAAAATGATATTCTACGACTATTTCTGCGTTACAGACAATCGATTTTTGTTTTCGCAAATCTCTGTTGCCCCGAAGGTCGACCAAGGTTAAGGTCTATAGCAGAGCTTGCACCGTTGGATGGATAACCCCTCAATACTCAAATTTCTTGAACTAGTTCTGTTGGCATTTCGATTATCCCTAGTATTTCCAAAATATTTGATTTTTTCTGGCCACGGAAATGAATTTGAGCTATTTGTTCATAAAATAAAATGTTGAACAGTAGTGAATTCTCAGTTAGAAACAGGGCAATTAGTACCAAGGAAATTCGTAACTTAAGAACCATAGACATGAGTATGCTAGTTCTTGAGTAACGATTGTCAAGCTTGCCCCATGAGACCTCGCCACTGATGTTGAAATATATCGACGATGAAACTGCAATACTGCCCAATTCAAAGCATCGTGTCTTTTGGGGGCGTCTGGGTTGCCTACTTCTCAAAATTTGGATTGGTGGCAACTTGGCAAACGAATTGGGCAGTATTGATTCTTCACCGTCGATATCTATCATCATTGCCACCGAAGTTCATCAATATTCATTATTTTCTAAACAACTTCTATTATCGCATTTTACGGTATTTTACGGAGTACCCAGCTCTTCTCTGGCAGTCGATCCATCCGCACAATGAGGGCCGTGGAGCATTCCAGTGTGGTCTAATAGGTAACCCTTTGATGCCTCAAGTTGAGGCTCGGACATTGTGTGGTGGGAGGGATCCATAACGAGCACAAAGGGATCGACTGGTACCCTAAGTGAGGTTAGCTGGCTCCAAATGCAGCTCAAGTCCACTCAAGGGTCCTAAGTGATCATTAACTTCTCCAACGGCTACCGAGCCCAGCGAGTGCTCGTGTCATTTCAAGCAAAGTGAAATTGATTCTGACCGTTGAAGGTATGCCGTACGTGTGTACGCAGCGGAGTCCTTAGTAAGGACGAATAAAAACTCAATTTTAACTCGTTTTTTTTTTGTCGTTGAGCAGTGTACCTAATTTTTAAATATCCTGCCAATTCGAGTATAGCAATTTGTTTTGGCAGCTCAAGTAAATGATTCTATAACGCTGAATTTGGCTCCACTAAGCGGTTACGCGGGCCCGTGATGCCTCCAGCGGAAAGTTGGCTGGGAAAGATACACAGAAGCATTTTGAAGAGTTTATTACGGTCTAATTTCCATCATGGCATCTCTATCTGGTCCAAAATCTCTGCTACGCTTCCCAAACTTATAACTTTCATAACGCTCAAGGCATTTGGACCACTTTAGACGACTACCCACAGTATACGTCCATATTTTCATAAGTGATCAAAATAAACGTGGTGAATAGTGGTGGTATGAATATGGTTTGACTATATCATTCATAATTCGACAGATTTTGTCGCTAGGCTCAATAATGCGCTACAACAACTACTAAAACAAGGGCCCAATCTCAAAGCATAAAAAAAATAATTTTGGTCAAACAGATCACAAGGAAATGAACGAATTTGGGCTGGAAAATTTTAGTTCACTTATATCCCACGGACAAACGTATTATTTAGTATTATCTGTATTAGAGGTATCAAGCTCTTATCTCTTGCTAAGCTCTACGATACCGGATTAAATGTTTTCTTGATGGGAGAACCAATTTCCAAGAGATGACTGAAGCGAGGGCAGATAAAAGTCGAACTAAGCACAGCAGCTCGAGATTCGCAGAAGGTTTTTTTGTGGCCGCTTTTCTGGCGATAGGACGAGGCCCCGTTGCTATAATAAGGGTTTGCGGCGAAAAAAGGGCCGGTTTCTTTCAATTCGAAAAGGGCCCCTTCGCTTATGGAAACCTCTGTAGAGAAGAATCTGAAGAAAAAAGACCCTTTGTTCGAATGTTTGCCGCCCTCCCGTCATAGGAGCTTGCTTCGTCGGCTTCCTCAAAAGGCTGAGATGTTAACGAACATTTACTTACGAGTAATTAAAGTCAGATTTTGGCCGTGGGTTTGCTATTGTTTCGGCTTTTAGCTCGGAAAGCAGTCAGGCCCGTATCCAGGAGCAGTGCCAAGTCGGCGATGGCTCCCCTAAGTTTTTTGAAATTTGGAATGATGTGAAACGAAAAGAGAAAGTTGAATTGAAAGCAAAGGCAATAGTCTAGTATCTGTTTAGTTTTGATCTACCAACTGAGCCTCAAGACAGTTGGGTCGTGCTTGGACTGTATAACCTGCCTGTGTATCAACTCGTACGACTTCCCTAAAATACTCCAAAAATTCCATTTCCAGGCCAAATGGGTGACAGATCAAGCTCGTAGCACTGTTTGTAACTATTTGGCTGATTTTAGAGGCAATTGGAAGAATAGTCTTAAATGACTCCCAGTTCTTCTATATTCCTCCATACATCTCAGTAGGTACCTGTATTTTGTTTTGAATGCGCGAAGTGGCTACTGCAGAGTTTTGGATATTTATCAAACTGTTAGTTCGCATCTATACTCACTTTTTGTGAATGCGCAATTATGCCCACTTTTTTCACTTTGTGTGCATTTTTTCATGAATATTTCAGCCTCAGGAATCTTCATTGGACGGTGAAACACTGATCAATGGACTTCGAGTTAGAATATTGGTATAATAAGATAATGCGTTTTCGCAATCTACAGTGAAGACGGTTGAGTTACACAGCGTTACGTTAGGAATTCAATTTCAACCTTGGCCTACTCGCACGCAATGCTTTCACGACGCAGACAACATTGCTGTACACGCCGATACACAATGATCTACTCGTATCTCGCGGAAGCTGGAGACGCTTGGCATGTTCCATGTGTTATGTTAATATTGTGTTATGATAATGTCGAGCAGTTAGTTTGCGTAGGGATCCTCCTGCACGAGCTGAGCTCCCGCTCGCTTAACCTTTAAGCTCCTCCTCAATTCCTCTACATATTATACATAGCCCTACGCATCCACTTGGCCTCTGTGCCTTGAGTTATTGGGCTTGCTAAGACGTGCTTACACTCCCAAAACACTACAAGCCCCGCGCTCCTGGCGCCATTAGCCCGCCAACCGCCTCCAACTAAAACTCGTAAGTCGCTGCTCTTAACTATTCTTCCCTTCCGAGAAAGCCCTCGTGTAGTGGCAGATTGAGTATGTACCTATATTGCCGGATATTGAGTTTTCACGACGGAATGGGTTTGAACGACGGCTATGCAAATTTTAAAATTCGCCCAAAATAAAAATACGCCACATTATCGGAATATAAAAAGTATCTCCTTACGAAGAATTCAGCCATGCAGCCTAGAGAAAGGGGAGCAAACTTGTCTCCAATTTTCTACCATAACTGTTAGGACGGACAGAATTGGCAGCAAATTAAACGTAGACCGACAGCATTTTAATACCTACCTACCTAACTTGTTCACAGAAGCCTCGAATTACCGGACTTTAACCTCTTTTTATATAGTTTTGAAAGAATTCGTAAAAACTATTGCTGATAACCAGTAAACTTCCTATAACTCACGCTTCAATGCAAGGTTCCCGGATCAATAAAACCCGTTATTTCCATCAATGGAGAACGAGTGAAATGTTCGACGCAGAAAAAGTTCGACTGAAGGACAGAGGAGAAAATCGAGCACCTCCACCGACGTGCGTTGAAATGTCGGGCTTGGTAGACGCACAATCGTGAGGCTTTCAGATGGTAGAAGAGGAGGCGGAGGCCCAGAACCCGGCAATGTCCCCGTCCACCCATCAACTGGACATCTATTGTGCTCGTTTAGTTGGTAGCACTGCTTTGTCAACTTCCAGACATTGTGAAGTTTCTTTTCCGAAAAAGGGCCAGCCACAACGACATACCTCCTCTTTACAAGGAGGATCGTCAAGTTCGCAAAAATGAAGTCGAACCGAAGGTGTCAGGTGCATTGAGCCGTCGGGGGATCTGATTTTTACTTGTCTCAGTGTTGCCAAGTTGGGGGTTTTTTCTTCGCCAGAGGAGGATTTTGGGGGTGGAATTTTTCGGGAAATTCGAGGAGACGATTGAGAACTTAAATGAAGGGAGAGGGCTCTTTACAACAACATCTTACTCTAATGGTGGATTTGACCATCTCGAATTAAATTTAATCAGGACATAGTTGCTTATAGTTACATATCTCTAAACAAAGCTTCCAAAAGCAACCGCATACAAATTTAATCCAAGTTGGTGAAATCCACTGCCCACTTTCACCCACAACCTAGCTCAAGGTAAATAAAAACTTTCGACCCCATAGTTACCATGAAATTGGTTCTCATTGTTGGTGGAAATCGGCCCTATAAAATAATGAAAAAAAGGCATAAAAGCTGTAATGAGAAAAGCGTGGCTTTCCGTGAGTTCACCGACGCCTGAAAAATAGTGAAATAAGGCCGTTAATGACGTTCGTAAGTGATTAGAAACAAAACCGTTCTCAGGAGGGGTAGGTGTTGTTACGTTGGTCAGTTGGACGCTGGACAGCGTCGAGCAGCGTAGGCAGAGAAACCGCCATGGCCGCGGTTTAGAACTAATGTATTTTTAATTACTGTTCTCGTGGCAAGCATTAGCCCAGGATGAGCCGCTGTAGCTTCACGTCCGGCTTCGGCTTCCGGTTGAGAATTCAAAGTGCTCCTTCGTTTTCCATCTGTGGTACGTTCTACTTGCAACGAATGTACGAGTCGATGTATTGGGAAAAGGTGCGCATGACTGATTAAAATCTCTCTTTGAAACCAATATTCAAATAAAATTGAGGGGAAAAAAGCTTTGATGTGTGCACGACCGAGATTATTATTTATTTTCATATTCGACCGAACGATAAAATATGTTAGATGTATTGTAAGTTTGTTCAAATCGTTGATGCATTGTAACATGAAACACGTATATTCTTAGACAACCGTAGACTATAATCATTTGGAAAAGCGTTGGAAATGCGAATAAAGGTTTCCCTCGTTGGATAAGTTGTCACTCTCCGTGGAAAATTTCCGTCTGGCAGCTGAGCACAATCGGCGTCGGTGGAATAAGACGCAACTTCGCCGCTTTCAAGACTTGGGCGCCCTCGCAACCGCAAAGTCACGTATATCGGGATCGGCGGTGAAATATCGCTCGAGCATCACTCAACTAAACTCGTTTTTTTTCAAGCCTCTTACTCCGAACGAAACCTTCGGAGCGCTAAAGGGTTTTATTGATTCCTGATGTCGCCCGCTCCTTTCTTCCACCGTAGTCAACACCTCGGCCGTTACGGTGCCCGTTTGGGGTGTGATGGATTGGCTTACCGTATCAGACCGAAGAGCCTCCACCCTTTTTGGCGTTTGGGGAAAACTTCCATTTTTTGCAAAGTGGAAGTTTTCCAGACTTTTTTGCCCCAGGGAGCGTATCGAGTTGAAACTTCCCAGCTTCCGTTCCCTGCAGCGGAACAGTGGAATATGATTTCCATACTGTTTTCCAGATGCTGCAGCTGTAACTGTTGGTGTTATTTCCTCTTAACGCTGAGAGCCCCGTGGACGTGATCTAGGCGGTAGGTAGTTGATGATCTTGATGGTAGAAGCCAAAATGGCGATGGGATTCCTTTGTCAATATTGGAGGTCAATACCTCGTTATTGCTGCTCATAGTCGAATGCGGACTTCTAAAAACATCCCAGAAATTATTTCGTTTTAGATTTGATTAAGGAATAATATCGAAGGAAATGCATGTTCATTCCTTTCCTGGATGATCGAATCTAACCGGGTTTGAGTTAGGATGAGATAGAGACAACTTTCATGATGGATAGGATGATTACGACAGGTCCCTCTCGCTCACTTTTCAGTTCTCATTGCAGTCCTTCGTTTCTGGGCCGCAATACTTGAAAGAGCCCTTAATTGAATATCAGCCGAGGAAAAGTTATGATGGAAAGTGAACGATCGAAAGAAATATAGGTCCCAGGATTCCGGCGATGGCGAGAATCTCGAGGTGATGAGACGTCGGGAGATGAGATGCCGAGTCGGGGGGAAGATGGGCCGACAAATGAAGCGCAGCGGCACAATCAGTCAACTCAGCAGGAGGATCCCTCTTCATTTAGCCTCTTCTCATTTCCCATTTATTTACACTTTACTTGGATTTCGAATTCTCCGGCTGAGGAAGATTTTTCTCCCGAACAATGGTAAACAACCTTATCAAATTAGGAAGACAAAAATCAGCGGTGCGGAGGTGGCGCACAAAAGCTTTTTGATAAGTGAGCAAAACTTGAATTGAATGATCTTTGGAAAATTTTGTGTCTGGTCCGATTTGGGTTAGAACTTTGGAGAGTCGGCAAAATCGGCTATTGTTTTCAGTCGAAGTAGTGCATTCTTAGTGCATTTGAAAATTCTGTTGGCTTGGCTAAGTGATATAGGTTTTTTGTCAGAATAGTGTAAAAAAAAACATTAGAATTACAAATCATGAATTTGGAAATAATGCGAATTTTTTAAGCATTTGGGTACAGCGGTATCTCTGCGTCTAGTGGTTATACGGATCTCGGATTCGGATTCAGCATGCTTAAATCCCCTCTGAGCCACTATCAGACCTCTTGAAGCATGAGATCGATTATTTTTTGAAGAGCAGTGAAATTGATAGCGGGAGTTGGAGGAGCACCTGATAACTTTTTTCTATAGACTCCCATTTTTAATGTGATAGTTATTTTGGATTAAATGCACACGCTTGTATCTGACTGTCAAACGACTTGCGTGGAAACCAGAGTGGTGATTTACCCTACTGCAACAAGTGTTTGCATGAAAACACGTAGCGTGCAAGTTATCAGCAGAGAGGGAGAGTTTGTAATGCATTTGTTTAATTCGTACAACAGATTCTGACGTAGCTTGACTGCTTCTAGAGTTTTCAGCAAATTAATTTTTCATTGCCAACATTGGCCATCTTTTTTGTCCAAAGTCCCTGTGTAGTGGTCAGTCGTGAGTTTCAGAATACAGGCCAATTATTGTTAGCCGGAACAGCCATAGAATGGATTTTTCATTTTTTAGGAAGGCTCTAATTGAAATTTCGCTCAATGTAGGAAGTATACCAGCTTGAAGCACCAAGGTGAAGTCGCTCCACGTGCAGAAGTCAAGGCGGATCTTGGCTGTTACTTAATTAACATGATAATCATCTC
Source organism: Nesidiocoris tenuis (assembly GCA_036186465.1). Taxonomy (NCBI): domain Eukaryota; kingdom Metazoa; phylum Arthropoda; class Insecta; order Hemiptera; family Miridae; genus Nesidiocoris; species Nesidiocoris tenuis. Next base: position 18,136,346 of record AP028911.1, read on the forward strand.
CTTCAGAGGGCGAGGGGTGGAATATTAAGCCCCCTGGTGGGCGACATGGCCCCTACATCTCCAGGCATGTGGTGATGTTCATTATCCAGCGGACGAGGAGGTTTCATCCTCACTGCAGCATCTCTCGAGTAATTAAGTGATTAGAAGCGCGTACTATGTAAAGTTTCCTTCAGAGAGGTTCGAGTAATTTTCAAGAAAAATGTTGCTTCCAGGAAAATTATCTTCAGCATTGACAAGAATTCCATAAAGCATTAAACTATGAAATTAGCATAACGTAACGGGAGAAAAGTTTTACGTATTGATTTACGTAGGTAGTCATTCTGGCAGCTTCTCCCATCCAATATGTTATTACAGCTATATATCTCCACGAATCAACGATCATCTCTCTCAATTCTTGAGTGTTCAAAGAATAGTGACTCCCCGATTCAATATGTTGCTCTATAGGAGCAATTACCAAGCCGAACGATGGCAAAATACATGAGACTAATCACTCATATGTCTATGTTTTATTGAACGGCTGCGAGTACTCCTTATTTTCTTTCTTCGGGTTCCAGAATTTCCTCGCCATGTCCCACACGGGTTCAGTACTGGCGGAAGGAAGGCGAGTGAACAGATCCGATTTGCCGCACCATTTTCGACGCATCGATTTGAACGGCGCAGCTCCGGAGCCCAAACCGACGGCTCCATCCTCGGCGGAAACGTGTAAATAGTACCTGTGCACGTTTTGGTACAGCGGTAGGCAGGAGAAAGTTGATGACCCTGGGGACAGGAGATCGGTTCCTTCTGCAGCGTCAGGACCTAAAATAAAGAATGAAAATAGCTCCAGGACCCAGTATGAGCCAATTACATACAATTTGCTTTATGTCCATTTTCCAGGACAAAGTGTTAGGTATCAATGAAAATTCAACGCAGAATTGTTGAGCCCTTGAATTGGAGCCAGTCGGGAAAAATAAACCACGAACTAAAAAACCATGGCTTCGGGACAGCTGTTTGGAGAGCAATAGTTTTTGAAAACAAATAGTTTCAAAACCACCTGTCAGGAGCATGTGTTGTGGATTTGCCATCTTCTCTATCTTCTCGATTGGTTGGACTGCAATGCCGTCATTTGCAGAGTTCAATACCCTGTCGAACATTTTATCACCTCCCGGTCTGGGGGGACGTCCGATTATTTCGACAACTTTCTGGAGGAGAAATTCGTCATATGCGCTCAGATAATGAACAGGGCGCAGCCTTCTTTTGAAAAACACTGGAAAACATGATATTGTTAGAATTTCTGAAAATTGATGCATCTGGTGTTTCGGATATCATTAAGCATGCAATTGTATATACTTGAAGCGTCTGTCTTGGTATGGTGGAGTTCCCAAAAATCGTCCCAGTCGTCGGAAACGACGGGGTCGAGATCTGGATCGTAAGGAAGATGATTGTTGTACTGGTTCATCTCCAAGAATATGACTTTAGCCGGAGTCCGAGTGAATACGGATACGTCGTGGAATCGTTTCGGCTCAGCTGGAACCAAACGTCAGATTAATGAGCACTGGGGGTACCAAAATCGTCATACGAGATTCGCGGCTCGATCAAACATTACTTAGATAATCGGGTAATTTAGGTTGAGTAGATTAAAAAAACTCACGTTTATGCGGCCTGTTGTTGAATAGAAATTCGGCGTCTTTTTCTGACAGGGGGACATCACACAAGACATATCCAACTTTCCTGTAACGGATCGTTCTCAGAATCATCTTCAAATGGATCAGAAGCCAATGCCTATTGACGTCACAGTTATCTTCCAGAACGACCTGCTTCACTTCGTCCAAAGTGGGACTCGTAATTGTTTTATCTTTTTCGTCATCGGCGTCTGGATTATTGTAGCAATTGAAAAATGAAAAAAAAATATCATTTGACGTTTACTGGTATTTTAATGAACATTTATTTATTGGTGGATATTCTCGACATGTTTAATATTTATTTATTGATATTTTAGTTAGGTACCTACAAGTACATATTTTTTATTGTACTTTGTTCGCCAGGGCCCTTTCGCATGGCCTTCATTTCTTGAAGGCATTGACGTATTTTCAACCACTCGGTCATGATATTTCGTCTAGTGATTAGCGGAATACCGTACAGCACGGATATAGCTTTCGCTAGGTCCCATTTGATTTTGCTTGGGGCCCCGATGAGTAACACTGTTCGAACTTCAATGCCTCTCGAAATTTTCAGCTCCCTGATTAGCTGATATCCTTCCCTTCCCCGGCTGAAGGGCTTTGGCATTTTGGGAGTTCTCATCAGCGGATGCAAATCTACGTGTTTGGTTCTATAATAAAAGACAACATACTTTTCTTTAGTAGGTAAGTGTAATGAAGTTACGTGGATAGTGGTCACGGATGTGACAAAGTCTAAATGCATTAACTTTTGTAATCTTATCCAGTGTTTCTTCCTCTCAAAAATTAATTTAGTAAATTCCGTTATAGAAAAATTGACGTTGCTATCATGACAAAATTTTTCATTAAAAATTGAAAAAAAAATTTTAATTAAAAACTTTAAAATTAAGCTCATATTCTATCAGGAAAGGAAAAGACTGTCATCTTTCGGTCTCCCCGAGCCAAAAAAACTTCGATTTCAATTTTGAGATAAAATAATTGCACAGAAATGGGACTTGGTATTTTTTCAAATACCCAACATACTTGACGTTCAACTGAAGAGCGTCATGGACGTTCTTAGGTAGTATGTTATTCCGGTCGTAGAAAATTGACGGTGAAGTTCGCACGTGGGCGTACGAAATGTGAGCTGCTATATTAAACACTCTCTGTTTCAAAGACCGGCGGATTTTTTGCAATACGAATACCAAGGGATCATTTTGAGCAGGAATGAGACTTGCCACCACCTAAGACATATTTTCGAAAATAAATAGCTAAATTTGCACTGGCCTGTCCGCCGGACCTCTCTATTAATTTGAGTACCAAATCAACATTTAGTTTTCAAAATAATTTTCTCCAAAAAGTACTTTGCTTAAGTCGTCAACGTGAACCATGGGAGGAAAATTGTTTCCTGGCCCGTAAATCGGAATTTCTCGCTGGTTTTCGTAAGCCATTTTAAAAACATAGACCAACCCGTCCTCTTCATGGCCGAAGGTGAGACCTAGCAAAATGAGAAACACTAGCTAATTGCAAAGAGAAGATAATTTTCATGAACGAGGTTAACTCCGACCTGGAAATTGATGCGTAGATAACACAAAAGACTCACACTCAGGAACTTAACTTTCACTGTTAACCTTTTTTAAACCATTCTCAATTATCTGCTCAGCCGTGCTGATTTATGCAACATTTTAGTAGCTTATCACGCTTCTAAATGATTATTCTTGGACTAAGCTCCACAAAATCAGTGGTTTAATATGATGTCACATCCACAAAATCAAGCTTTTCTAAGCGCATACCAGAGTAGACAATCGTAGTCCGAATGTTGAACGGTTTACGCTTCCCGATTCGGTAGATGAGATTTTCGAACGTATAGTAATCCCGATAATCAGCGTGAGGTTTTCTTGAATAGAAATTTTTTGCGTTCATTTCCACTTTCACCTGGTCGGGAGAATCTGCCCAACTCATGAAGTTTGTAATAAGGATAATGTGTTGCTCTGGTCGATCAAGCTCCTGGGGGTTCGTACATTGAAAGTATAATAAAATTACTAAAAATAACGAATTTCATATGTTATCCCAATCCGTGTCTCTGCACTCAATTTCTATCTTCAGCTCGATCTCAAGTTTTTTTGTCGAAGTTTTACGGATTTTGCCTAAACAGGTCATTTCAGTTAACATGCTTTTGAAAATTGGTTTCTCCAGAATGCGTTTTTTATTTATTTATTGATATGAAAAATTTGCTTTGTGCCTGTAGCTAGCATTTTAAGCTCACAGTAGATGTAAGATCATTTGATTGTATTTTTTCGAAGTTCGGCAGCTGAAGGTTTTTGATGGTTTCCTGCCCAAGGCAAAATTTTCTTAGGCCCGATAAGCTGATGTGAACGACGTTACCACCCTGTAGCCGCTTAGGCGGCTAGGGTCTCATGTTCCAGGATGTAAGCTCAGCAGCCCCTCGCCGACACACAAGAACGATTTAGAAACAACGACCCCCCCTGATCGATTTTCTGCTAGCACTACATTTTTCATTAAAATAATCCCTCTATATTCCGATCCTACCCAAGAGGAAAAATAAAAAATACAGTACCACCGGCTCAGGTGGATTATCAAACGATCGCTTCACATTCAGCAAATCTTTGTCGTCAACTTCGCGTAATTTGGCTTCGTCGTCTTTCTTCTTTTGCTGCCGTAATTTTTCTCTCTTCAAAAATAATTTCCTGAGATACCAGCAGCAAATGTACATGTCATTTTTGGAACGCGTTATGTCGAATATTAGAGTCCCTGTGAGAGAAGTTATTATTTGACGTAGGCGCTGTTGAGGATATGAGCAAGGCAAGAAGAAAAAACTTATTGGAGAATATGTCAAAATTATTCCGCAAATAAAAATAATGATAACTCAATTTACCGCAAACGCTCAGCACGTTGAACAGTGTGTTATCATCAACTGGATTCACAGGTTTATCTATTTGCTGGCTGCTACAAGTTAAAGTGCTGAACACAATGTAACGTTTATCCGGTTCGGTTTCTTTGTTCACGGAAACCGTTTCGTTTTGCTTGCTATACGATCGTAGAGGCATGTATTTCTTGAATAGGCTTCGGAGTATTTTATCGCCTACCTGAGAAGCAATCGCTTCTTTATCTGATGGATAGCCATGAAAGTTAGACAATAAATTATTAGTCATACTTTAACTAGATAGTGGCACTCCTTTTTTCGATCGGGTATTAACGCTGCTGATAAGCAGGAAATGAGATCAAGTGTGAAATGCCTAAAATTTCTCTCTCCTGCGAGATTCGAACTTGGCACCTCCTGCTCTCTAGGCACAAGCCCTAACCCATCAGCTTCATACTTACTGAGTAACACGATTGAGCTTTTACAGAAAACTAGGAATTTAGTCACCTTGTGTATGCGTGACCTCTGCACCTTTTTCCATTTCTTTGTAATAATCTAACCCCTTTGCAACAATTTCTGAAGCGTCTTGACGCTTGTTGAGGATTTTTGACTGAAAAACATCTTCCTGCAGCAATAAGATTTTTCATGATGGATATTATAGCAAAGTCGAATTGAGAATTTTCCTTACCGATCCGAATAGAAGACAATTTTTAAATTTATGGAGAATTCCCATTTAATTCTCAATTTTTAAGGAAATTCGTTGGGTTCTGATTCGGGAAATTCTCAATTTATTGAAAGAAATTTAGTGAAAAAAATATTTAAAAAAATTTCATTAAAAAAATCGAGGCTACCTGAGAAAAACTGAGATACCGAAAAAGGTATGAGGTTGATGTACTTTCTGTTTCAAGTTACTCTACTGAAAAATTTGTCTCACCTTATATTTCGCATCAAACTCCGACGGTTTGCTGAAGTTTTCATGTAGCTGAAACAGCCTGCCGTTAGCGGCCAATTTCCAGACGTCAAATTCACCCGAATCCCGACTCAAGCGATTGATTTCGACATATTTGAAAAATGATTCGTGCTGCTCGCGAAACGACCTCATTGCTCTTTCTCGGCCCGAATTATACCACAGCTGTTCTTTGAATTTTATTTTTGGCTCCTTCCTGATGCAACCGTACGGATCATATTTGAACTGAGTTGGCCCGATTTTGGGACAAAAGTAAGGATCGACTTCATATTCGACTTCTTCCTCTTCCGGCTCTTCGAAATTTTCTCTATCGAGGTAAACATTTGCAAACTGATCCTGGACCATCGGTATTAGATTTCCGTAAATCTGATCAGCAACAGTTGGTATCTGTGAGCGAAAATTAGCATCCCCTCTGGGCAGTCTGTCTGCCACGTCGGATATCGTAACCGGTAGCGGAGAGGTGTCCGTAGCAGATTTCCACACCTCCAGACCTGTCTTTCGAAAGTGAGGAGCTACGTTTTGGTTGCCGTATCCTCCATTGAAATCTTTCTGGTAAGTGTCCAGGTAGTTTTTATGGAGCTCAGCGAATTCGGGGCCAATATCTGCAATAAATTAGTGATGACGAGTTTGACGTTTGCTCTTCCAGCAATCGTATATGTTGAGGGTTTATGGTCAACAACTGACTCACAATGCTCGAATCTCCTGAACAGGAATAACAAGTCATCAGGATGGTGTGGTATCGACTTCAAACAGTTAATTAATGTCAGATAACTGTCGAGAGCTTGGAATTTCTTGTAACTTTCTATTTCATTCGTTCGAAGTAAATCGGGGTTCAACCTTCGGAATGGTCAAAATGGATCGAGTTATCACCCGAGGCTGATTGAGGCGAATAAATAATGATTCTGATTAAACGAGGGTCGAATTACGTCATCTCAGTTTGAAAATGGAAATCTCACTTTTTCTTGCCATCGACCCGATGACATAACCATTCGGCAAATCGTTTTGAAGGATCCGCAGTTGTTTGCGTGGGGACGTTATTTTTGCTGTAAATTGCTTTCACTTGAGCTTCGTCAAGCCCTTTCAGTTCGGCATCAATGAATATTGGGCCTTTGCTCACATTTCCATCCATTAGGTCTTGAAGCTGAACGTTGAAACCGCCACAAGAATTTATTTGGTACATTATTCCTAGAAATAATTTTTTCCCAGGAATTTTTCCTTATTGTGTGTATGTGTGTTTCTCCGGCGGTGTTGATGACTGAAGGATAAGGACGCACGTCAAGTGGAGTTTCCAGTTCCCTTTCCTTCCACGCCCCTTCCCCCATTCATAAAACATTGCTCACGCCCCACTATTTTGAAAAAAATAGGTAAATTCTTAACACGGCAAAGTCGTAATTTCTTACCGTATATGCGCTGTTGAATTTCATACTAAATTTTTCTTTGCTGCTTGGTTTCTTGGCAATAGGCGCATCAACAGCTTCGATGTCATCTTCGACCCCTTTCTCGGCTTTAGCGACTTCTTTCAGGCTTTCTTCCTTCGCGATTCGTCTTTCTTTTTGCAAATCTGCTAAAAGTTCTTTAAGATACGTTATCATCCGGTTCATTTTTTCCTTATCTGTAACCAAATGTTGTGCGCAGGCTTTCTTCATTCGCTCCAGAAACTTGAGATACGAGCTTTGCTGCTCTCCATCCGGTTCGAACCCATTGAGCAAAAATGAAGGAACACATCCAGATGTATGGTAGCTTTTCAGCCGACGAAGAAAAGCCCTAGTATATGTTTTTGCTAACTCCCGTTTTTGATCAGTTGTAGCTTTTTCAAATTGCTTCAAGCTATCGTCTACTATCGATAACATCAATTCTTTCCATTCTGTTTTCCACGCCTCAATGAACGCCTGTAGATCTTCCGCCTTATTGCTACCATCGTCTTCAAGGTTCAGCTTCGCTTCGTCAAATAGCCGTTTGAAATTTTTCGGATGAACCCAGACCAGGTGAAATAATTGTTCCCCGAAAATTTTCTTTATCTCTTCTCCCTCCTCCTCTATTTTGGCGGTTTTCGGCCCCCTGGAAACAATAGAATTTTGTCAGCAGACCTGTTGTGCAAGCAAGCCCTTGGTCGGTATTCTTCAAGCCCATTGGTAGGCCTAGGCTTCGGCAAGCCGGACGAGTCCATTGGTTTTTATAGGTACACCTACGCTTTGGTGACCCCGACAAATTCAGTGCAGTAATGCGTGTGTTCTCATCGTCAAAGTCTGTAATATTACAATCAGTGGCGGCCTTATAATCGCTTTATAATCGCCTAAGTTCGCGCACTTACTCCGATTTGTCTCCCGTCGCTTTACTTCCTAGTTCTACAGTGTCTGTTTCAGCTTCGGAAACATTTTCCGTAGAACGTTCCGCCGTAGGTGTGTCTGCAGAAACCGGTCGTGGAGTTGATGGCGCCGTCGAAGCAGCCTCAGAGCTGGCTGCCTTTTCGCTCTCGCCTTCGCTTGCATTTTCACTAGCCGCTTTAGTTTGGTCATGTTCGTTGGACCATTCACCATTTACCTCCAATGTCAACATGTTTTTGATAGTTGGCTGATCCTCACGCTTACCTAGACGGAGGAGTTGCTTCATCATAAAATCGACTATATTGAAGCATTAGGCCACCAAGCTCATTTACATGTGAATACAATAATGGCGCAATTACCTTTTGAAAGTTCAAGCAAATCTTTCAGGAACGGATCTTGTTCAACAACGCCTAGAGTCACAAGCTCTTGCATTTTATCTTCGGAAAGGACGCCTCCTACAAGAATATTTCCGTACTTTTCTTTTTTCTCATCATATTCCGGGCTGGCTAAATAATTGAGCAGTTTTCTATTGTGGCTTTTGCTACCAGCGGCCAGGAACAACCCCGAGTCTACTGCGAACTGGTAGTAAGGCGAGGAGAGCCCTTGAAAAAAATGCCGTTGCTTTTGATAACTTACAAAAAGAACGAAATATACCTATGACACTTTTGAGCATCATGGAAAAACGCTGGCTACATTTTCATGAGACACTTTTGAGTTTAAAAGCCGGCAATCAGCAGCTGAACTTACACCCTCGTGATGAGGCTGTTTCCTGAAGATGAAATCGCAAAGTCTCTCGGATTTGTTCATCTCTCCAAACCGCATAACTGGACTGCCAAACTGTGTGAGCCTTCTGTTGAGATCCGTAGAAATAGTTGCAGAACTGTTGGACCGTCCAGGATTCTGGGATCAACTTCAGCAAATAAGGTTGCTTGAGCGTTATTAGTTCTGCAAAAGCATGCTAGCGATTGTTACTGAATTATTTTGCTTGTCACTTGAAACTGAGTTATTTGAAAACTAAAGAGTATCAACAGGTGCCATAAGTATTTACGGCAAAGATCAAGAGGACGATCAGGTGTCTGAAGAGGTGGGGCTTCTGCAACGCCGTTGATGATAGTCTTCTCAATATTTCCTGCACTCTCCCTGCGCAGCCTTGCAAAAAGTCGTTCCTTCATATTGTCAATAGCTCTTGCTCTTTGCTCCTTCCTCAACTTCTGCTCAATATTTTCACGACGTTCGATCTCATGCAATATTTTTTCGCGCTCTTCTAATTCTCGAAAGCTGAACAAATAAATAGCGACAAACCATTCTTAGTTAACACTGTTGAAAGGGTTTATCAAAGAGGGTACCTATCTCCTCTGGAGATACAAACGCAGCTCAGGTTCTGACTGGTTCAAATGATTTTCAACCCTGGAAATAAAAAACCACCAAAATAGCCTCAAATCACCGTCAATCGCACCCATATTTACCCGACGCTTTCCAAACTGATTCTACTTCCTTCTTCAGGTTCTATTGTTATCACGGTATCTTTTGTAGCCTCGGTCGTCAGACTGGTGCCACTGCTCAATGGGATTTTCGAACTGTTATTGGCACCTTCCAAGTATAAAATTTCCTGATCATTTTCTGCCAAATCATGCTCCCCTTGAAGTACTTCTTCTTCTCCAAATTCGCCAAAAACAGAAATTTCAACGTTTCCATCCGTCATCGCCAATTTCTGGAGACGCCGAAGTTCTCGGCGACGTTTCCTGTCGGCGATGATTTTTCTCTCCTTTTCAATTTCAGCATCGATTAACTCGAAAATTTGGCCGTATGTATCTAAAACATGTGGATTGCTAATCAGATTTGCTCGAACTCATACTTAAACTCGATGACAAACCCAAAATAAAACATAAAACCAAAATCATACTTAAACTCGAAGCCCAAGTCACAATAAAACAGAAACTCTAACTCATACCTGAACTCGATGGCAAACCCACAATAAAACCGAAACTCAAACTCATAATCAATCTTGAAGTCAAACTCACAATGGAACAGAAACTCAAACTCGAGGTCAAACCCACAATAAAACAAAAACTCAAGCTCATAATCAATCTTGAAGTCAAACTCGAAATGAAACCGGAACTCAAACTTTAGTCAAACTCATAATGACATGAAAACTCGACTCATACTCAAACTCGAAGAGAAACTCTCAATATGAAACAGAATCTCGAACTCATACTCGAGATCGAAGTCACACTCGCAATGAAACAGAAACTCAAACTCATAATCAAACTCGAAGTCAAACTCACGATGAACCCGAAACTCAAACTCATACTCGAAATCGAAGTCACACTCACAACGAAACAGAAACTCAAACTCATGACCAAACACGAAGTCAAACTCACAACGAAACCGAAACTCAAACTCATAATCGAAATCGAAGTCAAACTCACAATGAAACTGAAAATTCAACTCATAATCGAAATCGAAGTCAAACTCACAATGAAACTGAAAATTCAACTCATAATCGAAATCGAAGTCAAACTCACAATGAAACTGAAAATTCAACTCATAATCGAAATCGAAGTCAAACTCACAATGAAACTGAAAATTCAACTCATAATCGAAATCGAAGTCAAACTCACAATGAAACCGAAACTCAATCTCATAATCGAAATCGAAGTCAAACTCACAATGAAACCGAAACTCAAACTCATAATCGAAATCGAAGTCAAACTCACAATGAAACCGAAACTCAAACTCATAATCGAAATCGAAGTCAAACTCACAATGAAACTGAAACTTCAACTCATAATCGAAATCGAAGTCAAACTCAGAATCAAACCGAAACTCAAACTCATAATCGAAATCGAAGTCAAACTCACAATGAAACTGAAAATTCAACTCATAATCGAAATCGAAGTCAAACTCACAATGAAACTGAAACTTCAACACATAATCGAAATCGAAGTCAAACTCACAATCAAACCGAAACTCAAACTCATGATGGAAATCGAAGTCAAACTCACAAAGAAACCGAAACTCAAACTCATAATCGAAATCGAATTTGACGTCTAACCCACAATGAAACAGAAACTTGAACTCATACTTAAACTCGATGTCAAACTCACCATGGGGGCAAAACTCGAAATCATAATCAAACTCGAAGTAAAACTCACAATGAAACAGCAACTCAAACTTGTAATCAACTCGAAGTCAAACTAACAATGAAACAGTCAAAGTCACTTCGAGATTGATAATGATTGTTAGTTTGAGTTTCGGTTTCATTGTAAGTTTGGCTTTGACTTCGATTATGAGTTTCTGTTTCATTTCGAGTTTGACTTCGAATTTTAGTTCGAGTTTGAACGTCAGTTTGAGTTTGACTTCGAGTTCAGATCGAGTTTGAATTTTAGTTTGAGTTAACTTCGAGTTTTAGTTCGAGTTTGAACGTCAGTTTGAGTTTGAATTCGAGTTTCAGTTCGAGTTTTGTGTTACGGTTTCGGTTTGTGTTTCGGTTTCATTGTGAGTTTGACTTCGATTTCGATTATGAGTTTGAGTTTCGGTTTCATTGTGAGTTTGACTTCGATTTCGAATATGAGTTTGAGTTTCGGTTTCATTGTGAGTTCGACTTCGATTTCGATTATGAGTTGAAGTTTCAGTTTCATTGTGAGTTTGACTTCGATTTCGAATATGAGTTTGAGTTTCGGTTTCATTGTGAGTTTGACTTCGAAATTGATTATAAGTTTGATTTCTGTTTCATTGTAAGTTTGACTTCGATTTCGATTATGGAGTTGCATAGTGACTTTAAGTTTGATTGTCTTTTCGATTTTCTGTTTCATTGTGAGTTTGACGTCGAGTTTGACTATGAGCTTGAGTTTTTGTTTTATTGTGGGTTTGACCTCGAGTTTGATTACGAGTTTGAGTTTCGGTTTCATTGTGAGTTTGATTTCGAGATTGATTACGAATTTGAATTTCAGTTTTATTGTGAGTTTGACTTCGAGATTGACGATGAGTTCGAGTTTCTATTTCATTGTGACTTGGAATTCGAGTTTGACTATGAGTTTGAGTTTCTGTTTCATTGTTAGTTTGATTATGAAATCGTGTTTCGGTTCCATTATGAGTTTAACTTCGAGTTTGAGTTTACTGTATCGCTGTGAGTTGTGATTTTGGTTGTTTAAGGTGCCAACTCCGATATCTGGCTGTTGGGCCAAGACAATTCATTGTTTTCATTGGTCGAGATGACTCAATAAACAACTCAAATAAATCCGTTGGCGTTCAGAACCATGTTCATCCCCTTGACTACATCCTGCAATTGGAAAGTGAGTGGCCACCTTTAAATTGATTTATCTTCTGGCGTTGGCCCCCTCACACTATTAAAATCCTGGGTTACTTTCCTTGGATTGAAAACCTTACCTACCCCCAAGGGGGTGGGGGGCGATAGGGTGGCCACTTTCCCCCGCTACCACTGGCTTCTCGATGCCTGTGAATATTGTATGAAATGCTCGGTAGTGTACCTACCGGGAGAGTGAAAAAATAGCCGATAGGAATACATTTTTTACCGTTCTCCGGAATATTTTCCAGCTTGTTTATCAACTCTGCAAGTCTGCTTTGTTTAGAAGGGCGGTATTTTTTCGGCGGTTTTTTGTTGTGTACTAAAATTGACCTCCTCGAGGGGCGGGGGACGACCTCTTCTGCCAATCCGTCCCCGGACGCGATGCTCGAGCGGGCCGGTTCGGGCTTTTCAACAACCTTTCCCCGTATGACAGCGTCTATTATGTGTTTCGAATTGTAAACGTCACACCTTGGGAATAATAAGTCGGCCATTGAATGAAACAAAAGATTTTACCTGGAGTTCGGAACAAGAGATAACGAACGGGACGAATGATACGGTTTGCTGAAAAGAGTAGTCGAAATAGAGAGTGGTATATGGGAACTCAACTGTCCAAAACTCTCATGTGTTCCAGCAAACCTTTAATATCAAAATAAAGGGAGGAAAATGTAGGAATATTTCCAAATAAACGCTGCTGGAAACGTTCAGCATGAGTGATTGGTACTGTATATTATTATATTTTAGATAAATACTGAAATAAACTTCAGTAATATCCTCATTCATGAATACGAATGCCAATTAAAATTGAAGTGCACTACCTGCTTTTGAAAATCTGATCAATCCGGGGTTGATTGAAATCGAAGCCGTCTGTACTTTTGAGTGGATTTTGACTGAGTACAACAATGTGGTCGAGTTTATGCTTTCGTGCTTTTTCATCTATGAGTTCATCCCACGGGATCTCGAAGTATTCCAAGTCGCGCTCTTGTTTTGGAATGAGCCACGGTGCGTCTCCCCCATCTTTGTACGGTGACAACATGATGACTTTTTGCCCCGTGGGAGACTAAAAAGGGCGAGAGTGATAGAACAGAATAATATTTGTTGATCACATCATGTTCAATCTCATAATATGAGATTGAATCTTATATTATGTAAAACGCGAAGTATTACCTAGTTTTTTTTTTATGTTGGCGGCATTATGTAAAAATGGTGATGTAAAATCGGTATAGGGCCCAGAAAATTTACCCAGAATCAAACTTGATCTTAAAAGAAACAATATTTACTTTCACGACAATGTCGTCATTTTCCCCCGCGCGCTCATCAGGTTCTTTGGGTTGAACGGGAGGGTCTGCCTCTGTCATTATTATTTTTTCAATTCCCAATCGGCAATAAAATAATTTTGTTCAATATTAAATTCTCCTGTCCGGACCAAGGAAGCGTCTCAATCTCTTGCTGGAACATTGTTCGTCAATAAGCCAGGATGAATAGGCAGGATAAAATTGATTATTGATTTTTGGCATCAAATTTTTTTATATGACTATTTTGACCAATGAGATAAATCGATTCCTGACCAAGAAAATGGAAGGTAATCAAATAAATAGAGGCTGTGTTTAGAACCCTATCCGTAGTATTCATGCTCGTGAGGCTGTTGACCAGTATTGTAAGCTGTCAACTTTACCTGCATAAACTTATATACCAAGCTTGGAATTACGGGCTTTGAAGCTTGGGGCTTGGAATAACGGTGAATGAATCGATTCTTTGAAATGCACAATAAAATTCCTTCCGAGAGCCGGCGTACTAACCCTACAACACGAAAAATTCATGAATAAAATGTTTGCCTCTGCCAAAGAATAGATGTTAGCGAGACCGTTATTACGGACGCCATTACCGTGGTTAAAACGATATGGAAATTTTATCCGTAGCAGGATTATTAGGGGATGATAATGGTTATCAAAACAATTTATGGCCTCAAGTATTTTTCAGAAAAAATTTGGCAGACAATGGTCGTGTTTTGGAGTGCATGCCCACCATACCAACATACAAACAAATATGTACGATTTATTTTTTGGTGTGTGAGATAAGTCGGCTATTTTTTAGTGGAGTTTTTGGTCCACGGTAGATGTCCTTACATATTCCAACTAGAGTAATTTTACCAAAATCGAGTTTGTTTTAACTAAATTAATCACGGTATGTTTTGAATAATTTGAAAACTTATGGAGTCAAATATCGATGAAGAGCACGGAGAGGCAGAAGTCGACTTACTCAACGTGAGAGAGCCGTCGTTTTTCTCAACTCCGTGGGACCTACCATCGACAGGTGATAGAGTCAAGTAAGTAACATCGAATGAACTCATCCTCAATTACTAGAAGCGAACGTATTAAAACTCGGATATTAATAACAATTTTCGTCTTGGTAGGCCTGAGCGGCCAAAAGTTTTAACAATTGTCACGAAGGAAAAACTGACAGAACCTCAGCGCGTCTTCATCCGTACGGACGCTACTGTCCGTCCCAACCGAATTTGGAAAGCAAGGTAAGATTATAGATCTATAATATTATTTCCCCAAAATGGGACGAATTCGCAGCAATTCCAAGGGCAGCCATAACTCAATTTGATAAATAGGTATTATTTTTTATTTAATTTCTTTATTGATTTTATTTACCTATAATAATGATAAATTACTAATTATTAGTAATTTTACGTTAATTAGATGAGCTTTATTCTAGAGTTCACATATGAAACAAAAAATTGAAAAAAATATTTTCATCCATTTCTCGGGACGATGTGATGAAAGCATTTTTTGGGCTTGAATATAAATTGGTTCCCAGAAATCGGCCGGTTAACTGGCTGACAAAAACGAAACTCATCGATTATTCAATGATGCAGGTATGATAGCTACAACGGTAAATACATAATCGACGCACTGAAGAATACAAGCGTGAGGATTGAAAGGCCAGACGATTTGAAAAAAGTCAGGGGAAAATCCATAAAAGTCGCCGATGAAGTTGAAGGCGAAGGAGAAGGAGGAGAGGAACAGACGGAACAAAAACTGAGCGACCAGGAGGACGATTTTGACGAAATTGAACATTTGGGCGAAGAAGTGGTCGAAGATAAGCGAACAACTTACCAGAAAATATTGGACGTCCTCAAAGAAGCGCAGATCAGCCACAACGAAGCGTGGAAATTGAAAGAAATGCAAAAACTGTGCAAAGACTATTGGGAAAAAGCTCAGGCTATACTCGAAAGTAATAATGGTTGAGGTCAATTTGTCAGCATTATACTAATATTATGCGTAACATGCCCCCTAAAACTGTTCATAGGTACTTCTGCTTATCAACAATTTGTACAAAAATATTTTGCTGGGCTAATTATACATCAATTTGGACGGTCAAGTTCTTGAAAATCTTCCCCTTGGCATACAGAATGCGTGGATATTTTTCCATTCCGGTTGCTCACCGCATGACTAATTTGATATAGGTTAACCAAAATAACATCAGCATATTTTAAGGTGGTTTCAATTTTTCTTGAGCATTACATCCTCAAAATGTGCCACTTATCTCCAGGGAAGCGAGACTGGAAGATGCGGGTGGTAAAACTTCAAATGTACCTGGCAGACCAGGTGACTGATCATCTCGTGTCAATACAGAAGCACTTAGTCAAAATCAAAGAGAAGGCCGAAGATGAGCAGATGATGAAAGCGCTGAGACGCTATCAGGCTGAATTTGAAGAAGCGTTAAAATACTGGAATGAGTAATTAAATTTTTCCACATTCCTTTAAACAAATTAATGGATGAAAAACTTTACAGCAGGTCAAAACCTTTTGGCAAGAACGATCAAATCGTCTCAGATACAGTTACTGTAAAGTGGCTTGCATATTTACTTACATCAACTGGAAAAATCGATGGTGGAATACGGAGTTGGTGTATTGGTGTGCAATGTGCTCTTGGCGTTACCGTTCGCCAGTGTTTCCAAATGGAGGGGTAATTCCCCTTTCAGGGGTAAGGGAAGGGGATCATTAACCCCTGTCCTTGTGGGTAAGGCACAAAGCCCATGTGCATGTGGATGCAACCCAAGGAACCGGTCCAAAATCCGGATGAGCGGTATGGGGAGTCTCGTGTTTCCTGATCCCACCGTCACACTCGGAGGCTAACGGCCTCTATCCTCCAAATTAGGAATAATGATATCGATTTTTACATTACAACTTTTGACTCAGGCAAAAAGCGAACGATCATTTCGAAGCAGCAAGTAAAGAAGAGGAGGAGCAGGAGGAGGAGGATGTTATTGCTGAAGAAGAGATACAGCCAATAGAAGAAGAACTCGAACCTGACTTGTTCTTGGCCGAAGCTGAAATAGAGCAAGAGTTCGGCGAAGAGTCCGTGGAGGGGGAGGCCCAAGATGCAGATACTATAGCTGATAACTTGGACGACAAATTTTACAGAGTCGTACCGTTAAATGAACTTCCAGCGAACCTAAAACAAACGTTATCCAGCAGGTAAGAGCAGGTGTTATGTGGAAACTTCAGCCAACTTTTCGCATTGAAACTTGAAAGCTGTACATAGGTAATGTGGATCAGTTCGGCTGAATTCGATCTCACATACTCTGGGCTGCATTAGTGTTGATAATGGCGTGACCTCAAGCGACCCTGGAGAACTCTCCGAATTTCCTCTAAAATTACGTGCTTGGAGTGAAAATTGCGCTGATTCTCTTACAAATAAACGATAAACGAACAATTAAACAATTCCGGGGTTTTTATAGTCCAACCTCTTGTTCAATTGTATTCTTCCATGAAATATCCTGACCTGATTTTTGATTCCCAGAGGTAACACGATCGACGGTATCGTTGTAACCAAACGTTACCTGGAAGACGAACCGATGGAGCAGGAACTCGCTCCGCCGCCGTCGGGACGAGATTTGATAGAAACGTCAGGCCGTTCGATTAGCGTCAAACAGGAGCTCACTGATTCGAGACCAACTTGGCTCATCGACGATCATGTCCAGTGGGACGAAAGGAGAGCAACGCAGGTGAATAACGACCGGCAATCCGAGATAGAATACTCGCCATTGACGTTCGAATTGAAAAACTCGCCTTCGCCGGGCGGTGGCAGCCAAATGGAAATGCTGCCCGCCTTGAGGCCGTTCGGCTTATCGTTACCTCCGCTAAATTGCAAAAAAGTGAGCTTCAAATTTCCGAATCGCTGAGCTTTGAAATTTTCAACCAAAGTCGCACTATTAATATCGTGTTGGCTACGGTAAAATTGCGAAGTCAACTTTTCCCGCTCAATTTTTAGTTCATCAATGCGTACTGAGTAAAGTCCAACTTCAAAAGTAGGTACCTCTATTATTTCATACGTCAATACACGTAATTCGGGATCAGGTAACACTTGTCAGGGTACAATTCAGGGTATAACAAATCAAACTCTAACACACTGCTGTACAAAGCGGCTTCAACAGGTCTAAGTAAGGTTTTGGGGGGTTTTTGAGGGAGCTGAATTCGGTATGGACCGTTTCATCATTTATACCTACTGTCAAAAAAATAAAACTTAATAATCAACGGTCAAAAATAATCACCCCATGGCCATTTCAGTTATGGAGGTGATGTTTTTACTTCCTCTACTTTTTCGTCCTTTTTACTAAACTATAGTTCACTACACTAGGTACGCTGCTAGGTACACTAGGTATACCACCCTGCAGATAGCAATGTCCATAGAGCGGAAACATCTTTTGTGTCTCATCAAAATTTCAGTTATAACATAAATGGAAGTGGGGTTTTTAGTTGAGTAAATACCTACTTTTCTCTGTCCTTTATATTTAACCTTTGAACTTCAAATTAAATTTTATGTACGTTGTACTCCTTTTTACTTCATAATTTATTTCCTGCCTTTGTACACCAGTGTACAGCTGTACAGCTGTATTGCCATATTAAACTACACTATGCTACACTGCGTATTTATTTGCAGAGATGTCGCCCATTTAACTTCACATAACAGTAATCTAACACTGTGTTTGTCTACACACAATCAGTTCGAAGTCACACAATAACAAACATCTAAAGGGTTCAGTTTGTACCTATTCCGGAGTGAACAAAGGAACATAGGTACCTATTTCCCAATCGAAAACCGAACTGTATCGCCGTCGCTCGTGTCTCTCAGGTTGACGCCAGGGGCAACGAATTTCATGAAATTCCATTGTACGTTCGGGTTGATGAAAAACGGCCAACCAAAAGAACCATCGATACGAATCTGTCTCGTGCTTTTGAACTAGTCGGTCGGGCGCCGAATTTGAATCCTTTTCATCTTGCGTTTAGCAAATCAATCGAGCCAACGTTGCATTCACGCAGAGACAGGCATCAACAGGGGTGAGATTGAACTGGAATGAACTATCTTTAACATCGAAATAATAAATTGTAGAATGATGTCCTGATAAATGACAGCTATCGAGAAACCTAATGAGTTTCAAAGAAGTCCGATTATGGGCGTCCGCAAACATTTTTATTTCGCCCTGTCGTTCAAAGCACAGTCAAATTTCGCTTCGTTTTTCCAGGCCAACTGCGTACCATGTAACAAAAAAGAGATCTGAAATCGACCCATCATTTGGTATTGAGAATGGAAAGAGCCTACAAAATGTCGAGCACTACAGCCATGATCGGCTTCCTTTTGCTTTCCTATACAAATGGTGAGCTCGTTTTGATAATAATAGTTCAGTTTTCAGGATGCAAATAATAAATTTTTTAATAATGTTTGCTAGAGCAAAGGCTTATACACTACCGAATGGGATGCACACAAAAACCACATCTCTCCCCTGGTCATGTACGAATTACCACCTGTTTTCAGGCTGAGAGGTAAATGTGAAGAAAATCCGACATTTTACGGCCACTCCGAATTGGGATACGTCAACTTCACACGCCTCCTGACGGGAGATTCTCATCTCAGGGAAAAATTCGCAAAAGTCGGAACACTTCGTGTTTCTAGGGGCCATACGGAGTTTGTGCCGGATTTGAAAATTTTCGATTCGAAAACAAGAGAGGCCTATGTTAGCGGAGATAAGAATAGAATACGAACTCTACCCCTTACAACCCTCCGAGTCCTAAGAATGGACGTTTTGCCGTGCGCGTTAAAAAATACAAACGGGTGGATCGATGGGCATGTGAATTTTCGAGGAACGATTGCCAATTTGGTTGGAAAAAGTCCGATGAGGATCTTCATAGAAAACCGAATGTCTGCCGAAGAATACCAAAACAGGTACAAGGGTCGACAGTGGTTGGAAAAACGGCTCGCAGATTTGTACGAGGAGTTTCTCAAAGAGAAAGCGAAAATCATGGATGCTGGAATTGAGGGGCGTCTCTTATCGGAGAGACGGGATGGCGAGAGCAAAGAATGTTGTCCAATTTTTTGGGACATAGTAAAATATTTGCAAGCCGTATTGGAGCCAACTAAAAACAGAACAGCCGAAATTGATAACGGAGGTTTCCCTAGCACGATGGAACAGTTGAAACGACTGATTTTCGAAAGGATTCTCATCGAGCGACCTGAGATGGAAGAAAACAGTAAACGATTAGAAAGCATTCTGTGCGAGTGGGGAGGCCACAGTAGCTGCAAAGCTGATCTGCTGTCGATCGTCGATTTGATCCAGAGGCTGACTGAAATCGAAGCATTGAGGCCTTGCTGGGAAGATATAAAGGATTCAGTCATCAATGCAAACAGTTGCCCACTCTGCGTTCTGTTCAAGTTCATGGCTGGCCCAGGGGATAGTAAAATGAAAGGAAACATGATAAGCCAAGGAGATAATATCTTGGGCAAAGCCTCTTATGCCAATAGAGAAATTCTGAACTTGGAAGCTATAATTGAGGGGTACAAAAATCGAGAAAGCCCCCCTATCGATCCAGCTTTGATCCCGAACGAGGAAATTTTCCATGTTTTATCGACGATCGAAGGTTGCAAGAAATCCAAAACGTTTCGTTTCGGTTACGATAAACTGTCGACGAGGAATTTCGTCATGCGGTCTTGCGGCACTGTGATTTTCGACCTGTCGCGCTCCGACGAGGAAATCCCGCTGGCTTGGTGCTACCTGAAGCAGCACATGGAACTTCTCGATCGCAAGGATGTGCGCGATCGATCAGACACCGACCAAATGAGGCATCTGATTCTCATTTCGAATTTCCTCAGCTGGGCGAAATCTCCCCGATCTGTGAAGAGCAAAATTTCGGAAAAAACATTTCACCAACGCCTTCCCCATCCGGATTATTCGGAGGAGTACAAGCTGGAAAATATGGTATATTTTATCGGCCAACACTCCAGCAAGTTTCGTCTCTACACCACGATCATATACTCGGGAATACCGTTCGGTGAAGGGGAAGATGTCCTCGCCTACATATTCAAAACGGCCTGGGACAACGAGCTGGAGTTGCCACTTTTTGGAAATGGGAAAAACGTCCTACCGCTGATACACATAAACGATCTGGCGTCGGTGGTTTCAAAAACGATCGGCGAAAGAGAATATCCCTTGATGGTTTTCGCCTTGAACAAAAACGATAAGCCGATTTTAGAACAGGCTACGAAAATTGCGGCAGCCCTTGGTTCTACAAAAGTGGTGAAATTTCCATCTCGCAATTTCCAAATGAAACATTGCATACCGAAGATAGTGGATGATCTTCTCAAACAAGATATCAGGTCAGTATACAATTTTTGACTTGAGGTATGTCCGACGCAATCAGGCTATATATAGCAGCTTATAAGCTGCGGAAGTGTGACCTCATGACATGATGATTGCTCATAACAGACGCCGAATCTTAGGTAGGACGAATCTCATTGGTTTGGACTTCGGCATTTGCTATATGCCAGTTATACTGACCGCTTTTTACTGCAACCTGCTTGCGCCGCTTATTTTCTTTTTATGAATTAAGTTGAGGAATGTGGCAACAATGAAGACGATTTTTCCTGCTTCCTGGTTCCATCACAACTCTGGGGCCACGACGGCCTTGCTCCTCAAAAATGCTGAATTGTTTACAATTCAACGTCCCATGTCTTATCTGTGTGGTATTCGCAGGTATAACTTTGTCGATACACCAGAGAATTTCGGATCGACGTGGAGCAATGCTTTTTCGAAATTGAAGAAACTTCAGAAATTGATCAACGAGTTGAGAGAAACGCGAAGGCTCTTCGGCAAATCCGTATTCTTGGTTGGACCTCCGTCAAAAGCGAAAACCGAGCTTGCCATTATCATCAGCAAGCTGTACAATTTGCCCCTCATCCACAAGGGGAATATTCTAAATTATTTTTTGAGAGCGACACGAGAGAAAGAGCCGATGCGGGCCGAAGAAGATGACGACAACGATGAGCCAGACGAAGAGGAAAAGGAAGATGAGTCAGAAGCCGGTAAAAATGATAGGTTCAACCCGAAAAACTTGAGCATATACCTGGTTAACATTGGTGAAACGTTATATTAGAGTCCCAAGCCGGTTTGTTATAACAAAATTATAACAACAAAATTATAACAAAAATTGTATACAATCGCTCTGGATGCGGGTCTATCCCTTGTCACGGTGTGGTCTTCTTTTCATGGAACTTTGTTTTCAACAAAACCCTTCGACAATTGATGCCCCCTGAATTGAAGGGTAAGGGGAAGGAACGAGAAATGTCACAAAAAGTACTTTTAGAGAAAAAGCAGGTTTTGTATTTTATATTCAATGTTTTTTCCTCTTACACCGAATCTTTCGTTGCTTCTCAGTGCGACATTTATACTTTTTTCCCCTTGGAGTTTCACTATACGGTTAGTACCTTTGAATTCCTACAAAATGCGCTATTAAGCTTGTTTTGGGAAAAATGGACATTTCCTGTTCTTTCCCCTTACCCTTCAATTCTAAAAACTTAGGTAAGGTACATGATAATAATTGTCGTCAAATTGGGTGAATCAGATCAGGCTATGGCCATCCTGACAGGTGTCTTCTCTTGATTGAATATCGATGCCCATCAAGGTACCATCGCCTTAGCACCTGATGGGAAATTACTTTAATTAATTAACTAAATACAACCGGTCCAACGGTGAAATTAATCAGCTAATTGGGTACTGTGATAAGGCTAATCATGATCGATCCGTTCCTACCAAAACATTCACAAACGTTCCAATCGGCAGATGTCGACGAGGAAAGCGAAAAGAAAGTGAAAAAATTGACAAACCCAATCGATCGGGAAAAGAAAATGCTCAAACTCCTTAAAAAGTTGGTGGACAACAAAGCAGCGAACGCCGACCGAAAACACTTGACGAAACTTTTGCAAAGACTTCTTCAGTCAGTATTCGTCCAATCGCACGGCTTCGTACTAGTCGATTGGCCTGTCAGAAAAGAAGACACTATCGCATTATTCACCAAATTGCTCGACGATACGACGCCTGAAGAGGACGAGCAAGGTAAAGCAGTGAATGGATAAAGAAATCACAATAGAATAAAAGTGGCGGTGAAATTCCCATTTTCCTCTTAAATACTCTTAACGTTTTTTTTTCTCATATAACACGCATGTATGTAGAGATTTATCGTTGTTGTTCGTCAAGATTCTTGAACCACCTACCTCCTACATCGACGAACGATTGGATCTTTTTGAAAGCAAAAAGAGAGTCGAAGTCCTTCAGGCGTGACCGCGCCATACTCGAGGAAAAATCACCCTTCATTTCCCAGTTCACCGCATTTTACCAAGTTTTCTGTCGAATTCCACCCAAATAAACCTCCGTCCCCCTTTAGCCTTCGTTTTCTCGCGAACAATTTTCAATAGGAATTTTCGCCATTTTGACCCTCAAGGGCTGACAGGGAAAACATCGAACGGGAGGGAAAAACTGCGTATATCGAAGGAAAACATTCCCGGGGAAAAACGGGCCCGAAGAATACAGCCACGGATCTCATTCCGTTACCCACCATCACTCCATCAGTCTCCGCGGACTCACTCCATTATTTTCCGCTCCCTTAGTTTTACGCCCCAGATCCTTTTTAATTTCAACGTGAGTCCGCCCTTTTCTTCCCTAGATTTTTTGCTCTACCAGCAAATACAGCCAATATTGTCTTCAACGCTGGCCGAATCCCTGCAGGATAACCCGTTCTTGGAGGAATGATAACGTAATTATGCATTATGCTGGCAAAGTTACGATGTATCATCAGGTCGATGTTCCATAATAGGCCATACCGAATCGGATTTTGATTTTTCAACGGTAGGGACGCCATTTGATCGATCAAACGTAAATACCCAGATTTTTATTAGGTAACGTTAGTATTTGACTAGGAAAGTTGAAATAATAATATTACTCAAGCTTCCTTATTTTACGATTGATTGCCAATTCCAAGTGTACAATAAAAATATCAATTTACCTAATGTCAGTTTTTCGCTCAAATGTGGACCACTTGAAAAATTCGAATAGATGTCTGAAAATGTGATGGTCTAAAAACCGTTTTGCAATTTTGTTCAAGTTTCCATTCCACTCACATTGCTGTAAATCGATTTGAGAAAAAGATATATACCATTTTTCCCTTCATGTGTTCCCTTCAAATAACCATTTCTCATGAAACGCCAGACGAGAAGCCAAAGCGACGCCCTCCGGCCCGCCCGGAATTTACGATTCACGTCGGCGCCTCCGAACACCGTTTGGACGAGGAGAACTATCTGCTATTTTCCGAGAATAATCTGAAAAGCTTCGAGGAAATGAGAAGAGACTTCATGGAATACCAGTATTACCGGCAGATCCACCAATCGGTTGTCGGTGAGTATGAGAGTCGCTATTTTTAACCAGTAAGTACCTATTTGCGAAAAATGGGGTATAGCTATCGTGGAGTAAAAAAGCAGAAAAAACGAAGGAATATTTCCCTTCAAAATAAATCTATTTGCCCGTATACAATTCATAAATATAAGCACCAACTCCAATAAAATATAGAAGAATATTATATAACAGATTATCTTCTTTTCCTAATTTTCTTGAATCCCCAGATCTTTTCGAAGAGCGCAACGAACGAATGTATCGGCTCAATAGTACGGACGGATACAAAGCCGTAGGAAAAGTTCTAAGCATCCTGGGCGAACCGCAGCAAGACACAGGGCGAGAAATGTATAAAATGTTCCTCAAAAATGAAAAAGCCTGCGCCGATGATGCGATCCGGATTGAGAAAAAGGCGTTGAAGCATGAAAATTCGTTGAAGATATTGTACAAAGTAAAAATCTCAGCGTTATACTGTCAGCAAAAAATATTGCCTCATAATAATGACAATAGTTGAAAACCAGAAATGTTTTAATAGTAATGGTCGGACCACAATATTCTATATTACCTAAATAAAATCTGCATTTTAAACAGGATGCAATCAACAGCATTTCATCGATGGAACACAAACCGATGTACAGCCTACGGGAAGAACTTCTCGGAAATCCGTTCGAAGCCTTCAAAGATAAAGAAAGGGCGGCCAAATTGTTAACGAACGAACAAGGGCGCGCTAATTTGTGAACGGCTCCGCAACGTATCGGCAAAATAAATATTTTTCTTAGCGAAATTTTCCTATTTCTATACAAATCGGGCGATTCATTAAAATAAACACCTGCGCCCCGGTGATCAGCTCCGTTTCCGGCCAGAAAAAGTCCAACGGCCGTGATTTATTTTCACATCCGAGCACCTGCTCTCTCGGGTCCGTATCCTACGCATTAGTTAGCCGCATATATAAACTCGAAACTAAATAATACGAGTATTTCGAACTGGAATCCACTCGGCGGTGTAAAAATAGACGACTCGCGCATCTGCCGTTGAAAGGGCGGAACACGTATATCCGTTACCGTTTCCTCTCGATATTTATAAAAAAAAAAATGTCGCGCAAACCGACAGACGCGACTGTAGCATACTTTTTCACCCAATCGAACGTCGCGTTTGCGGTATGCAGCAGACAGCGGTTTTTGTTTCAACCGGTGTTTAAAGCTCTTCGAAAATCCCGTATTCGAATGAAATTAATACTCTTGTTTACTTTCCAACCAATTATTGATATATTCCGGTTAATTCTCGGTCGATAATTAATTTTATATTCTCCCTTGTTGGACAAATACACGGCGAACTGAATTATTCCGACAAATTTAATCAACTCGAACGTACCCAATTTCCCTTAGCTACAAGACACAATACCCGTCGAATTACTGGCAGCATAATTTGTTAGGGTTATCGCTTCCAGAACGAAGAATTTCGGGATTTTGTCTTGCAACTGAAAAAAAAACTGGATCGCTCTATCAAAACATTTGCGATTATCTTCTGCATTGCTATTCAAGAATGGGCCCTATAATAAGCAAAAATATATAGCCAAATATCAAACCAACCTAGTGATCCGAAGTAGTGACTCTAACCCAGACATTTTGATTTCCATTGGAGGATAAAGTATCTGGATAAATTAAAATTGTTAGTGGCATTCTCTGTCCTCTCCCGTCTTCACACTATGCAAGAAAATGTCTGGTTTTGGAAATTTTCTTTGCAGTTTTGTCGAAAAAAATTCACTTGTTGGAAACATTCCAAAAAAAAATTAAGAAGCTGTATCACGTTGATAAAAAACGAACAATTTTTTTATGCCCGGTAAGTCCGAAATCTTTTTGAAAAGTTTAAAACGCTTATAATTGTTTATTGTTGAAAGGTGTCACGCCAAGTTTATCAGAATTTGGGCCTCAAAAATTTGTTTTTGCGTTTGTATCGATATCCTACGATGAGATTTCTTTGGATTTTTTTCGAATGGTGAAGTGAATTTCTGTCAATCAAATTACAAAGAAAATGGCCAAAAACAGACATTCTCTGATGTAGCGGTAGACGGAAGGGTAGGGGTTGGGATTATCATTTAAGGGAAAAGCACCAATAGCGGACATGACAACAGTAGTGGACACTTGGGTTAAAAATCGATAAAATAAGGGTTTGAGACAACTTGGGGGGTTCTTCTTTGTTGTGCCTAATCTTGAATAGTTGTGGACAAAAAAAGAACCCCCCAAGTTGTCTCAAACCCTTATTTTATCGATTTTTAACCCAAGTGTCCACTACTGTTGTCATGTCCGCTATTGGTGCTTTTCCCTTACCACCTGATACATATTGCTATCCTTTTACATAATTATGTACACTAATCATGGGAGCTACTGTGTGTTATCTAAACGCATCTCATCTCACAAACCCCGGGTATCTCCATCCCTTGACAAATGGGCGTCTTCCTAGAACAAATAGAAGGCACCTCGAACGCCCGCAAGGTCTTCCAAGGATTCGGCAGGGAGTTCCCGGGTTACGCCGCGTCCATACACAACGCCCCTCATTCGAATCCGTGTCCAACCTCTGGCGGGTCTGGCGGCACGGGACGGGCGGCGTCTGCGCCTAGGACGTGCCGACCTCGCGCCTATCTCAGTTGCGACTGGAGACCCGCTCCCGCCGGATTGTTTCCGCTGCGCGCGTTTCCGGCCCAACAACTCGCGTACCGCGCGGTTTTCGCAAAATTCTGCCCGCTGATGAAAATTATTGTTTAAATTCTCTATAAATTGTTCGAACGAGGAGGATTTAGAAATTTGAAACATTTTAACTGTGGAGTTTCGTCTAAATTCAACTGTCGATGGTTTTCTCATTCCATACCGGTCCAAACTGGCCGATAAGTAATATCGGGTAGTTGGTTCATAGGAAAGTGTTGCAATTATTGTGGACTGTGTTGATGGCTTCGTTTCCAGCCTACGTCAATCGAGGATAAATCATTAATCAGGAGATTGTCACAAGAAAACAATGTGAGTTCAGAAGAAACAATATATTGTTTACAATACAAAAATTGCAATTATTTCAATTAATTTTAAACTAGGTATTACTTGCGCAAACATATTTTACTCTACACAATTCTGCATGAGGTAATAAGGTGAAAATTAATTATTTAATTTTGAAACCCGATTTTCTATAATTAATTCTCTAATTTTTAACCCCCTTTAATTTTTAATTAGTCTATAATTAATTTTCATTGATTCTTTAATTTTTAACCCCCGATTATTCAAAGACCTAACTCGGATTTTCCCGGAGTAAAATTTTCACTTAAATTTCACTGAGATTGATTTCTCGAAATAAACACGTTAAAAGCATATATTCAATCAAATTTAATCGTCAATTCTTACGGAATGTATCAGCAGTCGCATTCCAGTTACAATCAGAATGACTTTTGGTGCTAACGTCCATGGATGCGCCTGCGCGAGTTCACAAAAACTGTTATAATTATCTCTCTCATGTACCAGTAGGTCCATGGAAGTATTGTGTGTTATCTGCCCATCAACTCGTTTATCTCATAATATGAGACTGAATATTATACAGTTTTTTTGTTGCTATATTATTTTTTATATTAGTATACTTTATTTTGTTTGGAATATTTCCATTATTCCCAGTATACACTATTTTAACGAATGACTCATTTCAAGGCTGTATGCCTCTAAGAAAATCTGTTAATTTGTGTAATTTAATGTCAATTTTTCGTTTCGCAATTTACCTCGGCTAAAGAAGCCTCGTGGGTGGGCAATTTCCGCCAATATAGGAAATTGAAATATTTTCGAAGATCAAAAGAGAAAATTCATATCTCGTTCGCTTGTTTTCGCCCTAAAATGGAATCGCGAAGGCAACGAGAGCCACTGGTGCAAATCGACCTTCTCTTTTTTTGCCTTTTCTCTTTCGACTTTTCTCTCGTTTTCGGCTCTTCTTTTACCCTAAATAACGAGAGGGGGAGTGAATTTTTGGCACGGAACGTAAGCGCAATTTAACTGCCTTTTTGCGGTTTTTGACCGTCCGGCGTCAGGTTTGTGACGTGGATTGATTTACGCTAATGGTCGAAACGGAGGATCCGAAGGAAATAGTTAGATGATGCCGAAGGAATGAAAATAGAGGAAAGTACCCAAAAGTGGACCCCCATTTTGTTTTTTATTAATGAAAAATATAGAACAATGAAAACCACATTTTTAAATGCATGTAACGATTGCACGGTAATGTTTTGTATTATTTCAATTTATAAAATTATACTAAGAAATATCGAATATATTTTAATAAAAAAAAAGCGGTGGTGCGGAGATAACACACAATACTTCCATATTTTGAAACGTGTGACACAATCTGATCATAATATGATGAAATTTTGCATAGTGAGTTTTTTGATATTTTTTGACCTAAACACCCTCAAAAGCAGTCAAAATATAATTATATTATTAGTCAAAATTATATGTTGAATGCTTTTGAGGTGTATAGGTCAAAAATATCAAAAAATTCACTATGCAAATACACGCCGTACAAGAGACGTGAACGTAACCCGTTTTTGCCAATTTTAGAAAACTGCCAATCTGTGGCAATCAATTTCGCCCAAACGACTGAACCGATTTTGGCGTTCAAGGGTATCATTCGACGCAGAATTTTATGTAGTTCGATTAGGAATAGAAAGCAATTTTCCGTAAGATGCTTTGTTTACAAGTTAATCGCGGAAAACTGAAACAATGCCAAAAAATCTTGGTTTTCAGGCACTAAAACTTTTGGGCAAGAGCTATTCGATGGACAAAATTTGTCCATATAATATAAAATATTATATAATATGAAAATACCCTATGCACCTTTCAAACAACCCCTGATAGATTTGGTTTCGATGCGAATTATTGTTGTCTCGAACCCCCCATTCGTCTGGACTAATGCTCCAAACTCAGACGAATACAGGATTTGTTCCAAATTTGAAATAGGGAAGTTTACCGAATTCGTCGAGTTTTGATCCGAGGTTCGGCCGACCAAAGGGAAATATTGATGGCCCGATGATTGTGCAGGTGTATGCGGGGGTCGTCAGAAAAGGGAGCTCTAATTAGCGTTCGACTGGCGAATATCGTACAGTTGAATGGCTACCAAAATCGTTTAATGGGCTAAATGACAGAAGGCTATTCATTACAGCGAATGTGAAGCGAGGGGTGAATTTTCGATAAGGCCGCGACCGAGGGGGTGAACGATTCTCACAATTTACGTATTTTATCTCTTCGCTGTAGTGTGCGAAAGGTAAAATATCAACGTATTATTAAAAATTCACCACCGATCGCTCCTTATCGTTCGACATTTAAAATCGTCCGAATTTTATGTAGGAGCTAATCGTCGTATATTACGCTCTTGTGAATCCATCCGTTAATATCTGGCGTGATCCTCGCATGAAAAATTCACGGTTATTTTTCGAGGTTTGATAAATTATAGTGACTTCAAATGTTGAACGCTCTGAGCACTGGGAATCGAGGTGTATGATTTAAGTTTTTATACACAGGTGTTTAGGTTTTAGGTGTTTTGTTTAGGTGTTTAGGTCAAAAACATAAAAAACTCACGGTGAAAATTTTAAACTTCAGATAGGGGCAGCGCAGTTTTCACAGCTCGAAACGTGCGGCTCTATTGTCCGCCGGATATGCACTCGGCACTTGCCGGCCGAACGTACGGCTAGCGGAGCCGCGACGTTCATCACTGGCCACAGGCGAGTCGCGGCGGCGGACCCCATTGTGATCGCCTTAGCTGCGGGCGGGCGTGGGCCGCATCGACGGCCAGTAATGACAGCTCGCACATGTCAGCATGTGTCGAGGGAGGGCCGAACAAATGAGTTCATCTGGGGCGGCTAAACGGCCGAAGATTAGCCTTTCTATGCCTACTTATTCATTCTGAGTGATTCGTATTCCTGAGTAGTGGAATATCAGGAATTGTGTAGCCGCTGTTTTTCGGATGACGAACGATTGAAAAACGGAAGGGCGCAGAACAAAACTTCCAAAGCTCGGGCCGAATTGATTCTGAAAGTCGACAAATTTGAAACTCAAACTGAACCTCAAACCCAAACTCAAACTGAAAGTCAAACTGAAACTCAAAATCAAACTGAAACTCAAACCAAAACTCAAACCGAAACTCAAACTGAATTAAAATCTGAAACTCAAACTCAAACTGAAATTCAAACCGAAACTGGAATTGAAAATCATGCCAACACTGAACCTCAAACCGAAACTGAAACTGATACTCAAACTGAACTTGAACTTTGAGTTTCAGTTGGAATTTTATTTCCAGTTTGGGCTTCACTTCGAGTTTGAGGATTTTCATTTCCTTCGACCTTTGAGTACCAGTTCGAGCTTAAATTTGAGTGTCAATATCAGTTTGAGTAGTTTGGAATTTTAGTTCGAGTTCCTATTGGAGTTTGATTATGAGTATCAGTTTGAGTTAGAGTTTGGATTTAAGATTACTTCCGACCTTTGAGTTTGAGGGCCGGTTTATCAATTCATTTGAAGCTAGATTTATCTAAGGACACTTGCGCTGCATTTCACGAAGGACATATTTTCATTGATTTTTACTTCCATATTTACAGAGTAAATGGAAGTATTGTGATCGTCCTAAAATCGAGAATCGGAACGGAGCTTCAGAAACCAGTGGTGCGTAGATAACACACAATACTTCCATATTTTGAAACGTAAAATTGTGACACAATTTGATCATATTTTGACTGCTTTTGAAAGTGTTTAGGTCAAAAATATCAAAAAATTCAGTATTAAAATTTTAAAATTCGCCCAAAATGAAAAAATGAAATATGAATTTTCGGAATGTAAAAAATATCCACATATTCTGCAAGGTAAAACGAAGATTTTGAGACCAAGAACGCTCAAATCGGTTCATTTTTGTGACCGGAAAAAAATAAAATAGAAAACACCGCTGGTGCGGTTGGTCCTAAAAGTTGTGGTTTGCTCCAACTTGAGGCATATTGTCAGGGGAATCCGATCAAAAAATGTTAAGGGGACGTGAAAACGCAAGAATTGTCAATCGAAATTTTTAATAAAAATCTTAATAGTGACCAATAAAGACTTATCACTGGTTTTCAACACAATGGACTTTTTTCTACACAATCTGCCTCCTTTCATGCTGAAGGTAATCCTCGAGTGTAGGAGGTGTCACGGTAGATTGGAATTTTTGGCAGTGGTACATCTTGTGCCCTGAGGGAAAAAGACATTACATAGGAAAATATAGGAAACCGTTTGAGAATATAAGAATTAAAACAGACAAACTAACAAATGTCGATTGAGTAGAAAGTAACGCCTCGCTGCCGTGCGGCGATTCATATTGCATCTATATAGACCATGATCTCACCATGAATTGGAATACCGACGATATGACGGCCGACGACATTCCAAAAAACCGCTCCAACTCTGAGAAGCGATTGGGATACGCCAGTCTTTTAAGCAGTAGGTATAGCGAGGGCGGTCATCCCAGGTACTCTGTACCGTCTGCCAGGAATGTACACATCGTCAGGGATCTGTGAAAACAAAGGCCAATTGAAGAAACGACGTTGGTGTCGGTGTCGCATAGTTGTGGATTCATATTTGAAATCCTTCGGAAGAATAATGAAGCTACAAAGAAAAAGAGGTTTTTAATACGCCAGAAATAGCGGTAGGGATAGGGGGTTCCCCCTGGATTAACGAATCATTTACATTTACACCTGCCTATATAAAATGCAAATCAACACCTTGCGTTACCTATAATTTTATTAATCACACTTACCTCCAAACATCTCTTTAGCCGAGGCAAATCTTCTCGTCGGAATCGAAAATTTTTTAAAATTTCTTCGTCGCTCAGGCGGTCGAATGTGAACGCGTGGTAGCGCCGCCTCAGTGGCACAGGATGTATATATGTATACATGTATTATTATACATTATTATGTATTATTATATGTTTATTATAATATAAAAATATTATTTTTATAGGAAATAGGCATATTGTTGGTCCGGGTTCAGGCTAATCTAACCAATTTTATACGTAACAACTGCCAAAAATTAAAATTAAATAATGAATTTTGATTTTGATTTAATTGAAAAATGTTTTTGTTCATACATACCTATTGAGTTTGATGATAAAATCTAGAAGGAAATCGCAGGTGTACAGATAACACACAATAAGCTCTAGAAGAAAAACTGAAAATTTTTATGTTTAGCTCATGTGAAAAAAATCTTTGGCGATTACAATGGTTTATTACTTATTGAATAATTGAGAAAAAATAATGAAAAATAACTCTTTGTTATTAAAAATGTATTGAAAAATGGTCAAACTTAGAAATTGAATTAAATGAGGTACTTTTAAGTCTTTTAAGGTAATTTAAAAAATAGATTTTAAATGTTTTTGACCTACTTTCTGTGAGCCCTTAATTAATAATTAATTAATTAATTAATTAATAATTGATCGGTTCAAGTATTTTTTAATGTAACAATAACATAACTGCATTGTTGAGAGAGCTACGAAAGCTGGGACAATTATCAGAGCATACCACATACTTACTCATTCAGAAGATGGAATTCCATACGAGCTCCATTCATCTCGTCTCACTTAACGTCTCGTTCAACTCTTTCCAACAAGGTCGCGAGAATGAACTTTCTGAAACAAATGTGGACCCTGGCCAAATATTCGATGTTTTCTTGCCGACAAATGGTACCAGAGATTGCTCGGTGCCATCGTTTACAGAAACAAGCCCTTTCAACTTGAAACTGCCTTATAGTTTTACCTTCTCGAATTGGAGCCGCACCAGTGGTCACCGATAGGCGGTGAAAAAATCAAGATTTTCACCCTCCGGCGCCAGACAGTGTGAAATATGACTTGAAGTTGTCGGAAACATTGGAGAATCCCAAAAAGGAGCACCTCGCTTTGACTTTTCCTTATCGCATAATCTGCAATACAAGTATAAATATTATTATAACTAATATTGTTTAAAATAAATACTTTTTATTATTTATTTAAATAAATATTAATTGATACTTTTTAAAAAATAAATATTTTTTATTATTCATTTAAATAAATATTATTTAACAAAAATCAAAAATTTCAAAAAATTGAAGTACTCATACTCATAGTAATATAATTTGATGATTTTAATAAACTGACGACCAATCGAACTTACCTGAAGTTCGGTCGAAATTATATGAATCCTCAGCCCGAAGAGGTTACGGATAGTTGTAGTATTGTCCATCACTGCAATGACATTGTGTGAAAACAAATAGTGAATTTCCAATCGAGTTACAGCCTAATTTCTGATCGATGGCCGTAACATGATTACGAACAGTGGATATTCAAAGCACAAAAAATTATTCAAGGTAATTTTTGTATCTAATAATTGGCATTTTTTTTAATGAATCGTACTTACCTATTCCCACGACTTAATTGAACGCTCGAACATCAGGAGAAACCCGAGTCACAATAAATCGCGAAGACTTTTCGAGAAACACTTCAGAAATGTCAAGAAAAACTGGACAGGACACGAGATAATTAAAAAACGCGAAATTCTAGTTTATGGGAATGTAACGGGTCGATAAAGTGCCAAAATGTGGGGATCCTTCACTACAATACCTACCTATTTACCTATTTTTCGTTCGTAAGCCATGCATCTCTTCGATTTCAAATGAAAAACTCTTACCTTTGGACCAAACGCAGACAAGTTCGGACATACCTGTAACAAAAAAATGGAAAATCCGTTAAAGCTCCATTTGCTTCAGGGAAGCAAAAATAATAGAAATAGTGTGATATAAATCATAAATTTATCAAAAATGATAAAATTTATCATTTAATGGTAACTTACGTTTGGCCGCGTCGCTCCTCGTTGGCCGATGTCCTCCGGCTGCATACTCCGAGGTGTTGCACTTCTCGAACCACAGAATGTTTCCACAGCACGACACTTTTTTTGTCAAAATAAAACTTGATTTTAGGAGAAAAAATCCAGAAAACAGTTCAATTTACGAATTTAAGGGATTTTTGAATTTTTCTAACAACTAGGTTTTACTCAAAGCTTTCGTGTCGAATTGCTTTCTATGGTGAAAATTTAAAGCAAAGAAATACCTACCGACTCAATTGTCAAAGGCTCCAGTCAGGAATTGAAACTTTTTGAACTTTGAAGTTTGATCAGATGAACACCAAACCGAAATTTTCAAACCTAACGTAATCATCTACTAATATTGATCAAATGTTTGGAATTGCACTCCCTTGAGAATAAACACGGCACTTGATCACACCTGCAACAAAAAAGAAGAAGCATTGCGGTTAGACGTCAAATTTTGAATAAAATCGAGAGAAAGAAATATTGCTTACTACACTGGATTAGCTGTAGACTACAGCGAGGACGAGTTCATAAAAATGTAAGATGAAAATCTCAATCATAAAAAAATCTGAATTTCCAAGTTGATTATGAAAACGACAGCCACGAGCATAGGAATGCGCCAGAACGAGCATAGGATGAAAGATTTTCGACACTATTCTAGCACTTACTTTCATCGAACCGATGGAATCTTGACTTGTGGCGTTACCAGGGCGGCAGACACAAAGTCCAAAGCGAATCCACCACACAACACAACACAGCGACACAACACAGAACCATTTAAAAATTGTTGTTCCCTCAACCGGCACGAGAAATCGGACGGACGCGAATCGGAACGAGCGAAACGGGACGGTAAGAAAATGAAATGAGTATTTTGCAAAAAATTGTCGGTTAGTTAACCTGAAGTCCTGAAAAATAAAAATAAATCAAGAAGACAGCATTTACGCTGATTAATGGGTCTTAATAATGATGCTGATTAATGATCTTATTAAATTTCCAAATTATTTGGAATCTTTTATTAAAAAAAAAGATATTTGTCCTCATTCCGGATCTGGATGACCCAAAAAACCATGCTAGATACCAAATCTTACCATAGATATCAGTACACCGAGCTAGAGACACAATAATTAACTAAGTATTGAACTATTAATTAATAATAAAATAATAGATAGGTTGGCAATAATAAACATAATAATATAATAGGTAATGTATATAAGTAATGATACAATGTATTATCTGTACTATGCCATAATAATATGAAACAATATATACCTAATATAATAATA